>CM030837.1:3856974-4091974 GCA_018105865.1 Metaphire vulgaris | reverse complement strand
GGCGTCTCGTCCAGCAGCTCCTCGAAGCGGGCGGCGCACGTCAGCGGGATCCGGAGGTCGACGAACTGTCTGGATGAGGTGGTGGAGGAGGATGCGGAGGAGGAGGAGGCGGGGACCAGCCGTTCGCAACGGAGAAACTTCTTCGTCTCGCGGAGGACGAACCTCCCGCTGCGGTCGTTTCCCGTCTCCGGCGACCAGTCGTCGTCCTGCTTCCGCCGGAGACGAACGACGTCGCCGGCGGCCAGCGACGACGGATCGCCCGGATCGACCCGGATCACGCACAGCAGCGACTTCGGTCGGGCGTTCCACAGCTGGATCGCACCGGAGAAGACGCGTGACCGCGGCCGGAACAGTCCGCCGTAGGTCAGCGGGACGGCGTAGTGCAGCCCTGCGGCCCGCGCGAGCACCTTCGTCTGCCGGGTCCAGCCGTGGATGACCAGCTCGACCCCGGGACGGACGAAGTGGTTCTCGAGCACCGACGTCTCCTCCTTCCAGTCGGTCACGCGAATCAGAAGCGGAAACTGCGACCGATGATGCGTGACGAAGGTGTTCAGCAGTTCCCCGGTCGTGGCCGTTAGATGATGCCCCGTATCCGGACTGACCATTATGTCCGCTTGTCGTGGAAGACCGATTATAGACGATCCGGTTTCGAGACAGGACTTGCTTCCATAAATGGGTCGTCACCAGCCTCTGCGTAGACGTCACGATCGCAGGGCACGCACGCAGCACCGTTGGCGGCATTCTTGCACGCTTCGTCGACCCCGGCCAACCGAATTCATCGGCGACACGGATGGATGCCAACGATGTCTTCTAGCGTGTATTCATTGTCGTTGTGCAGAGGCGTGAAGCTGCCGGCGCAGTGCAGAGGCAGCGCGATCAACCGCGGCTCCCTCACTCGTCTGCATTCCAAGTTCATTTCGCCGTCTCGATAAACCAATCGGATGAGTTTGAGATGGTCCCCGGCCGCCAACGCTTCGTATTCTTTGGCGGAAGATTCCTTAGGCCTATATCCTCGAGACCAAGGCAATTGGTTACCTTGTCCAATGGTCGAATTCTTACTTACTGCCCTGTTGCATCGAACGTAGAGAGGAAACGCCTGGATCAGTTCGTTCACAGTTGAAAACACGTGCAATGGGGCGAGGTATCAGATCAGGGGCGTAACGTGGGGGTGGCGGGGGGCGGAGGGGGCACTTTAGAGAATGCCTCCCGGGCCCCGGGAGAGGGGGGCCCCGAAGAGGTGGACGACGACCTTTTTTGCTCGTCAACAATATAAGTGTGGACGAAGACCTTTCTTTTGTGGGCGATGACCTTTTTTGCTCGTCAGCCGAGGCCCCACATCCCGGGCCCCACATCCCGGGCCCCCAAAAGTCACGCTACGCCACTGTATCAGATGACACGGGTTCATACGGAAGCACTAGAAATTTACCCTGAAAATCAATAGGCACCCTAAACTGTTTGGCGTTTCGGTTTTCTGCCCTGTAGGGCGAACTATGTTCGGTCAGCGTCACTTCGGATGGTTGACGATCGTGGAAAACTAGCGGATCATGCTTTGGAATGCCGCACTCCGCCGACAGATCGAAACCAGAAACAATGCGGCAGACACGCGGATATGGAAAACAGTCCAGCAACTCCTTAAAAGCGGAAGCACTGACCTTAGATTTGTACCTTCATTCTCAGAAGAAACCGGACTTTCGATGGCAGGCATCTCGCGAATTCCCGCACAATTCGGTTCCTTTTCCGAGCACGACGCCATCCCCTGTATAGCGATCACTAACGATGGTCTTGAACTTAAAAGTCAGCGTTTTGATGAAATGCATCGAAACGTCAATCAAATTAAGCTGTCCTAATTAAATACGGATTCACTACCCTTAAGACGTACGTAGGCCTTAATGGGATTGGTCATTCTTTTGTAAGCTACCAAAACGAGAAGTCGGTTTGCGCTATTAGGCTACTGCGAATAATATTATCGTTCAATGGAGCTCCTGGCATGGCTGGTGTCTGGTGACATCGATGCCGCGTGTGAATAATGTAATGTAATGTACAGCTGTAGGCTGTAGCGCAATGTTTTGTATTACGCGACGCCACTGCCATGGCTGTAGCGCAAGGCTCTTCTGTGGAATCACTCAGAAACGCTTCCGCTGAGATCAGGCCTACTGAATATTGATAAGGAGAAGAGATTTAAGTCATTTCAGAAAGATAGCCATAGAATCAGCAGCTGCTAAATTACGTATGCTGGGGCTGAAAAACATTCCAGGGGATGGGGCCGACTGAATTCTCGCCGTCAAAACCTCGTTTAAGAGATAAGCAGATCCGTGCTTCTTGAATAATATGGCCACTGCATATATTTGATCCAGGAGAATACTGATAAATTTTCTACTCGCCAGCAGTGGCGGCTCCAGGATTTGGCATGTGGGGGGTCGTTAGGGTGGCAACTTTTAACCATAGGGGGCAACCATTTGTTGTTATGTATGTACAGTAGCATCAAGTATGGGCTATGGTCCCAAAAGAGGGCAGGCACTCAATAGGGGGCACGGGCCCCCTGTGGAGCCGCCACTGCTCGCAGTTGAATTATAATTATGATAGAAAGTATTCCCACTTTTTCGCAGAGCTGCTAAAATGTATTCGTCTCTTTTCCCTATGCAACCATTTGATCATTTTCCGTAGAATGATTTGGCCTTAATTGAAACTGAACATTCCATCTTACATGTCTCACCTACATGTCCTGTAATTTTAAATTCCTAATGTAGTAGCGTCTTTTCACACTTTTCTGGGGGGGCGAGATGCCGGCAAATTTTGATATTATTTGGCAAATTTAACGATTTTTGCACATTTATTTATTTAATGTACATTACACATTATTTCTTCATTTCCATGGGGTCACTGCCCCTGCTCCCAAATGACGCCCCTGTCCAAATGTAAACGTTCTTTTTACGGGAGTTGCACAGTGGCGGCTCCATGATTTGGAAGCGGAGGGCCGTTGGGGTGGCAACTTTTAATTATGGAGGGAGGGGCAACCATTCATTGTTAGGTATGTAGTATTAAGTATAGGGTCCCAACATGGGGGCCAGGCACTCAAAATGGGGTCACGGGCCCCCTGTGGAAACGCCACTGTAGCTGCAGCTATTTTTATCCGCCTCCTTCGCACTCCAAATACATCAATAGTTATGTAACATTAACTGCTGCATGTCTATTCTATTTTATTCTCCTGGATAATTTGTGTAATGCCACAGCATAGCTAAAACCAAAGTCAAGAGTGTTTTACAAAGGATGTCAGTGGCAATAATGTAACAAAGGTCAAAAATTTATTGTCTGATCTTTTTATGTCTTTTTACGATACAACAGAAAACATTTCAATAATATTCTGCAATGACATTGCCTTTGACATGCTAAAGGTTAGTTTAGTTAAGGGTCATTGTGACAAAACACAAACACAGTAACACTAAACATCTGCATCTCATCCCTATATTATTTATAACAATTGAAAATAAGAAACTTCCGAATGGTCATAAACTGTTAAGGTACCGTAAAGGTAATTCCATAGGCCAGGCTGGCCAGCGTGGGCCTCGGCAGTGGCGTAGCGTGCACTTATGAAGCCCATGGCCCATGTCGTCGCTTCCAAAATTTGCCGCCCCGTCTAAAATTCTCCACTGAAAATATCCTGACAAGTAAAACAAAGAAAAAAGAAAGTCACTTCCAAAATTTGCCGCCCGTCATGTGTGCCGCCCATGGCTAAAGCCACAATAGCCATTGGCACTCTACGCCTCTGCCCGTCGGAGAACCGAAGAGTTAGGGCAATCAGTTATACAGATGAATGAGGGCGGATTGCAAGCCTTTCCCTCGTAGCCTTTCTTTCCACCAAGTTAATACCCGACGTACTCATTCACAGCTGAGTCGACTGGGTGCGCTTGAGACAGAAACAACCGAACAGTTTCTAATGCGGCGGGAGTTGAATTGAAATTAATGTCCTGAGCATTGCTAAACTTTAAATAAGCCATAGCAGATTATTTCAAGTTAAAATTGGCGATCTCTTTTGCCTGAGAATTTGACAGAACAGTTTCCACAGTAAGCTGTTCAGGACAATCTACGCAGAGTCCTACAAACTTCAATCTAGTTACATCATGTCCAAAACATTTTTCTGCCAACGAATGACAGAGCATACTTTTTTAGCATTTCCTTACATCAACGATTAATATCAGTGTTTATTCTAGCCCCTTGACATTGGGGGGATTTTGAAATGGTTGGGAGGGACAAGGTCTGAGTCGCCACACTTTGGGGGGGGGTTTCCATCCCCCATGCAACATATAAAAATTTGGGGAATTTTTTTACTTTGGGAGGGGGAATTCCCCCCTAAGAAGGCCTAGAATAAACACAACGATTATATATCAGCATGACAATGCTAACTAGCAATGTGAACTTGACAAAGTAACTTATAAACACGAAAATTCAATTAAAATAGCATTCGATAGCAAGACTTTTCATTTAAAAAACCTTCTACTGTATTCGAAAATCGACAATTTTCTGTTCTTGTCTACAGTTAAAAAGTCAAGGTGACAAAAACATAGGCGTTCCCGCAGCAGGCTGTCTGCCTAGTGCATCCCAGAGAGGTTTACACAGTGCACAGCACAGCAAGTGATAGGCTTCGTACAGCATCCTTAGATAGAAAGTAAAGTATTTCGAAGTCAAGGCGGGACGTCAATATAAACCACAGCTAGGCACTCTTCCAAAATTAACTATCTGTTAAAAATGAGTGCCACAAGATTTTAGTGAGCGATACAGCAAAAAACAGAATCAATCACACACGCTTCTAAGTTCTAACTATCAAAAAAACACAGTACAATTCAGATACGGTAATAATTTGTAACTGCAATGTAGATATTTCTGCAAACTCTTCAATAAAAAACCTTTTAAATGTTACTGATGGTAGCTATAAAAATTCAACATGCCGGTAAACTTATTCACATATAAATTCCTGGGCTAAATTTCTCAAATTTATTACCATTTAAACAACCCCAAAAGTAGTTATCAAATCATTTATAACTACAAACATGAGTGAGTTTGAACCATTTCTCAAAATACTACTGTACACTTATTAGAACCTTCATGAAATCAGTATCAAGCATACGAATGAATAATTTGAAGCATAAGGGAGCATAAAATAACATTAATTATTGCCTATTGGGTTGACTTACTTGCTCTGCCAGTAAAATTCATGAACATTAATTAATTCACTAGTCCTCCAAAGAAAATCAAATATGATTTTGATGACCACAGTTCATTAATATATCCAAAGAGCAGAGAGAATGGTATTATTGAACTTGACATAAGAGCTGCTGCATATATAAATGCTCTTCTCTTGAGAAGGACCAACATTTTGAAACAATTCATAAGTCGGTTACAAACTATATCCAGTGTCACAAAGGCAGATTCTATGCAGAATGGTTTGATAATAGTTGGACAACACTTACCGTACTGCACAAAAATGCAACTAAAGAAACGTCTATGTATAAATTCTTTGAGTTCCATACCAGAAACACATCCAGTATCAATTTACAGAAGTCTGTATTTTAAAAATACCGCAGCCTGTTAAGAATGCAAATTCACACCCCACCATCTTCTTAATGTGCATTAACAACCATGTAATAATAATAATAATAATAATAATAATAATAAATCAATAAATATATATATAATGAGCAATATAGAAGAAATAAATTGAAAGACAGCATCGAGCAAAATCTGAGGCAAGATGGTGATGGTGATGATGATGGTGAAGATGATGGTGGTGGTGATGCATAATTTTGTTGTTTATTTTCTCAACAGTAGCAATTTTAGTCCTCATCAAGCTTAGTCATTTTGGGGGTTCATTTGAAGTCACTAAATGCTAACCTGCACGCAACTGTGCTTACCAAACAGAAACAGCTTACAAGAAAATGAATTAAAGCAACTGAAAGCAAAAAGTTCATTGCATAGTCTTTGCAAAAACAAATATTTGTAAGTCAAATTGTAAATTACCGGTACTAAACTGGTTCATACCAGAAACACATCCAGTATCAATTTAAAGAAGTCCGTATTTTTGAAATACTTCAGCCTGTTAAGAATGCAAATTCACATCCCACCATCTTTTAAAGAACAGTACACATAAAAATTTCTTATGGTGTACTTCTTCTTGAGCCATGCATACTGCACACTGGACATTAGGTTCAGTATACTTTAAAATAAAAATAATAAAATCAATCTTCTTTGCCCTGCTCTGTTTTTGCAGAGTCCAAAAATAAGAATGAAATTTATTGAACATTCATTATGCATGGCGGCTGACAATCAGATCACACAGCGAATTATAACAACAGCAGCCCAACAGCAATTTAACCCTTTCACTACCAACCATAAGGAAAATGACTGTGCCAGCGATTATAGGGTCAGGGCACTGAAGAGGTTAAGAAGATGCTACAGACCAAAAAAGATGAATGGACAACACAAAAGAAAAGATTGAGACAAGCTGGGACCTGACCATACACAGAATCAACTGGATGACAATGGTAACCGCTTCTTGACACAATTTAAGAAATATAGATTAGGAAAGCAAGAGTTCAGTCAGTCATAATGGATTATAGTGTGCAGGTGCTTAGTACCAACCCACATAAGTTGAGTTTTGTCAGGATTCAGTCTAAGTTCACTGCAGGGGCGTAGCCAGGAATTTTATTTAGAGGGGTATAATGTGATTTCTGGGGCGGGAAGAGGGGGTATAAATCTTTAAAAACTTTGAAAATCTTAAAACCACATTAAAAACTTTAAGGTATCGTGATTTTGGGGGTATATTTACCGATATACCCCCCTCATCACTACGCCCCTGGCTCACTGTCGTACATCACAGCAAACAGCCATTTGATAAATCTGAATGCAAATGTCTAACAAACAAGAGCCCATCCCAAAAACATTTGCTTCATCTAGCACAGACTCGGCATCATTCACAAAGGTCAAAGAAGTAAACTCCGAAGTACAAACCACAACTCAACAGAACATTAAGCAGCAACACATTCAACCGCAATAACCGTTTCACATCCAGTACCCTGGATAACAACGGCCTATCGTCCCAAATACACAAAATGATGTCCCAAATACACAAAACGATCCTATGAGAGCGATTCCATCAAAATCAAAACATGTAACTTCACTTGCAACTTCCAATTTCAACGCGTAACAAAATCTGCACATTTCTCAGCCAGCTGTCAGACATACAGTAATACAGGCCTAAGGGCAAAAAGCCAAAGTCCTTCAAGTTAACCTCTACGTAAACAGAAACCTCAAAATCTGAAAGATAATCTGATAAATTTATAAGAAATCTGCTATTTTCATGAAATCATCATTATTAGCAGCAACACAATACAAGTAATTTATTCTAGGATTACAAATTCACAGATGAAATCAGACCATTATTCGGAAATAAAGCCTAGATTTATTAAGCTCCTGTTTGGTCTAAATTTATGATATTTATGACTGATGTTAAAACATTTCAATTCAATGCATGTATTGTTGTACATTCTGTACATATTGATGTACACTGTTATCTTTTGAAACTAGAATTGTTCCAGATGATCTAAAAATAGCAAAGGTAATACCAATTTATAAAACAGGGGATAAATTCAAATTATCGAATTATAATAGACCAATTTCCATACTACCAATATTCTCCAAAATAATTGAAAAGGCCAGGTTTAATAGGCTCATAAAATATATGGATAAATTTGATATGCTTACCAACTCACAATTTGGTTTTAGGCCAAATCACTCCACATATATATATATATATATATGCCTCTTATAAATTTAATAGATATAATATCCACAAATTTTGATGAAAAAAGATTACCAATGGACTATTTTTAGATCTTACTAAAGTGTTCAATGTAATAGACCATGAAATTTTAAATTAAAAATTAAACTACTATGGATTAAAAGGTGAGGCCCAAAATGGTTTATAAGTTATTTAAATAATAGAATGCAATATAACAAATAAATTCCAATGTATCTAAAAGGCTTGGGATCACTGAAGTAGAGAACGACACCGCGGCCGATTCAGATGCCAATTAGTTTTGCAAGTACAAGATCTAAGATGCGACTGCATTCAGGTAAAGATTTGGTTCTTAGTAAATCCGCAATTGTACTGACCAATTCTGCCTCAGTCTGATCGGCTCCTGTAATAGTAAAAAAAGTTAAAGGTAGGTCTTGTACGCATGTCCGAACGTTGGGTTCCGGCTCTTATCTCCGGCCTGGGCAATCAGCGATGTAGGTGGTATAATCCATTAATCCGCGGTACATTGCCATTACTTACCCCAGACCCACGTTTTACCTCGCAGCTGAACGCTGCTCCTCATTTTACCACCGCCCTCTAGCGAGTAAGGCTGAGTCAACCTTAGGGCTCCTGCAAGAATTGAACCCGCGACCTTCTGCTCCATCATCCAGCGTTGTTACCACTCTGCTAACTTCCCGCCCCATGAAATAGTATCATCCTCTATACGTGCGTGGATGGGAATAACAGCTGAAAATACAGTATATTCATCGGCATGCTATGGTTATATTAAGGTCCACAAATAAATCTTTTAAACAGTTAATAAATAAGCTGATCAGTGATCACAACTAACCGCAAGTTAATATACGAGAGTAAATCTCAAATTTGGTACATCCTGGTACTCCATGAAGGCAATAATTGGGCTACATGTATACATGAATATGTATATATATATATATATATACATATATACATACATACATACACATACACACTGTATATATATACACACACACTGTATATATATACACACACACTGTATATATATACACACATACACACACACACACATATATATATATACATATACACACACATATATATATACATATATGCACTAGCTATTTATATTGCTCCTGTTCAATGGATGTTAACAAGTGCATCTAATGGGTGCTAAGCCTATAGATATACGTTTATCCTGATGATGTCGAAGACGACAGTACACTAGACCTACTGTACACGATGTAGTCGCGTTAGTAAAATAAGTTCACTGTAATTTTCTGATGATACCATATCTCTGATTTTAATTGTCTTGTATCTGTACCAGGATACTTTTAGTTTACTTATCCATTGATTGATTGATTCCACAGAAATGGACTTTGATGCAAGATGTCCATTTTTAGATTTTTACTGGCCCATGCCAGTTCCATTATGTTTCTAATTCTATAAGTGTGCACAAAATTACTTTGCTCTTGTTTACTCTATATCCTTCACTGCAATGTTAGCTTTTAAAATATTTATATCGTTATTTCAAGCGATATTTTGTCTACAGGTCTTAGGTCTTCAATTATTTAATTTTGTCTGCTCTTAGGTCTTCAATTATTTAATTCTCCGCTTCCGATCACTTTTCTTGACACCTCCGCTTTCAACCTTCTCCAATTCCTCTTCCTACAAAGAAGCAGTTCTGCAAGATTTCTGTACGTGTCAATTTATTTGATTTTTTCAGCATTTATTTTATCATTTACAAGGCCTACTTACAAAGCATCTGGTAGACCAAATTATGTTAAAATATGTGATAATCAATACTGTAGACAAAATATATGATAGCAATTGCCATCACTTGGATGCTTCTGTATTTGCCTCCTGTACTCTTTCAAAAAGATCGGCAGGTGTATTAAAATGAATTGACCATAGAATTGCGGATCAAATTTTATACAAATTTATCAATTTGATGATATTAGACCAATGACTCCGTATAAGCCATCTTTCTCTCTCTTGTTTTATTGCAAAGACCAGTGATAGATGCAGAAATTCAGCCTGGGGCTCTGAGTTCTCTTCCCCATTCTTACTTGCCTGCACCCTCCAAATGGATATATGCATGTTGAAATTATTTAAAAGATGACACTCTTATTCATGTCTCTGAACTTTTAGGCTTTTTGCCATGATGAGAAATTTTAAAATCTGGGAGTTGGCTTTGAGGGCACATGCTGTCTGTGCCCCTGAATCTGACTATGGCTAAGTACAGCAATTTATCAATTGTTTATGCTTTGATGGCAAGATATTGCAGTTAAACTGATAGTGTAGTCCTGAAGTTGAATACTGATACTCACTCTCTTTGGCCTTTTATTTGGCGGCCCCCCAAGCTCTGTCAACTTTTGCCTTTTCCTTTTAACCTTTTGACCTTTTTGCTCACTCTTTGATTGAACTGAGAAAAGAAACCAACAAAGTAATGAAATTTTCAAAGTTCTGCACAAATTTCAAACCTTAAATCCAGTTTACAAGTAACATTCTTGATGCCTATTACATAAAAACACTCCCATAAATTTAGCCCAAATATGAACATCCTTGTTGCTATATATTATAAATATATACACTATATAGCTAGTGATTGTAATGCTCACTTTCTTCCTTTGAGGCAGATCTCAGCACCATATTATGTGATTTGACCTATAAACAGTCAAACATATTAATATTAACAGTCACTTCAAACTTATTGGTTGAGTATGTTATGTCGACTGCCTTAATGTCACGTGACATAGGCCTACCCATGATAAATCAGAAAACCAAAAATCTATTTCAAAACAATAAAGTCGGTTGCATTCAAGGGAGACAGCAATGCTGCAGCTAAGTGGTGCCTCGATAGTTTAGTTAACACCATCAGTTCTACCTGCAGTCAACCTGGATTCGGTTCACGGATTTGATTCATGTCCAACTGCACCAGAGCAGCAATTTATCAATTGATTTAGTCTGCATAATGACTAATTCATTGTTATTATGGTACTTTATAATGTATATTTAACACCTGCATCTTTACATTCATATTTTTATGTTTGTCATGTGCATGAGATGGCAGGCAGACCTTCAATCCAACTGATTAACTGAAGGGTTGATTACCTAAAAATGTTTTTATATTATTATTTTAAATATTTCAGAAGAACTAAAACTGCCAATATTTTAAAAATTCCTAACCAATTGGGTGTGGGAAAATAATATAAAATAATATAGCATCTGAAATTGTCCATTACTGACAACCTAGGGGATATATATATATATATATATATATATATATATATATATATATATATATATATATATATATATATATTCATATTCATTCCTGTTTCCTATTGTCCAATCAGTCGGGATCTTCATTTCCAAAATGATTTTACCTACCAACCATATATTCTCACTATTTTTTTTTCGAACTAACTTGCAAAAAAAAAGTTAATAGTCTGACAAACTTAACATGGTGAGAACTGGCTGGCTGTGCTAAGAAAATGGCTCATAGGTTATATAAGAATTTGATCAACATGTTTATAGACGATACAACTTTTAACTTTAGAAATTGAATGAAGAAGCAAATTAATATGACATTAAAGCAGTGACTCTACACGTGCTATATTTTTCTTGTTGTGATGCAAAGATCTTCCAAGGCAAGTTAACACACAGTTTAGCCATAGGCCTATTAGAATGCCTCTACTTACATTTTTTTTCTTGCACTTTTCTTGAACTTTTCTGCTTTCTTGCACTGTTTTTCCATGTTCTTCCACTAGAATAATATTGGAAATTGAGTATGAGAAAATGATTCATTACATAGCAAAATGAAATGTTCACAAGCAAATTCAGTAGAGAAATTTGAAAAAAATCAAGTTCCCACAGCAATGGTCAAGATACGTGGATGGTGTGAAGCTGCCGTCATCATCAACTCAATTATATAATGTAAAAATGCATTTTCTGTACTCTTAAATCCTGTTATTATAAAAAAGGGGGATAGACTCATGATTTAATTACTGGCTCATGTACAGTATGTACTTGCAAACACAAATTTTACACTATTAGCAAATAATCTGTGATACCATTCTTGCTCAATTCCTTTTTCAGCCATTGATCCAGAGTCTGAAAAACATTGGGCACATGTAATTGTTCATGTTTTATGATCATTTCTAATTTCAGCTTATTACGCCAGTAATTGAATATTTCACTTATCCATCCTTTTCATTCTGCATTGCAGAGAGCATTATAAAGTAAAATTAGAACTCATTACAGCAGAAATGGCAATGGGTCGCTAAAAATGACCCATGAGACCCATTGAACTTTTGACCAATGTCTATGACCAATGTCTACATTAAGCATGAGCTTCCAAAGAGATCCACTCTAGGGCCTTTAATATTTATAATTTTAATAATGATTTGCCTTACGTTTCAACTTTCTTCAACTATTTTACTTTTTGCTGATGACATAATGATGACACCCACATGATGACACCCACAAATGACGTAACACGCTTGGGGGGGTCCGGAGATTTGTTACGAAGTGTGACGAAGGGGGGTCCCGTGAATGTGACGTAATGCAATCCAAAAATTTTACCTGATGATTTTTTTACTTGTCAAGCTAGCTATTTGGAGAGGGAAAAATATAAGGATGACCTTTTTAAGTTAATGACTATTTTGCTTGTCAGGCTAGCTATTTGGAGAGGGGAAAATGTAAGGATGACCCTTTTTGCTTGTCAGGGTATTTGATGAGGGAAAAATATAAGGGTGACCTTTTTTGTTTGTCAAGACTTTTTGGGAGATGAAAAGGGGGGTCGGTCTGTTGTTGCGTCATATTTTAGGGGGTCCGACTTTTTGTTACATTGCGTTATGGGAGGGGGTAAAAAAGTGCCAACATCGCATTACATCATTTATGGACGACCCCTAACTGTCACCTAGTTATTAAAATCTATAAGAATTAGTAAATCTCACAAATAAAGAACTAAGTAAAATTGCTGACTGGCTCCAAATTAATAAATTGGCTATAAATTCTGATAAAACTAATTTTATATTGTTTTGCTCTACACAAAAGATGTAAACTTTACCCCTAGTCAGGGCCGGATAAACCACATTGCATATGCTTCAATTGAAACGGGCTTATTCATGACAGTAGCAAATTAGGGGCCTACTACATTTCTTCTATTGTCAATACTGGCAAAGTTTAATACTGCTGACCAGTGGTTGACTGACCAGTTTGTCAACCTGCCCAAGGGCCCCTTAGAAAGTAAATATTATGGTCCCCAGGCTATGTGTGAGTTTAAACACGTGGCATGATCCAAAATGCAACCACAGTCCTCAACACTTGTAGACAGAAAACAATAACAACACTCATATCAAGACGGACATCACAATTTGCATAGAAACTTTATTAATATATGACTTTCTCTTTATATTGTACTGTACCATTTTTGCACTGAATTAAAATTTCAAGAGAAAACCACATTCTGGCAACTGCAATACTGTATGTGATAGGTGGACATAACAGTTCATTATTTTCTAAATACTGTGAAGCATAAAACTTTGTCCTTAGATAAGAAATTCGGGTATTCGCTCTATTATACTGTACTTGTTACTTGTCTCAGGGTATCATTAAAAGATTGAGAACCACTGACCTAGATGAAGCCAAATCATAATCATGCAGGAAAAACATGACGTTTACACTCTCTTATTCACTTATTTCAAGCAGTTTTACATTAGTGGCATAAAGTGTATCTAATTGGTGAATCGGCAAATAATAAATTACATGGATACTTTTAGAAAATTTCTGAAATGTCCAACCTTCGGTTCAAAGGCATCGATTTGGCACATTATTGCCTTCGTACGTAAATTTATGTCATTGGTAAGCAGAATGATGGCATTGTTGCCTTGAAAAGAATAAAATTCATAATCAAATTATTAAAACAACAGACACTTTGAAAATGTTGCAGTTTCTGTCAGTTTGGGGTTCAAATGGAGTCTAAATTGATTGTGTTAACTTTGCCAACTAACATTAACTTGTACATTTTGTCTGATTCATTCATGGCCATTAAAATGCTCAAACACAACATAACTACCTTTTATATATCAGATTTATAGTAGGCCTAGTTAAGAAACATTTCTTTGGCCATCCATATGCATATATGCACCGAGGCAATGGTGCCCACTTAGATTATTTCACAGCATTCCTTAATTTGAAAATGCAAAATGATGACATTCAAATTACAATTGAAACATAATCAACATACAAAATTCTAACATAAAAATAAATAGAATGCCATTACATGAAGAGGCATGCAAAACTGTTGTAATCACAAAGTATAATAAATTTTATAAGCTCCAGTAAATTAGCTTATGAAAATAATAAATGTAAATCTTATATATTGCCTTGAGATATAATGAACCAGTCATCAGCCTAAAATGCCAAGAAGACCATATGAATTTCCATTTGGGACCAATGGACACGTGAGTGCCCCAAGAATTGAACCCAGGTTGATGGTGGGCAGGGATGATGCTCATAATGGGGTCCTTGGGATTCCAAAATAACAAAGAATTTTGCCATAGTTTTATTTCAACTACCAGCTTTATCCTATAATTAGAAAGCCAAAAGAGAAAATCAATGTAGGCAAATAGCATTACTTCGTTCTTTCAGCCCCAAGCAACAAGCCAGTATTTTATCGTCGCTTCTCTCGATCAAAAGGCCATGACTCATTTCACCAACCTGAAGCCAAAAGATAAAATTCATCTTTTAAAATCAGTGACAGTTATTCACATGCACAACACACATTTAATGCTCAGAGACAATATGCTGGCTGAATTAGGAATTATCCTACCCGAGCTTTTGGCTTACTGTGACCTTTCATATTGCAAGCCCAGTTCCCTCCAATTTGGTTACTTCCTGGTGCTTTCTCAGCCTGGTCTGCAACAAGGAGATCCCTTGGGCTCGCTTCTACCATAATCTGTCTACCTTTCCAACCCAGATTAAAAGTGCGCCCCAAGCACGAACCTTCTTGTTCCTGAAACGAGGTTTTGAATCAGTTTACCCTATCCTCTGGAATGCTCTTGACACCAGTATGCGTGGCTTAGCAACTCATAATTCTATGGCCCTCTTTTTGAAACGACTTAAAACTTATCTCTTTGTCAATATACAGTAATTTACAGTGGCGTAGCGTGCACTTTTGCCACCTCTGACTCATGGCTAATCCGTCACCCCAAAATCATTCATATCAGAGGCGGATCATGTCGTCACTACCGAAATTTTTCCTCTGCCGCCCCTTGTAAAATTTGCCACCCTTCACCTAAAATACCCTGGCAAGCAAAAAAAGGTCGTCGCTTCCAATTTTCCAATTTGCTGCCTTGTCTCGAGTTTGATGCCTTCACTTACTGGAAATACCCTGACAAGCAAAAAAAGGTCGTCACTTCCAAAATTTGCTGCCCCCTCAAGTGTGCACACCTGACTAGAGCCACTCCTAATTCTATGGCCCTCTTAAATTTGAAATGATTTAAAACTATCTCCTTGTCAATATACAGATATACAGTAATTGCAGCAGGAGCGTTTCTGAATGATTCTTCAGAAGAGGCGCTATACAAATATTTTGGTATACTACATTGCATTATATATATGCTGTGTGTGTATATATATATATATATATATATATATATATATATATATATATATATATATATATAACAGTAAACATACATTTCTTTACTATTTATCTTTTTTATTTATTTACTACTCAAAAACTTGGCTATTTCACATGAGCTATCACAATTTGTGATGTGTCCACTCAGTCTCCAGATTAGTCGACACAATAATCTCTACGTTGAATCAGTCAAAAAAAGAGTCAAAAGTCCTTCCCGAGCCTCACGGGCTCATAGGGCGGAGCTGATCTCCATTGCTATAGCCTTCAGCCAGGCGTGCAATGCCATGGATATGGGGCTAGTATATCACGTAGCGTACCTGTTTGACTTATTGCAGGGATTTTTAATACTGCTCCTCATTTTACCACTACGAAAAAGGCTGAGTTGACCTTTAGAGCTCCTGCAGGACTCGAACCCGCAACCTCATGCTCCATCACCCAACGTTATTACCACTGCTAACTTTCCGCCCCTCTACGTTGAATAATAATAATAATAATAATAATAATAATAATAATAATAATAATAATAACAACAATAATAATAATACTATTATACTTATATTTAGCCATCAGCTGATACCCTTTACATTATGATATAGTGGCACCATAGAAGTTTATTGACTGATTGATATCTCAAGCAATCAGTGTCAGTTATGCAGTAATGTATGCTATATTATTATTAATGTCATGAAATAAATAGTCATGTCAATTGTTCTACACTGGGTACTGTCCAAAGAAATTCTCGTGCATAACATATGCTTTGAATGTTTGTTATAGGCTCTTTTACATGATTTAGACCATAGTTTTGCTCACTCGGAAGACCTTGGAAATGATTCAAAGACACACACTGATATACAATCTCAAAGCCTGCTCAATTCCTTCAGAGCAACTCGAGTTGCTCATATGAGATAGGACAAACTGGCACTCTAGGTGCTTAGATGGTATTGGAAAATTTCAGGACCATCGCAGATTCAAGGAAAAACGTCAGCTCCACAAAGAAGGACAGCTGACTGCAACTATGTGCTTCCCAAGTTCCCATGCAATATATGCCAGCACCCTTGCACCTCTAACTTTGGCTTTTTGCTCACGAGAGAGCCCACCAACCTACATAAATCCAGGATCTGTCGTGTCGATGGCCTAGTCCTAAATATCACATGTTTTGTCTTCCTTTCATTGCATAATTTTGCATTGAGAATTTGCATTTTTCAATTGAAGTTCTTGGTTAAAGAGGGGTTTGTTGCTCTGTTACTCCACTAGAATTCCAAAAGCTGTTCCTATTGGATGATTTGATAAGCTAGAGTTAGGAATAAGTTTAAAAGACATCATTCCATAAGGGAAAATTTATGTGAGATATCCATTTCCTGTTATCATCATGATCACTCATGGCCAGGGTGATTGCTTTCTATAATAAGTGACGCACTGTGAGAAAAGGTACCATATGTGGGATTACAGATTAGCGAGAAAATTACATTTTTATCTTGAAAAACTTAAATTTTCAAAAAATACTTTTTTTAATTTTTAGACAGTATGAGTAGACAATTACATGTAAATGATCATGTCTTTTTAATCATATCTGCATCACGTAGTAAAGAATTTGTTTTAAAATTTATATATGTAAAAGGTACCACAAGTGGGCTTCTGATTTTGATGCTCTTTTTAAGCTTACTTACTCATTTTTACAAAACGTTGAATATTTATAATCATAGAACTAGCTGACAATCTGCAATATCTGACCATTTTTGTTTCCTTCTTTGCTTAAAAGTGAAGTTTAGTCTTATTTTTATGTTGTTATTTATGAATTATGACCCTAGTTTATCGTTCTTTGTTTTTTTATAATTCCGTTACGTGTGTTACACCTAGATTAAAATAATCACCTTGATTAATTTTATCTTATAAGTTTACTTGTGTTCTATTACAGCTTGTTTGTGTATCTTGTTTAAATTGTACATTACAACCCGATTATTATGCCCTGCCTTGATCTATCCCACTTTTGGTACCTTTTTCATTTACTGCACATGTTCTAATATTAATAATTATAATTATTTCAATTTTCTACTAATAAATTATGAATAGTTACGGATGAAACTTTAGAAATAGTTTGCATATATGACAATTAATACTGAGATAAAATTTCATCCGTAAATATTGTATAGTTATACAATTTTGAATGCTTTAATTTCGTCAATAATAAATGTTCAGTTTTGTTGAAATTTGATTTTTAAAAGGCATGATGTTTGGATGCTTGTATCTCTGAAATGACGAGGTATATTTCTTAAAACTTTGCTGTGACTGAGCCAATATAACCTCAATATATGCAGTACCAGTATATGTAACTCAAGAACCCCACAAATGGTACCTTTTCTCCCAGGGGGTCACATATTTTATTCTGAGCATGTTGGAGTACTTCAGAAACTGGCAGATCACAGTCATAGATTTGATGAAGCCAGGTTGTAGGTGTCCTTCTTAAGGCTGATGCCAATCATGGGAAGCTGGATCACCATCTCAGGCGGATGCAGCTAGGCGGAGTGCGACAGAGGCAGGTAATTCGGTCAGAAGTCGTGCAACATGTCCGTAGCGACCAACCAGATCAAATTTGAATGGGAAATTTATATAGCAAAAACCACTTCAAATTTCATGTGAAAATAAATAACATACGTTTGGCACATCTATTGGATTTTCTCCTTCCATTGTTCTGTTTGCCATCCATTTAGCAATTTTCATTACAGCTGTTTTGGCCTGATTTATGACTTTCTTCTACAATATTACCACAGGATCAGTTAATAACTCAAGTTATATAATACTGCTCTAAATTGAGTCATTAATCATGAAGAACAATGGTTTTATATCTGTAAACTGTTTAGATCTCCTTTCTACACAATGTCTTTGCAATTCTTTGCAGGCTCATGCCATCTATGCAAAGATATAATGCTTTCAGACAAGCTATAGTGTATGATTTTATATTTCATATCAACAATTGATGGATGCAAATTAACCCCTTTACCGTGCATTAAAATTTGTAGACACTGTCACTGTGTCAGAGATTTATTGTTTGGAAAAGCATTCTTCAAAACAAAATACTGTAATTTTTAAACTTTGCTATATCTCAGGCAACTTGAAAGCTAAGAAGATGAGGTATACACCATTGTTTAGCTCTTTATTGCTCTTCCTAACCATCCATGCCCACAAAATATTTTAGGGATAGGGTCAAAAATGTTGGGAGGATTGCTATTTAAGCTATACAGTGGTACGACTTAAATAGCACTCCTCCCCAAAAAAATTTTCAAAGTCCACCATCTAAAATTTTTGCATGGCAATCCCATTTGGTTGAGCAGCAATGTTGTAGTAGAATGTCAGTGGAAAAAATAAATCAAAAAGTTTGATTGTTTTCCATCCCAAACAATATTTTAGGTAGGGTTCAAATTGGAAATATTTTGGTAGAAATATCATAGCCCCACTTGGTTGAGCAGCAAAGTTCTATGTCAGTGGAACAAAATAAATTGGTCGGAAAACATGTCTTAGCGCTGAATTTAGAGAAAATTTTGTAGTTTGCAGTTTGCAAATTTGCTATATCTCAGGCTATATGAAAAGCTAAAAAGATGAGGTAAACACTATTGTTTAGCTTTCTTATTGCTCTTTCTAGCCATCCATGCAAAACAAAAGTATTGCTTCACCGTCACCATTTTTCTCAAGAGAATCTCCGTTTATATCCGGATGCTAAGGTGCTGCCACTAGCAGATCAACTATTCATAGCAGTTGGTGAAACAAATTCGATTTTTCATGAATATTTGTCAAAACTACTCAATATATCTATTATTCTTACTGAAGGGAACAATACTGAAGCAATATTTAGTGTTTAAATAAATATCACATTACAGCAGGCTAACTGCTGGTCTGGAAAATAGCATGCAGATTTCTTTGGGTCCCCAGTAGCATAATGGCTAATTGATGACGTATATCTTCAGGGTCTCGGTAAAGGGGTTAAACTTTGCTCAAGATTGGACTGATACAATTTTCTAAATTTGGAAAATCAAGACTGATATTTTGGTCAAACATTTGACGACAGTTTGAGTAATCGCCATCACAGAAAGAAAAGAGAAAGATAAAAGAAACAGACAAATACAGGATGGATGGATGGATAACATTAAGGAGTCAATGAACATGAACATAGAAGAACCAAGAAATGTGGTTGAAGACAGAGACAGAGAGAGGAGAGAGAGAGAGAGAGAGAGAGAGAGAGCCTTAAACAATTCAGGAATTTTAAAAATTTAGCTAACCTTTTCAGCTTTTGTTGATTTGAGACTTTAAAGTCTTTGATCTCATCTAATTCTTGAACTGCTATCCATGGTATAAAAGTTTTAGTTTTTTCCTTTATGATCAAAGAAATATTAGAAGTTATATCAATTATACTTAAGTAAGAAAAACTAGATTTAAATCAAAGTCTTTAAAATTATTGAATCAAATTAATTTCATATTTAAAATATTTAGACACTATGTCTAGTAAAAAATTTAAGCAATTTGCTTGCAGAACTTTAGATCGAAAGAAATGATTGGTGTGATTGTGTAAAAGCATTTGTGCAAATTGTCTCACTTTTGATCTAACCAGGACTTAATCTCCAAGATATATTTCATATTAGAAATGAACACGTTTGTGTCCACGACTATCAGCTGAAAAAAAAGACAATAATTTCCACCATTGCTAAACACCAGATTAATATGCTACTCAAAACAAGAAAGTCAGATAAAGATGTTTTATCATTTCTAATCATGAATAGTTAACTTTCGGCAGGAGACATTTTTGAGAAATATACTTAATAACCGCCTCGTTGGAGTACAACGGCGCATCTGTGCGTCCCCTGGTGGCGATTGTGGAAGTCCTGGGCAGGAAACCTCCTGGGATTGCACCGAATAATGCGGAATAAGGTGCTGTAGACCAACTGTACCACAAGACAATAACAGGGATGATGGATGTATCCAACTTAATATGAAAGGGCATGGAAGGACAGCATCTCCTAAGATGATTTACAGCAGTGTTTCTCAAACTTTTTGTCTTGTGGCACACTAAAAATATCTGAATACATTGGCGGCACACGTGTAAAGATGTACCAATTTTTTGGCGCCTCATCCAAAATTTTGACAAAATCATTTAGTTCAGAATAATTTAAAAATTTAATGTAAAGACAGTTCCTGCTTTTGAGATCAAACAAGATTAGCAAAGTAGACAAACAAACACACATTTCAGCATCGATTTCACGAAGCCAGCTTGTGACTTTTTGATTTGATTTCAGTCAAAGCTGACAATCCCAAACTCACAACAGAAAGACACAAATGGCAGAATTACTTTGATTGCTTGAGAACTAATTGCAGGATATGACTTTTGATTGAGATCCAAAACTCATTCAGGAATTTTCTGGGGATGTGTATTGGCCAACTTTATCTTTTCTAATAATTAATTAGCTGTTCCTTTTCTTTGATAGTAAAAAGTTTTGCTGTTTCCAGATGGATATATTGCCCATCCATATTAATCGCTTCCATATGTACAGAGTGAGTTACTACAGTGGTTTTCACGCAGGCTAATCTAGCCTCCTAAACCACTTTAAATCACATTATTATTATCACATGATGGGAAGTAAATCTGCTTTGCTGATTCTAGGTCTCTTGGTATGTCCAGCATTTCAGGGAAGATTTTTTGTTGGAATAATATTCAATTACAAAAGGTAAGAAACTGAGAACTCCTTTATCATACAACTTTCATGAGATGACTTCAGTTTTTGATGCTGAAGTGATTGTGTTTTCTGATAGTCCCTGAAAACTTAATTCCTCAAATTTAATTTGTCAAATAAACTGGAAAGAAAATAGACCTTCGGCCACCAGATCTCATTATAAAGTCAGATCTGAAACCTATTTTTCATCCTCGAGGGACAAAATCATCTTGAGAGTATGCAGACAGAAGAAAAATTAAAGAGTGAAAATAATAGGCAGCTTACAAGATGTACATAGGCATTTATATAATCAGTTCAAAATATAAACAAGTTAGAAACATCATATGATGAAACACCTGTTCAAGCATACAGATACCCTCATCAACATAAATGTAATCATAATGTACATAAGTCATTAAATATTCAGCATATAAACATAAGGATGTATTGGGTTTAATAAAATAATCGAGTGCACTACACTCCAAAATATCCCAAATCTAATAAATTTGGTCAAAAATAAAATTAAAGAGTGAAATTAATAGAAAGTTAACATGACGTACAGGGGTATTTACATAATCAGATAATAATATATGTACCACCTAGTATCCAATTTACAGTATCCAATTTACATATGTCAATTACTTAACTATCTAAGGTTGACCAACATGCGGGATCCTATTCCCTTAGGTCAAACCTTTTCTCAATGATAAATTTTTACTTGTGTGATGCACTATGTATTCATTACCATGTATTGAATAACCTATCCTTATGCACCATGGTACTGGTAAAAATTTGTTGTCTATCGATCAGTTTAATTATCGACAATCATGTACCAGTTACTTTGCATAATAAATGTATAATATATAATTATATTATACTAGTACCTATTATTCTGATTTAAACAACATAGTCATCAACATTGATGTATGTTCTGTTAATAAGTTTAACTTCTTGTTTTGTTAATCACAGAATGTGTCATTGAGAAAAATAAATAAATTGAGGAAAAAATTTGGAAAACTTTAAAATATATGGAAAGACAAACAAATATCATTGAAAAAATTAAAACTATATAATACACTAACCAATCCAACATTATTATGTGGATCAGAATTCTGGACCATAGAGAAGAAAGATGAAAGCAGATTAATGACTGCAGAAATGAACTGGTTAAGCGGAGTAGAAGGAGTAAGCAGAAGACAAAGAATAAGAAACAAAATGATCAGAGAAAATACCAGACTTGTGATCTCGATACCCAAGGTTTCGAACTCGAGAGCACTCGAGTTTGCTCACAGAAGGCCTTGGTCTTGGTCTCGAGACCACAGGGGTAAAGACTTGGTCTTGGCTTGAGACTTTGAGCTAAAAGTCTGGAGTTTTAGAAAGTCTCGAGTTCTCACGGAACTCGAGACTTGGTTGACGTCTCAAGATCTCATTAACACAAAACCTGGCTCTCCATAATAAATGTCAACCTCATCAAATTATTTATGTCTATGTTTTGACTGGAAGTTATCCATGTTTCCATTTTTCTTTCCGTTTTTATTGTTACTGAAATTAAATTGAAAAGAATGGCGGAAAACTTGGAAAAGTCTGAAAAGGAAAATCCTGGCCCGAATACTGGAACATTGAAAGAGCCATTAAGTTAATGACATTAACTAACAAACCATTAACTAACTGTCTATTCTATAACTTCAGTAGCTGGTGTTTGGATATTACAGTGTATCTTCGTTGTTAATCAATACACATATTTGTACAAATTCGCATAATATTTTGATGTGTACCGGTATGTAAAAATCTATAAATATGTCGCTAAGTTTGGGACGAGAGCAAAATGTTGGAAGGTCTTGGTCTCGAGACCAGATGGACAAAGCCTTGGTCTTGTCTCGAGACCAGAGGGGTAAAGTCTTGGTCATGGTCTCAAGACCATAGGGGTAAAGTCTTGGTCTTGGTCTCGAGACCTTTTAAAAAGTCTCGTTAACAAGACTGGAAAATACAGAGCAAAAAAACAATACTTAAATCAATACAGAAATGAAAACTGAAATGGTTTGGTCATGTTGAAAGAATGAAGAAGAAAGACTACCAAAGAAAACACCATACAACTATGTTGAAGGGAAAAGGAGAAAAAGAAGACCAAGAAAAAATGGATGGAAAACTTAATTTTTTTTGGAGCACAGCGTATTTCACAGATAAATTTTAAATTTACTATATCTCCGGTCATATCAAAGCTAGGAAGACGAGTTATACACCATTGTTTAGCTTTTAGTGCTCTTACTAACCATCCGTGCTGAAATAAAAAAATCAGGGTAGGGTCCACTCTATGGTGTAAAAAATCCCCCCCAAGAAACTTCAAACCTCTCCAGCAAAAATTTTCTGCAGTAACCCTATTTGAATGAGCGGCTAAGTTGTAGGAGAATGTAAGTGGAATAAAATAAATCAAACAGTTTGAAAATCGGATTATTTTTGGTAGAGACACACTACTTCTAACCCGAACACCCCTTGGTCGGACACACACATACAGTAAGTCTTACTTGTGTCTATTAGATCAAAATCCCAAAAATACCACACATAAATATGAAATAAAAGCTGCTACCTATCGGACCAATGCATATCAGAAGGTTATTTGCACTATGACAGCTTAAGGCGCCATAGACGGTTTACGAATGGCTCCAAAAGTTGCTTGACGCCTATAGACGTCATAGCCGTTTAACGGAAGTTAACGCTTGACGCCTATAGACGTCATAGCCGGTAAAGGGGTTAATAGAGGATGCAGAAGAAATGCAAATGAACTTCATCCAAATGACCAAGGCAGCAAGAGATCAACAAAAGTGGAAGGAACTCATTCAGACCTATCGTCCAACCCAATAGTCTCTTACAATAAATACATGGGCAGAGTTGACACACTTTAGTTCAGCTAAGAGAACGTAAAATGGTCAATAATCAATTAATAAGCACTCAGATATGACTGGACATTCTCTATAATTCAACTTAATATCACTGTTAATGACGAAAAAGAAACAAGACCACACTCATACAGTCCATTTCTATGCAAACAATGCAGAAGCATATCATATCAATGCATAAACCAGCCTATGATATTTAGAAATTCATTACATATAATGAAATTTACTCAAAATGAATCTTAAAAATCACTATATCCTTTCCTAACCCCATGGTCTGTAGGTGGAATGGCTGCACATGAGCTGTCGTTCACAAGTCGAGTAAACAAACTGCTTGGTGACTCTGTGGCAGTTGTCGGCTCTTGATGAGTCAGTGGCTTAGTAACTGAAAACAGATAAACGAAAGAAGTTAGTCTGACGACCGCAAACTATAAGGTGGCAAAAGCTCACCAACACAGAACTGCATTAAAATTTATAATTCCTCAGAAAAACTTGTTAAATTTACATTTAATTCGGTGCACAAGACCTGTGTAACTCATACAAGAAAAGGATCTGCAGAAAAACGGCCTTTAAAAATATCTTTTATATTTTAAATAATGGTTAACTATTTGTTGTTTGGCAATCGAGTTTCCGGCAAAGATCCGCTGTAAGAGATTCGGCCCAATACCTGATAATTTGGGTTTAAGCGATGCGGGTTTGATTGTAGCCAGTGAAGTGTCAACTGTAGGTGCTTTTGCTCTAGTCGGAGTTTCGTCTACGACAAGCATCTCGTCGTCACTTTCTGCAGACGGTGCAACTTTCAACAGCTTAGTTTCTGACGTAGGTATTCTGTCAGTCAATAGCTGGAATCCAATTGAAGAATTCTGAGGCTGTGGCAAAAATCCACTTTCTTTACCGTTTCCTTCGCTGTGCAAACTTGAGAAACAAGATTCACAAATTAATGTCCAACTATGTAAATTCCATCAAGAAAATCAGTATAGGGGCTCATCCATATAGTACGTACGCTAAAAAGGCAGATTTTCAACCCCCGCCCGAGTTTGCATGCTGTACATACGCAGAATCTCCTAAATCTATCCCCCCTTCCCGCTCAGTGCGTACATGCTATATGGATGGACCCTAAACAACCTTATTTATAATCAACCACAGTGCATAATCATAGACTGCCAGAAGCAAATAATTTTTAGATTTTCCTTACACATTCCCAATCCTGGTCATTTTACAGCACCCCCCTCACAACCACCACCACCAAACAAAAATATAACCAGAACAATTGCATATCAGTAAACTGTTAAATATAAAACAATGAAACATAGACCCCACATATTTTCTGCCAATCAATCTAAGTTTCAATGCCACAATTTCATACAACATTCTGCCTACAGCCTACCGTGCAGCTTAATTATTTCATAAATAGAAACTTAAATAGAGCTTCATCGGTTAATCGGCAACATTCATAATCGGGCCAATATTTGGAGTATCGGATCAATCAGCATAATCAGCAAGCATAACCGATTCATCGGCAGCATTCATAAATGGGTCGATATTATGTCAATTGGAATTATCTGCAATCTGTACCATATACTGTTTGCCATATAAGTTAAAGGTAAAGTTCATCCGTAGGCTCTGTGCCCGTAGGTGCCGGTGCTGATCTCCGGTTTCATGACCTTCAGCCCATAGGTGGCTATGCCATTCATCAGCGGACGGTGGCCAGTCATTCCGCTGATCCTATGGTTACCTTCGCAATGTTGCCATTGCTCCTCATTTTACCATCACGAAAAAGGCTGAGTCGACCTTTAGGGCTCCTGCGGGACTTGAACCTGCAACCTTCTGCTCCATCATCCAACGTTGTTACCACTCTGCTATTTTCCCGCCCCGTATGCCATATAGGCACTGTAATATTTGGAAAAGTATGGCCAACAATGACTTAGTTTCCAGTCATTTGGATGTGTGCAGGTCATAGCCTCAACATTTACCAAAGACACAGTTTGCTTAAATTACCGGTAAATATTTTGCAAAATAAGTTAATCCGCCGTAAAATACAAATGGCGAAACAACCGACGAGCTGCATCTGGGATAATTACACTATCAGCCCACAGGACAACAATAAAGCGACCTGCAAACTTTGCGAATGAAGGCCTACTGTTTTTCAAGGTGGTAAAGAAACGAAAGGTTTTAATACTTCAAATTTGGGACAGCACTTGAAAATCAAACATTGTGCTGCAACTCTATTTTGAAGACTTACAGTTTGTCATTAATAATTTATATAAATTACATTTTTGAGCTACATCAAATTTTCACCAATGTTCACGCTTTTCACCTTCCTATCAAATCTTTTAATACTTGAAAATTTTACTTTCAGACTGTAAGTCACAGTGTCATGATGCACCAGTAACTTGTTCAGTGGCCATTTTCAAGTTCAACCTTCTCAGACCGAGCAAGTAGCAACTTGGGAAGTTTAGATAACTGGAATAATCGGAACAATTGACAATAGCCAATGGCAATCGGAATAATCAGTAATCGGAAAAAATCGGTAATCGGCAAAATATGATATCGATCAAGAGCTAGAATTAAATTCAGCAAATGCATTCTTTAATCAAATTTCAAAGTTGAGGCTTGAAGCCAAGTTTTTATCGTACTTAAGACTGTCGACTGGAACATCGTGTAAGGCAAATTTGTTTGAAGCTGAAACTGTTTTGGCCAACTCCAGAGCAGATCGACTGGTCTTCTGTTGAAGCAAAAGAGACTCCTAAAACATACATAAACCACAAACTGCTCAATAACTGGACTGCTCAATAACTGGATGCGCACACAACAATTGCACACAGTTGACTATCAAATGTGTACGAATTGTTCAGGAACATTACAGTAAAATCATACCATATACACGAATTCTCCAACATCCAAAAGTCTAAATGCAACCAGTTCAGCTAACAGAATGTAAAACAACTGTCATCAGTCAATTAATATGCATTCAGATATGACTGAATATTCTCTATAATTCAGCTTAATATCACTGTTAATGATGAAAAGGAAACAAGACCACACTCATCAGCAAACACACAAGCATGCATACAGTCTATTTCTATGCAAATAATGCAGAAACATATATTGATGCATAAACCAGCCTATGATATTTAGAAAATTATTACATATAATGAAATTTATTCAAAATGCATCTGAAAATCGATATATCCTTTCCTAACCTTGAGATTTGGCTTCTTCTCCTTCGTTGCCAATTTCTTTTTCTTCTGTGGCATTGCATTGGAATCGCGTGAGTGTTTGCCCTTTGACCTTTCTGCAAAGGAAGCAAACGTCGTAGCATCTGGTGGAACAAATGGAGATGACACAGCCACTAAACACTTCTCTGTTGCCATATCTTTTCCTTTGGAGCCCTGAAACGAACAGCAGAAAACTATGAAAACCTTAATAACTGCATCAAAAAAATTATTATTATTATTATTATTATTATTATTATTATTATTATTATTATTATTATTATTACTGTTGTTATTGTCATGCATTTGTTGTGCACAGGTCCATTGCAGCAGTTAATTAGCAAAAAACCAAAGCTAACAAAATTGTTTTTCTTTCAAAGTGTCTTCAGTGCCGGGAAGGGCCTGAACACTTGGCTAGGTCAATGTCCTTTCATTCCTTCAGCCATTTATATCAAATGGAGCCAGAAGCCTCTGAGAAATAGCCCCGTTTCAATAATTGAATCCTGCACTAATCAGAGTGCAGAAAACCCTCAGCCAGATGGTGATTCTGTCCCAGCCTCCCACTGATCTAACTGGAGCCACAGAGTAGAAAAGAAGTCTCATCGGTGATTCAGCATGGCCATACAAAGCATCATATTTTATTTTATTTTATTAAATTTAATTTTAATTTAATTTAGAGCATCGTTGAAGTGAAAACAATCAAGAAAAACTTTTATTTAAGAAACTATTCGAAAATTATGAAAATTTAGCAAGAAATCTACAAAAATCCAAGCTACAAAATACCATGTTGGCTGCCTTAACAATATATGCAAACAAAATGCTGTCAAAGACCATTTCTTTACTATTCTGTTAAAAACCGACAAATGAATACAAAAGCTAGGACAATTGATTCTCTAGAACCAATGAGATGCTGCTCCATGCTCAGGTACTTACCTGCTTGTGTGTCATATAGACATAAACAATGCATGCAAATATCTCTTACCAAGTTAAGGTCTTTGGTTATTCTATGTTTACGGCGCTACATAAATAGTCCAGTATACAATACAATACATATACACGAATTCTCCAACATCCAAAAGTCTAAATGCAACCATTTTAGTTCAGCTAACAGAATGTAAAACAACTGTCATCAGTCAATTAATATACACTCAGATATTCTCTATAATTGAATTTAACATCACTGTTAATGATGAAAAAGAAACAAGAACATGCTTATACAGTCCATTTATATGCAAATAATGCAGAAACATATCATATCAATGCATAAACCAGCCTATGATATTTAGAAAATTATTACATATAATGAAATTTATTCAAAATGCATCTGAAAAATTCTTCTGTCCTTTCCGAACCTCGAGATCTGGCTTCTTCTCCTTCGTCGCCAATTTCTTTTTCTTCTGCGGCGTTGCGTTGGAATCGCGTGAGTGTTTGACCTTTGACCTTTCTGCAAAGGAAGCAAATGTCGTAGCATCTGGTGGAGCAAGTGGAGACGACAGTGCCACTAAACTCTTCTGTGTTGCCATATCTCTTCCTTTGGAGCCCTGAAAAGTACACCAGAAAATCATGAAAACCTTAATAACTGCATCAAAATTAATATTATTATTATTACTATTATTATTATTACTATTGCTGTTGTTATTGTCGTGCATTTGTTGTACGTAGGTCCATTGCAGCAGTTCATTTTAAAAATTAGCAAAAAACCAAAGCTAACAATATTGTTTTTCTTTCAAAGTGTTTTATAGACCTGGGCAATGCATGCAAATATCTCTTACCAAGTTAAGGTCTTTGAAGAGTTTCTGAAGATCTTTGAGGAGTTTTGCATGCTGTATTGTAATTGGTATCATGCTCTGTCTGACCGGCTAAAAAAACAGCGAGAATCATCATCGTACAGGCAAGACTCAAAGATTGCCAACAGAGATGATATGCCAACTGAAGCCCCTCAGGTTGCTTCAATGATCAGGTTCAAAAGTACTTCAAGCTCTTAAACTTCGTCATGAATGCAGTAGAACTTCGCTACAATGTAACGTACTTAGCGTAAAATTTAGTACACTATATCCGAGGTACATTATATCCAATACCAACCATTACGGCAGCGCATCACACTGGACCATACATTGCGGTACGTTACAACCAAGTATGCATTAAAACCAAGTCTGTTATATCAAAGTTTTACTGTAGTCTAGAATAATAACAATGTTGACAGATTGTAATACAAAAGATGGCAGCAAGGTTTCAACAAAGAAAGGAAAAGTTTTACAAGTCTTTGAAGATTTTTGTAACATACCCTCCAACTGATAAATAGAAACGGGTAGAAACAAGCAGATACAAAATGTATTGAAAGGACCAGGAATTAAAGAATATAGTAAATTCATTTTTAAAATCTTAAACACATTGACAAATTCCAAAATTCATGGTTTCAAATACTGTGCTACAGCCACAGAAAAGGATTATGCTGAATCTGATTGGCAGAGAAGAGCATAGATTCTACAGTAGAACAATGTGATTGGTCATTGCTAAATGTTCCATGGTACTGCCTTGGCAGATGTAAATTCTGCTATCGAAAATGTGGAAACGTCTTCTGACAGCACTCAACTTACGTCTTTCTTGAGAGTCCATGACTTCAGTGCCATAAACAGTGCCCTGGTACCACTCCTCAGATACTGTGGCACTGGTGACCCAGACTTGATACGATCTATGTGCAATCACAAATTCAGTGTAAAGCAAATGCTGACGACACATGCACAATGCAGTTCAGCAATAGAGACAAGAAGTGCAAGCAAGTAAGTAAAATCTCGTAGATTTATAGAGCGCATTGGAAAGAAGAACAACAATAAGAGCTTATTCTTAGGCGCTTAGATCTTCTTAGAATAGCTTTGGGAAAGGTGAATGATCAGACATGCAATGGCCAATATATCTGCAGTGTTTTATAGAAAAACTAAGAAAATAAACTTCAAAAAAAATATTTCAAATGAATATTAAAATTCTTCATAAATATATTTATAATTACTATTACAGTATTATTATTATTATTATTATTATTATTATTATTATTATTATTATTATTATTATTATTATTATTATTATTATTGACATAATGACTTTCAGAGGATGTGACTAAATAGTGTTTAATTGGTAAATAGTAAATATTATTATTATTATTATTATTATTATTATTATTATTATTATTATTATTATTATTGACATAATGACTTTCAGAGGATGTGACTAAATAGTGCTAAATAATTATTGAGCAAACTCATATATTCAAAGCAGTTGCAGTTCACTGGCATGGGTAACCTTAGACAAGACATGGCAAACATTTCAAATTTGTCAAGACGCCTGACGCAGTCATCGTATTTATATATATACTTCTAATCCAAGCTGGAAACTGACAGCGTGAACACAAAATCAATCAAAATGTCGAAAATTGTACCAAAAAATGCCAAAAATATTAAAGCAACCACGATTAAATTTCTGTATAGTTGGCCAAGCAATTAGTGAAAATTCATTCGGCTTAGCAAATCATCACTAATTAAAGCTGAGCCTATTAATTATTTATGTCTTATGTTTGTCATCTGCCGTACTTACTGTTAATTGAGTCGACAATCACTTTTGCCGCGTACCAGTGCAGCGTTTCAAAGCTTGGAAACAAATACTTGTCTTGGGTCTTCACCCTTTTTTCAATCTCGTAAATCCTTCAACAGGTAAAATAGATTTACGTTTAAAGTAGAACACCGACTATCGAGTCAAATGACTGCAATAGTTTAGACCAAGCGACTGAACACAAGACTTCATCTAATTAATTAATTAATTAATGAAGCAATAATTCCTTTCTAGCTACTAAGTACTCTTTTTAGCACAAAATGCATTTGCAGCTAAAATGTCTAGAGCGTGCCCAACACAATGTGAATATTTCCAAATCAAGTAGCCAACAAATGGACCCAAAGTCAGTCAAGGGAAGCACAGCACAAGACCAACATTTTATACAATTTGAGCCACGGAGAAAGCCCACTCCATCAAGCAACATATTGCTCTAAAATAATAAAGACCTAGTCCTAGTCACAGCCACAAGAATAAAATCATAATGAAGACAATGAAGAAAAAAGGGACTGAAAACTTTCTTCCTTATTTCATGCAAACCAATAGATGAAGAAGTGAGCACATTGCAACATCTAATCAATGCATGACGCATCATAACTGGTGCTGTTAATCAGTCACTTACTTCAGCTGCAGTTCAATATTGAAGTCGTGCAGGAAGTTGCCTCCAAACACAAGAGAATCAATTGGCGTTAGAACTGCATGAATCCATCCCGTCGGAATAAAAAGCGTCTGGCCCTGCTTAATGAGGCACCTACAAACAATATACGACAATTTATACACACCACCTCTCCGAGAGAGAGAAAAACACGACCAAAATAGACATCAATGCTATCCAAGAGCTCGTACATTAGTTACGAAATGAAAAGCTTAAAAAGAAACACTCACTTGTAACAGGAATCGACTTGGTCCCCAAAAAACATTTCGCTCTGCTTCGATGACGACAGCCAGTGCTCGTAAAGTGCCATGTTGGCAGGAGTTGGTCGTACAAGATAAAATATTTTTTCCCCCTAAAACGTATAATCGCCAACCAAGTTAACACTGGCTATCGTGTAGCCACAAGATGTAATAAAATAATTTTCCAACAAAATCATAAATAATTTTGAATGAATTCTTTTGCACTACTTTCTTGAATCATAATAATGAATGTAAAATCCGGTATGAAGATCTTTGAAGCAAAACTTCAGAATTTCCAACAAAATTTGAAATAACTGGAAAAATCCCCAGAAGCGTGAAAACAAAACTTAAAACCATTTTGAATATGTAAATGCTCCTGAAAAAATCAAATTTCACAATTTAAGTCTCATCACTGAATCAACTAAATGCAAATACATATTTAGTACAACTCTACACTACAACAGGAACACTTGAACAGCTCAAAAAAGCAATAACCACTTAAAACAATTCTGCAACGACGTACCCTTAAGATGTGATACCAGACGGAAGTACCACCGAAATCAATGTGAAAGTCAGTGAAGCTATCTTTGACCCCCATAAGACAATATCTGTGGACATCGGGTTTCTGAAGAGGCGGTCCAGACACGGATAAAGCCATCTGCCAGTATTTGTTGACCCAGCTAAGTTCTGTCACGATACGTGGCGGAGAGACAAGAGACGCAAGACTGAAAACAAAATAGCATCAACGTCACGTCATTCCGCTGGGCAATCAGACGACAACGCGGATAGCACAACGGACGTATCGTGTACAGCTCATCTGATTCTGAACTGGGATTTGAAAACTTCTGCAGACCTTGTGTTGCTGAATTCCAAACTGATGATGTTGAAAATTTTCCGTCGATCTGGACTATTGTAGTACTCTGTCCACTCGCGCATCGGCATTTTGAACTCCATCCTATGAGCAGCATCGATGACATCAATCTCTCGCATTGAACCTATTTAAATTATATAATGCAAGTTATAGATCACTTTATTCCTGATACCCGCACACACACATGCACGCACATGTCACTTTCGGAGGAATTTTTGCAAGCTTCACACCAAACAAGAGTTACTATAAAATTTCACAATTTCACTGTCTCCAGACACTTTCTTATCTTTCTTATCACCATAAGTCCTGTGCTGAGGAAGTGTGAAGGGCAATAAAAAAATAGAATAGCATAATGTGTGTGCATGTGTCTGTGTATGTGTGTGTGTGTGTGAGAGAGAGAGAGAGAGAGAGAGAGAGAGAGAGAGAGAGAGAGAGAGAGAGAGAGAGAGAAAGAGAGAGAGAGAGAGAGAGAGAGAGAGAGAGAGAGAGAGGAGAGAAAGGAGATAGAGAGACAGACAGACAGAAAGACAGAAAGGAGACTTAGAATCACAATGCTGTAAAATAATCTAGTATCACAATATATTGAAAAATCAATACTTATACAAGACAATCACCTAGACATTGAAGACTGGACTTCCATAGAAATCCATAAAAACACAGTTCAACAGCAGCATGAAAAATTTCGATATTTGAACTCGATCTGAAGAGAACTAACCAATGTGATTTTCGACGTCTTGGATTGTGAAAGTCGAAGGAGGAACTCTAAGGTCAAGGCCGTCTCGGCTGTCGACAAGGATCGGAACGTCAAATCCATTCTGTTCAAAATATTCCTTGGTCACTTGTTGACCAGAAAGATGCAGAATGGGAACAAGATCAGCACTAAAACAAATTCAAAGTCGATTCCAGAACTATTTGATAAAACATGCTAATTAAATTCATAAATTACAAAAGATTATATTATTAATTCAAAAATGAACTTTAATCCAAATCAGATTTTTAAAATGGAGAAAAGATTTAAAAATTGCTTTGAAACCTGCAAGACAAGTTATTACATAGTCACATTAAATACATTAAAACAGGGATGGGCAAAGTGCGGTCCCCGGGTCACATGCGGCCTTGAAGTCCTTTTGTGCGGCCCCCGACATTGAGAGATACTACATTAATGTGTGGCCCTCTAAAGCATATGAAACATTTGACAACTCCTTAGTGGAAAATACAGCATTCAAGAGGCAATTGACCATTAACTAGAAATAATGCTTTTAATATTTACTAACTATTCTTCAGTCTTGGCTTACTTACACTGCACACTTACACTACATTATGTTAAAGTCGTTTTGGAAACTACTTAAAAATTTAATTCTCACTGCCAAAAAATGTGTGCGGCTCTCGGCTTTCATCGCAGACACTTTTGCGGCCCTCGGATAAAAATTTGTGCCCATCACTGCATTAAAACTTTAAATACATTACATACATGAAATACAGTAAGAGGGTGTTCTTCAAAATACCTGGTAATTGAGACAGTTAAAATTCATAAAGGCCACTTACCTTGGGAATGATCCTCTCTTCAATTTATGGACAAACGAAAGAGTTTCTGTTTCTGTATTCTGTTCAAAACAAAAAGTAAGACCGTATAAACACAGTTTGGGACAAAAGCTGCACAGAAAATAACAAGCTTTTATACTTTAATTAGTCTACCTATCTACTACCTATTCCAAATGACATCCTTAAAATGAAGCAGAAGTAAGATAATTAACTTTGAAGTCAATCTCAAAAGTTATCCTGTTGCATCCATATATATACATTGCCTTGCTTGTTTCTGTTAAATACACTGACATTACCGGTACTATTAATATTAAATACATAGTGAATATTTTTACTTTGACCATTTAAGAACCAAAGTGCCAACACATGCCAATACCCTTTAAGCACTAAAGTGCCCAAACGCCCCCATGAGCACTACCTTAGCTTTTAATGTCTTATCTCGCTTCATATAACATCTATGAAGTTGCCGTCAAAGGTTCACAAGTAGGGGGGCTACCTCTCAAGATTCCCACAGTTACCTGACCAAAAAAATTTGATTTATGAAAAATCATCCCTTTAAATCAGGGTATTTAAATTTGCCACGTGTGTAAACAGCAAGTCAAATTAAAGTATTTTAAATGATCTTTTAAGGCAAATGTAATGAGACTTTTAAAAACTTCTAAATATCTCCTTTAACTCTGAATTTCATTCTCATGCGGGACGCCCCCAAACAGGTGGTGCATTTGAACCATAGCAAAAGCTATGAAAAAGAAACTAGTAGCTGCAGAAATGTGGTTCTACAGGAGAATGTTAAAAGTTCTGTGGACGGATAAAAGAACCAACAAAGAAATTCTACAGATGATGTAAGAGGAACAAACACCGATGGCTACCATCAAGCTAAGACAGATGAAATTTTTGGGGCACTTGATGAGGAAAGAGGGACTCGAGAACTTGGCAGTTACAGGCATGGTGGAGGGTAAAATATCAAGAGGAAAACAAAGATCAAAATACACAGACAAACTATGAGATGGACTGGAGATAGACAACAACATCGAACTCCTGAGGAATACCAGAGATCGTGAAATGTGGAAGTCCATGCTGCTGACACATCAATGCATGGCACCTGAGAAGAAGAAACTTTGCAATTTCTCACTATAAATATTAGTAGCAATTGATATTTATTTATATTACTACTAAATCCTCTGTCATTATTCTGTAGACTGTTCAGATTTGGGAAATTCATGGTTTACATATGACTCTGACATTCACTCTATTGTCTAGTTAAGTTTTCTTTTCTTGCATAATAAACAACAGGATGTTGAGAAATAAACTGATTTGATTGATTGATTGATCGATCAATTGATTGATACGTTGTTTACACTGGAGGCCTAAGTCACTGAGCCTGCCCTAATGTGATGGTTGTGACTGAATGCAACCTTTAAAATGGAAGTAAAAAGGAAGTTGCAACCTTTTAAATGGAAGTTAAGTTTGGTCGCAAATTAGTCTTGTTCAGGTCCATGATCAAGAAAAGTCTGCTCACACAAAATATGTACTTACAAACACTGATATCGGAACTTTGCTGAAAATGTTGGCTTTTTCTGGACATATTTCTGTGCAGATGTGTAATAGACATTCACGAAACTAATTTGCCGTCAGAGAAAGGTCGTGTAGACTTGGCAATTATCTGGACCACTTTGTAATTGGTCCATGCGAAACACTTGGATTCGTCGGTCTACGTGGTGAAAAAAACTTTGCTCGGCCGACAGAGTCTTTTTAACTGCCCAGATTTTGTATTCTCAACAAACCTTGAAAGTCATTATAAGTATCGGCTCGTTTTGTTTCATAACAGCGCCTATAACTGTATTCCATATTGACGATGATCGATCGATTCGGCAGATCAAACAAATTAATTTATTGTTAAGGGAGTCCATGAAATACTGATGTTTCCATTCATCATTAAACTATCGTTTATTGGAGTCAACTTTGCGCTTTTTTGCAGCGGGTTGAAACATTTTCAGTAATCGTAGAATTTAAAGAGAAGCACCTGTTCAAAGAACTTTCAAGTTCAACTTGCAGGGTTGCCACTTGCCAAGTCATTTTCTAGCTGGATGCCAAAACCACTGAATTTGGATGCCAAACAACCACGCCGGATGCCAAATAGTTACTTATTTGACATAAATAATGCTTATTAACGAACGCGCACACACACGCGCGCACACACACACACATGCAACCGGCGCCAGAAATAACCGATAGCGATTGGGCGTAGACCCCCAGATTTCTTCCTCAGGGCCATCAAAGTGCCACCGAAAAGAATGGGGCGAACCTTCGTTGGACACGCACCTGAAAGCAGTATATTAGTTAGCCCTGTCATGTCTGTTAATATAGTCTGTCCCAGGGACGTCATTTGGGAGGCAGGGGGCATTTGCCCCCCCCCCTGATTTTGAGGGGGGAAATTTTTTTTGCCAATGTTTGTGTTATTTAGATTTTACACGCCCTAAAGAAGTGAAAAGGAGTGCTTGATGATGTCGAGTAAATTGAAGTAACTACTGTAACTAACCGTGAAAATTGGCTGACAAGCAAAAAAAGGTCGTCAGCTTTTTCGCAAACTTGTAACTTGTCATCAGGTCGAAAGTGTTTTGCCCCCCCCCCTGAAAAACAGTGAAATGACGTCTCTGGTCTGTCCCCCACCTCTGGACAGACTATAAGTTCAGCCACTAGTTGTGGTCTTAAACCGTCGGGGTCCCGGAGGATCCTGCTGGAAACGAGCGGATTCGCTCCCGGATCTCATCCTCGGAAACCTGGAGTGCGGGACATATTTTCGAGGACGGCGTAGGTAATCTGTCTGGTGGTGGGGTGGGGTGTTTTGATAGCAATTCTTGTAGTGATTGAGGATCCGGAGTAACCGGGTCCTCATCAGACATCAGGATTCGCACCGCCGCCCTGATATTCCCGTCTTCCAGTTTCGAGGACACTAGTTGCGGCTGCTTGCCCATTGATCCGCGGTCTCGTTTCTTGACCGGCTTTATAGCGGGGTCTTCACTGCCAGGTGGTTGAGGATTTATAGGCACGAGTATAGTGTCTCGGTGAAATTTTGCGCCCTTTCCTTGAAAACAGAGGATAAGTTATGCCTTTTGCCTCCTCTAGTGGGTTGTTTTAACACAATCGGAGCAAAACGCATCAGTTTCTGCCAGTGGTTGACTATCGAGGGTGCTGCTATGATTTTATTTATGATATTAGTAAGCAGCTGCCCTATGGCCGGTCTAGCTGGCTTGGGAATGTGTTTCGCTGTTTGCCCTCTTGTGACAGGGTGGGAGGAAGGGGGCTGGGCTGCTAGATAACCTCGTCTCTTATGACTTTTGCTGGCGAAGATTTCAGACTAGCTTCTGTGCTCGGGTCCACAACAGGTCGTGAGGGTTTCCTTGTCAAGTGGGGGTTGATGAAATCGTCTCACAGTCCTGCATACGCTGCAGGACTGTGTTTTTTATTATATATATATATATATATATATATATATATATATATATATATATATATGCCTTTCTTGATTCTTTCACCTTCTCCGTTCATTACTTTGAGCAACTGCTGCTTAATTTAAATTCCCCACGGCGCACTGAGCTCTTGCGAAACCAGGAGGGAATTTCAGCCAGCAAATATTCCAGACTTGAAAGCGTCAGACTTCAACCGTCTTTAAGGATGCTAGAATAGAGCTTTTTGGTCTCCAAGGATGCCAGTTGGCACCCCGGTAGGTAGGTTCCTCTTGTATTTGCATTTGTTGGCTCCGACGGTCCTTATGGACTGTGAAGTGTGATGATGATGATGATGATGATGATGATGATGATGATGATGATGATGATGATAGTAATGACGATGGTGATGACGAGGAGGAGAAGGAGGAGGACGACGACGACGATGATACTTATCCCCCTCCTATTCCTTGCTTGAGCAGTGGGGTGACTAACCCATCTCTACATGTACAGCCTATGGCCCATACCCCAGTCCTAAGTGATTAATTGAGTATGGACAATGGGTGTAATAGATTACCCATTGTCGTTCCTACCCTCGTGAAGAAACCTTCTTTCTATCTAAGCCAGGGGTGTCAAGATTTATTGGGCGGCGGGAACATTGACATGTCTCCCATGGCCTCGCGGGTCAAATGGAAAGATGATTGTCAATCAGTGGCGTAGCCAAGGAGGGTTTGGGGGTTAACTCCCGCCCTTGGACGGCGACGAAACAACTTTTAAAATGTATTCCCATGCATTTTTAATTTTGGAGGCGATTTTGGGGTTAAACCTCCTTGGCTACCGGCGACCTTTTTTGCTTGTTATCGCATTTGAAAGTAAAGACGCGGATGACCTTTTTGCTTTTCGGCACATTTGAAATAGAAAAAAGCAGAGATGACCTTTTTTGCTCGTCAAGAATTTTGGGAGTCGGTCATGACCAAAACAAAAACCCCCTTCCGGAAATCTTGGGTCTGATCACTGTTGTCAATATTAGGCCTATATTCCAAAATCTGGGCTATCTAAAAGTCTAACGTAAAATGACAAAAACATGAAAGGCCATTCAATCATTGCATTATTTACATTGATTACAACCTATTGCTGTGACTATGACAAGCCGTATTCTAGTCGTGTTTAACAGAACCATTTAAATTTCAAACTCTGCTAATGGCAAAGAACTGAAGGTCATATTGAAAACATAAAGTTAGATAACGGTCGATGTAGACTTGGAAGCTGATGAGACGTGACATTGTTTATTTTTCACTAGTTTAGCAATGTTTGGTTTTAAATCTGCAGCCAAAGCTACTCGCAAATTTGCCGAGGGATTTGCTAGTTAACGCAATATGCTAGAGTATATAACGGTAATAATCTCCCGCTGCTGATGTAGCATGTCGATATACTGGTTCAGTCAACATCACCAACGAAACTCAAAGCCAACAAAAAAATTATGCTCTTCCATTTGTCACGCCAGCAGTACACAGGATCTACGATTCTACATAAAAGCAATTATTAAAACCCAAACAGATTCTACATCAAACTAATTTCTCAAACCAGACATGATTTTACATCAAACCAATTTCACGCATAAAATTTTGGCAAAGAGTTAAACAACGTAAATATTTTTGCGGGCCAAATAAAATCAGCTCGCGGGCCAAGTTTGGCCCGCGGGCCAAGGTTTTGACACCTCTGATCTAAGCGTTCTACAGTAATTGGGAGCTCTTGTCTATTTTTACATTAGTTAAAGCTTTGAATACAGATTTTCGTGCAAGCTACATCTGTGAGCTTGCATCTTCATCACCATGTGATTGAATAATTAAAATTAAAATTTTTCTTACGAATCCAAGTTATCTGTGTTGCCTCTTAATAATACAGTAATTAGGCCCTAATAATGTTAAATCCAAGTAGATAACTTCCCTCATCATTATCATTAGCTTGTTATATGACACTGAAATTTCCGCAAATGTTTTTGCTGCTGATCAAAATACATTATTTTATTAGTGTATTGGTCTATTAACTCTCTCTCTCTCTCTCTCTCTCTCTCTCTCTCTCTCTCTCTCTCTCTCTCTCTCTCTCTCTCTCTCTCTCTCTCTCTCTCTCTCTCTCACACACACACACTCACATTATGATGCAAAGGCGTTTAATACAAGATATCACAGTTTTACCAATACTGTAGTACAGTCCTGAAGTTGAATTTACTTACATCGTCATCATCGCTCATCTCGTCGAGTGGGTGGCGCAGAATGGGATCCGCTCAGCGCCTGTAGAAACAAAATGAATACTGTGGTACTGGAGACAGTGGACATTGGACAGAGCGATAACAGCGCTTAAAATGAGAAGTTTAAGTATAGGCTAAAACCATATCGTCAATGAACTTTTAATTAAATCTTAGCCTCCATCTCTAATCTAGGATGATGACTTGTGTAAGATCAGTTTTCAATAGTTGGTCGAACTGGACGAGAATTGGAAATTGAATTGACTTAGCAAAGGGTTTTTAGGGCTGTACAGCGCGCATAGGCCCCAAACGGTCAGAAGGCCTCTGACAGTCGTGGGAACAGAATCTGCATGGTTCGGCTTTAATCAATGCAGAGGTGACGCGAACTATGGAAATCGGCACTAAGTAAGTAAGTAAAATCTCGTGAATTTCTGCAGCGCTTTCCTAAGCAGGTACAGGCTACAGCAGTAGCTGCTTATTCCTAGGCGCTTAATCTTCAGTTGAAATAGCTATAGCCGAAGTTTAGTGGTCAGCCGGGCAACGTCAATTCCAGAGATGAGTCAAAAGTGGTATCGAGGAAGCTCCGAAGCAGCAAGGTAAACTATGAAAAGTTGTAGAGAAAAAAGAAAGTCCAGTTGTAGGCTACTTCGGCTCAAGCAGCAACTCAGAATCTCAGCACAAGACGAATAGTGCCGGCTGATGCCAATATGGAACAGATTAATTAATGTAGGAAGAAAACCGGCCTATTAAATTACTGTTTGAAAACGGTAATGGAGTAAGCGATCACAGATTAAATTTTAAAATGTAGGCCTATAATTATAAAGCCAAAAATAAATGCCAACCATATGAGAGCACACCTGTCCGCCCTGGGCTCGCTCAGCCTCGTGGCCAGAGATGAAGATGAGACAAGGAGAGTCAGATTAATGCAAAGTACAACACCGATCGCTCATTTCATATATATATATATATATATATATATATATATATATATATATATATATTATTACAAATCATGAGTTCCTTCCTTTATCAAATATCAGTAATATCATTCGTACATCAATGTCAGTAATCGTTCATCATATTTCTGAATTAGCAGTTCAATCGCCGCAGAGAGAGTCGTCGAAGAGAGTCGCAGGGAAGAATTGCGGAAGAAGTCGCGGAGGAGCGGGAGTCGAGAAGAAGCGCTGTAAGGGATCGAGAATCCGAATTGGAAGGAGCTGGAGAGAGAAGGGAGAATAGAAGAGACAAGATACTAGACCAGACTATTCGACAGCTTCGCCTGGTAAGTGGACAACTAACTTAATATAGATTTATATTACCTTTATATAATACATTGCATCTTAGAATAATTAATATAATAATCTGCGATTGAACTGCTAATTCAGATGATAGTCTAGTAAAAGCCGACACCAGTTCTTTATAGGCTAATCTTAAATGAACTACGCTCAAACTGCTTTATTTCTCAATGCTTCCGAAAAGTGCTTCCGAAAAATATCGGTCGAGTCTCGTCAGGACAGTCTCCTCTTAGCAGCAGATCGATGAAGTTCGCTTAAAGATGAAAGGAACGAAGGTTCCTTATATGAGTAGTTGACAAGCGACAGCATATGCTTATTCCAAGTGGACGTCCACTGGGGATCCTGGATGAAAGGATCTGATCTCATTTTAGAACTTGTGAAGCCTTCGCCTGAAGTGACTGTAGGCCTACACCATTTCTGGAACGAGAGATATAGTTAACAGTTGCTGTCCAGAGTTTGGGATGTTTTGAGCGCAGTTCATCTAAGATTATAAAGAGCTGGTGTCAGCTTTTAGGCCTACTCTAGGCTCATCAGAGCAGAGGGTACGCACAGATCCTCGCCGAAAGTTCCCATCTTCCAGTTTCGAATAAACTGCCCTGATCCTGTGCAAGGAAGCAGGCGAAGTTATGTAAAATGGCGGTGGCGTAACGTTACCAGTAATAGCGCTTGACATGCCTGTGATTCTGTAATCATTAATGATGGCCGACGATAAACTAGTTTTCCTTCATCTTCTGGAAGACTTGCACAGCACTGACCGGCTCAGATTCAATACAGCGTCCAGTTTTCTATGCGATTATGGCTGGAGTAGATTTTGTCGGGAAATGATATAAGGCAGTTTGTGGACATATGTTGTAATTTATATTAATGCGCTGTTGGGTGGTGACGGTCATTTTCCCATTGTACACCCAGTCTTAAAACCGTAAAAATCATCGTCAATACATACTAAGGCAAGTATACAGACATAAACTAGAAAATATTAAACTAAAAGAATGATAAATGCCTTACTTTAAATAATCCACTCTGGAATTAATATCCCGAAGGCTGAACTACAACGGTTTTCTGCAAAATACACTTTAACAAATATTTCTAACGAAACGAGTACATCTGCATCACTGCCTTCGTAGAGTCCGCAACAAAACGGGACATGACTATAAATGATCTGCTAGATACTCATAAATTAAACACACGCACCGTGCCGCACGTCAAATAAATATTTGACTACTGTTTAAGGCAGTGACGCAGACTGAGTTTTAAAAATTTTAGCATTTTATTATGTTTTAAAATTGCGAATTTGCTCGAAATTTGCGCATTTTTTATTGTTTTTGGCAACACGCAGTTTACAGACTTCTTGCGAATTTCGTTTTTGCGAGGTTCATGTCGATATGTTTTTTCTTTTATTATTAGGAATCACTGCAATATAAACAATTTGGCATATCATCGTTAATTTATTACCAAGTGCCTATACATGTAAGTTAGGCTATAACCTGGTTGTAAATTTGTAATATAGGCCTACGTGTAGTGAAACCTGCAACGCGCATCGATCACTTTTGGACATGTCACCAGTGTTTAATCTAGACTCCTGGACTCCGGGGGGAAACTGACAGAGCCGGGGAGAACTGAGAAACCGGGGGGAATTCTGCTAGGGTACTGCTGTTAGTTGATGTAGTATGCCAAAATTTCCGGGGAATTTGAAACTTTCGGGGGAAAAAGGACAATTTCCCTCCGGAAACGGCCTAGATTAAACCCTGCATCTTACATGGTTGATGTTATTGCCAATTTATCTCACGTAACGATTTCAGACTCGGACTTTTTGGACGATAAATTAAAAAGCATATTTGCAGGCAGTTTCAGACTTGCATTGACGATTCAGTTAGGCTGTAGGCCTAAGTTAGGTTAGATCAGTTAGACACTGTAACTTCAAATTTGCGTTATAACAGTATGTTTTGGGCTATCCTGTGCTTTGCCGAGGCCTCGAGTAAAATCAGTTAAGTATTATGTTACGTTTTAAAAACTGTATACATTTACGTATGGGGCTTTCCATTAATTGCGTCAACAAAATAGGGAAGGGGCATGAAACAGTTTGACAGTTGTTGACGGGGAGGAGGGTCAAGAGAAGTTGACGTCAACAATTTCATTTTTTACAAATGATTTAAATAGGAAATTTCATGGAATACTGTTTATTAAAAAAAAGCCTAACAAGCAAAAAGGTCATCACCGCTACATTATGGCACTTGATGAACAAAAGAAAGAGAATGTTTTCATCGCTACAAAAATAATGACAATCTAAACTTTTTAGGGGACCCGTCACTGATTGATCTTAGTGAGGGGGTCAAACGTTTTTGACATAATTATATGGGCAGTGAAAGTTGACAGTTGTTGACAAAGGGGATAATTGCAAGTGTCCAGTAATTGCCCAAAAAACATTTGCGTAATATTAAATGAACAGCCCCTATCAGTATGACTGAGCTGTTGATATTCAGTGCACTCTAGTCATTTGATTATTTAGGGGTGTCCATTAATTACGTCAACAATTTTTGGACAATTTTTAACCCTCTCCCCTTGATAACAACTGTCAACTTCAAGTGACCCTCTTTAATTATCTCACAAACCTTTGACCCCTAAGATCAGTGACAGTCCCCCTAAAAGGTTATTATTTTTGCGGTGATTAATATTTTTTACTTTTTTTGCTCACTAAACGTAAAAAATGTGGTGGTGGTGACCTTCTTTTGCTTGTCAGGCTTCTTCCCGTTGTAATAAAAAGTATTCCATGAAATTTTCTATTTCTTATTATTTGTAAAAAGTGATATTGTTGTTGACTTCAACTTCTCTTCAGTTGATAGGGGATAAATTAGGACACGACCGTTTTTCTGACCAGGTTTGCGCCCATGACACTCACACACAAATATAATTATATATATCTATATATAGGCTATATAACTATTATTATTTTACAATTTATACAGTTCAATAAGATGGCGAAGGCGGAAGGCCAAAGCCAAGAGCACTTTAGGGGCACTTATAGCCGTAAGTTATAGGAGATATTGAATAAGTGCGTTTTTAGTGTCTTCTACTCTTGAGTTCTCTGCACGGTGGGGATATTTTTGCACGCCCCTACCACGCCCCCAATACTCCCCCCCCCCAAATTTGAGGTCGACACCCCCAAATTTGGTAATATGACAATGGTATGCATACAAAATGCATACTAATTAGCTCCGGACACCCCAATTTGAGGTCGACACTCCCCAAATTCGCAACCCTAGAAATATCCCTGATGCACGGTAGCAGGCCCTGGTTCCCATTGGCGCCACCCTTCATTGTCAGTGGCTTGGGGTTTTAATCCTTTAAATCGGATTTTAGTCAGCATCCAGTGCAATAGTGGCGTACGCAGAGGCGGATCTAGGGGGCAGGGGGTACATGTGTCTACGAGCGCCGAGGTGAGTGGGTGCCAAAATCGGGTAGAAATGCACAATAGAGAAGAAGAAACACGTGTGACGACCTTTTTTTGCTTGTCAGCACTATATAAAGAGGGGCGCCGTAAGAGCTGAGGGGCGCCGAAAACGGTGTGGCGAACTTTTTTCGCTCGTCAGCAATGTTAGGGGGCGTCAACGGTACACTTTGTCCCCGGGCGCCACATACCCTCGGTCCGCCTCTGGGGGTACGTGGCCTTCATCTTGTTATCCTTCCTCCTATAGGCCTATGTCCCTCCAGTATTGTTCTGAATAATGAGTCTCATCTTAGACCAGGGGTACTCAAACTTTTTTGATGGCGGTCCACATCTAGTTTTCCATCTTTCGCATGGATCCACTAGTTACAAGGGAAGTCCAATTACAGTATTCCTCTGACAACTACGGCATAGTAGGCAACTACGGGTAACTGCTGGTTGTCTTAATAGACTTATAATTGAACCAAGGCAACATAAAACAAGATTAAATTAAAAATTGCATAGAATTAATTTTAGCTGAATCAAACAAATTCAAATAGAGCAGATCTTAAAGCACATTTTGCAGTCCCACTCAGTGACTAGTGTGAAATTGTTTCTTCGACTGCATAATCGAAACATAATCAGGCGAATAACCAGTCACAGCAATACGCATTGCATTTTGCATGTGTTGGTCTGTTATAACACTGCGATGTCTCGATTTAACAATGTTCATAACAGGAAATGGTGATTCACACGCATATGTGTGTCAGGACAGAAAATTAATTGCTAATTTCTTGGTTACAGGATAATGAGAATCTGGAAAAAGTTGGGCCAAAAGTTAGTTATAACAAACTTCACTGAGTTTATGTTTCAAACATCAAATGCTTGCAAGTCAGCTGCATCAGTCTGCAATAATGCCTGATTAGCATTTGCAAAAACTGAATTCCTAAGTCCAATCACCATCAAGCTTAACAATGAAAGGATTAGAGACAAATAAAAAACACCGGCTTCAGCTATCTGAAATCAATGAAACGTTCCTCAAACTCGGTTTTCAACCTACAAAGAAACATTTACTTCTCAGAAACATGTTGGCCAATTGGTGGATGGACAGTTTCTAATTTATCAAAATGAAGCATCTTGCCGTCGTCCAAGCCATTTATGAAAATATCTATTTTTGTTGCAAATAAGAAGAATTTTTCATGTAAGTCTACCACTGTTTTCTCTGAACCTTGAAGTTGCATTCAGATGTTCCATGATGTCAGCAAGAAATGCTAACTGTGCACTCACCTTGCAACTAACTGTGCAACATTATCCTGAATAACCTAGCTTAGCATGATTTAAGTGGCTTAGGATGCATTACTGCCTGTGTGAAAGCCACTAGGGGCACTAATGGGGCTTGAACCCGCTTCGTCAGCCTGACGCTCCAGCTCGTAACCCATTATGCCATCTTCCGCCACCAATAAAAAAATCAGTAACTTTCTTTGTTTGTAGCGATTGAAGAAACTCTTAAATATTTTATCTCAGGTTCCAGAATCTTTCCAAACCTCTCTCTTTGCTCAACCATCTGATGTCATTGTAAAGCAGCAAATCTCTAAATCTACCAACACATTTTCAAGGAATGAATGCAAGCGACGGTGCTATAGTTAGGGTTGCCAGATCTCCCGTATTTTACGGGAAACTCCCGTATTTCAGCCACAGTCTCCCGCCTCCCGGACGGACGCCACACGGGAGACCAAATCTCCCGTATTCAGTGGCGGCTCTAGGATTTGGCAAGTGGGGGGCCGTTGGGGGGGCAACTTCTAATCATGGGGGGCCAACTATTTGTTGTTTAATGTATGTATCATTAAGTATAGGGTCCCAACTGGGGGGGCCACTGGGGGGGCCAGGCACTCAATAGGGGGGCACGGGTCCCCCCCTGGCCCCCCCGGTGGAGCCGCCACTGCCCGTATTTGGCTAGGTCGATAGACGACGCAGCTTAAAATCGAAACAATATTACATTTCGGGCGTGATAAAACGTAAAATAAAAGTCATTAGTACAGTTTAGTACAATATCAAACAAGATAAAAGAGGCTCTGAGGCAGGCAGCAATGCCCCTCTGCTTCTTACTTACTTTAACGGCAGTTGCGCATATCCATGACGTCACGAGTTTCGTTTTCGCGTGACTCGCGTTTTCAAATGTCCAATTCGTCAAGCAAAGCATTTAGATCAATGTCCAATTATTGCAACGTACTGCACTGTACTGGCAGAAATATTTCTTCTTTTTGGCTGTTACGGGAGCGTCCAAGTCCAACGCATTGCCTTAGTTTCTCCCCGTCTTGATTACTGTAACTCCTACTTTTTGGCATCTCTAAATCCAACCCGGCTAAACTCCAACGAGTTCAAAAATCACTGGCTCGGGTAGTTTCAACAACCCCAAAACGCAAGCACATAACCCCAGTTCGTAATGGTCTCCACTGGCTTCCAATTAAAGAAAGAATAGACTTTAACATCTGCCTCTTGATATACAAAACACTTTTTGACCATTGTCTGGATGATCAATCAACTTTCCCATAACTATTTTAAGAAAGGCTGAGCGCCTAAGAATGAAGAGCCACTGTTGTGCTGCCCTCCAAAGCGCTATATAAATCGACGAGATTTTACTTACTTACTTACTTACTTACTTACTTACTTACTTACTTACTCCTTTCAAAACTCCTGTACAAACAAACAAACAAATACTCAACCAGATCCTCATCTGCATTAGTTCTATGATTCTATCCCTCTCTCATACTCGAATAGTTCTAGGTACGCGTTCTTTCTCGGTGGCCTCCCCCAAACTCTGAAACTCATTGCCTCAGCATGTGCGCTTTTCAAATTTATTAACAGATGTTTAGAACAAGATTAAAACCCCATCGTTTTGACGCGGTTTATCCGCCATAAACTGTCACCCGTTTGTCCGGCTGGATGCCCTGGATTTTACCTGGATCTTAAATGATTTTGATTTGGCGTGCCATCGGCTGATGCTCCTGTGCATTAATATTATATTAGACTAGATTAGAAACGTTATATTGATAATGAAAATAACTGAGACCTGAGTTGTTCTGATTTTGAGCGAGCTGGCGAATTGGGGAGGGGCGAATTGCTGGGGGCGAATTATCCGCAAAACGTTTTAATTCAGGGGCGAATTTTCGAGATCGAGTTACTGGAGGCGAGTTTTCCGGGGGCGAGTTGCTGGGGGCGATTTGTCCGTAAACCTCCCGATGATGCAACTTCCGCGTACGTGGCAGGGACTCCTTGGAAAATCAGGGAGTCAAGCCGATTGTTGACTTCTAGTAGCCTACATCAGAACGCTGAGATAGGTTAGACCGTTAGAGCTTAGTTTCTCAGCTGGCTCTAATCTTTGTTTCAGTGATGAGTTCTCCTTTTGATTTATCCAAGAGTCGTCTGAGTTCCGAATTCTCCAGGGTAAGTTGGTCAACTTTCTGAGCCACCGGATTTATGAGCTTTTTAGCAGATTCGGACACGACTTTTCGACATAGACGTTTGAAAACGAAAATTTCGAGTCAGGCTTATCAGCGAATAGTTCGTCAAAACACTCATTTAACGAATCACCGATTCTTTTAAGAAGGGGTGTATAATTATACCATGTCATCCATAATGTAGGCCTAGTGCAATATGTCTTAGATTTCAATCGATTTTTTTACTCATCTTGAGTCGGTTAAGGCTGATAATTCCAAGTTTAGTGTCACTGTCAATTACTCCCACGACTTTTAGTTCGATTGTGTTCAGGTAAAAGCGAAGAAAACCGTAGATAGTAGCGATTAAACTCCGGTCCACTGATGTAGTATATCTACTCAGACGTCTTCTTTTTGATGCTTATTTTCGCCACCATTCTTGTCCAGAGCTTTGGTGAAGTGCTTGATCAAACCAAGGTTGATGCAACGATGGGAAAAGTATCTTGTCTCTGTCAACCAGAGGGTTGTTTATAAGGTTCTTTGCTATGCAATGCACAAATTCCTCCCGTACAGGCCAGTCTTTCTTCTTCATGTAATGCAGAACTTTGTCCCTACTATCCATAAACCTCTTAAAGTAAGGACTGACGTCTGTCATGCTCAGGTCCGCGAACTTGGGTCCATTCAGTATTTAACACCATAGCGTCTATAAGATATAACTGGAGTTCGCACATTGATACAGCTATGGAATTTGATAGTCACACTCATGAATGAACTCTCTACGCATCCCAAGTAACCGGAAGTTGATGACGTCATAACGCTGCAAAATGCATTGATTTTAAAACGATATATAAATCATGTTAAAATCAATGTATTTCGCATATATTGCATTTTGCTGATCTAGGCCGAATATATATATATATATATATATATATATATATATATATATATATATATATATATATATATAATATAAGTAAATAAAGTAAAATCTCGTGGATTTCTATAGCGCCTTGGAAAGAAGAACAACAGTAGCTGCTTATTCTTAGGCGCTAAGCCTTTCTTAAAAGAGCTATGGGGAAGGTATATTATCAGCCAGGCAATAGTCAACACCCAAAGAGCAGTGAGGCTAGGTTGTTACAGCTATGGAGGATATGATTTTAGAAAAAGGAAGGATTTAAGCTTAGACCATATAGTAATTAGCATCGGAATCTAGTAGGCAAGAACTCAGTTTTAGGGGACTATATGTATCTAGTAGGATCGGAATATTTTTACCAGGAATAGGCCTATAGTCCAGCGGCGTATCCAGGGTTCTGAAATAGGGGAGATATGTAGAATTTCGGGGAAAAAAGGCTCGTTAAGAAGTTATTCGCAAAATTTGTGTATTCTCTTCGATCATGCTACCTACCCCTCTCCAAAATTTCTCAACGGTCTTGTTCAAATCCCACCACCCGGGGTCCCTGCCAGAATATGAGACCGGCCCCCCATTGTGGCTACGCCAATGATATAGTCAAATTTTTGTCTGGAACTGATCCTCGTTTTATTCTCACAGTTATTACCCGATACTGAATCCAGGGGCAGAGATGGCCATGGGTTGAGTTAACTAATGGGTTGGAGTGGGTTGAATTAGGTTGGGTTGGGTCAGACTTTTCATATTGATGGTGGGTTGGGTTGGGTTAGGTCAGAAAGTAAGTCGTTGTTTAAGAAATTGCAATGTATTAAGGTGGTTTTGGTTGTTTTGGATTAAGTAACCCTATTGCCAGCATGGGTTGTATTGGGTTTGGTTGGAGATTTGATGAGTTGGCCATCTCTGCCCAGGGCAGTAGCCAGTATCCTAGAATTAGGAGGTACCGCCGCTTATAGATCGAGGAAAACGCACTAAGCGTGAGAGACAATGACATTTTCTGTTCGTTGAAATATTGTGGGCGAAAAATGTGAGGGCCTCTATTCTGGATTCTGGCTACGCCACTGCATTCTTGAGACAACTGAATTCAGAAGTTTGTGTATATACGCGACGGTGCATCCTATTTCTCGGATCTTGGTTACTTCCCGACAAAAAAATCACACACACGCGCGCACACACACGACACACGCACACTTATATATGTCTTTGACGTAGCCGCAGGCGCCCGGGGGCCCGGCCCCCTATTCGGAACGTGACCGGTCGTGAGATTCGACCAAAACCAATGAATAGTTAAGGGCTATTTAGGGGTAGTATTAGATTCAGGAAATTACACCAAGCGTCTGAGACGATGATCTTTTTGGTCGTTGAACATTTGGGCCGAAAAATGTGAGTGCCACTATTCTGCAATCCTGGCTACGCCATCGCAGTCTTGTGGCACAACTGAATTCAGAAGTTTGTGTGCATTCGCGACGGTGCCTCCTAATTCTCAGATTCTGGCTACTACCTGGGTTCAATACTAGCTGCTAACTGGGAGAATAAAACGAGGATCAGTTCCAAATAACGATTTGACTGTATCATTGGCGTAGCCACAACGGGGGTCGGTCCCTTATTCTGGCAGGGATCCCGTCGTTGGATTTGAACAAGGCGGCCGAGAAATTTCTGGAAGGGTAGGTAGTACAGTAAGATTGAAGAGAATACATGAATTTGCGAATAACTTCTTGACGAGCCTTGTTTCCTCAGAAATTCTACATACCCCCCTATTTAGGAACCCTGGCTACGCCACTGGACTATATTACTGGCAATAATATTGAATCCTACTCGATGCATATAGTCTCCTAAAGCCGAATTCCTTCCTACTAGATTCCGATGCTAATTACTAAATATTCGGGCTAGATCAGCAGCGTCCAGTATATGCGAAATACGTTTATTTTAACATGATTTGTATCTCATTTTAAAATCAGTGTATTTTGCAGTGCTATGACGTCATCAACTTCGGTTACTTGGGATGCGTAGATAGTTCATTTCTGAGTGTGACTGCTAAATTTCATGGCTGTATCACTGTGCATACTCAAGTTGCAGCAGTTAATAGATGCTATGGTGTTCAAGACAATGGACCCAAGTTCGCGGACCCGAAATTGGCTGACGTCAGTCCTTAATTTAAGAGGTCTATGGCACTCTATGCTACTATCCCACATACACAGAAAGCACGTATGGGCCTACTTGGTTAACCAAGACTGCTGACCCAATAAAAATCTCACCATCTTGGTGTCAACACACATTAACCTCCCATGATGATCATAAAAATTTTCTCCAGCACGTACTTCACCGTTTCGTACTTCTCCTTCAGTGTAGTTGAGTGAGCGAGAGGTACAGAGGGATCGCTTGCTGTTGTCACTGAAAAGTTTCGAATTACACCTGTAGCTGTACAGTACACCAAGTCCTCTGTAGAGAAAAAATGGAGGAACTCTTAAAGTCTGTCGCGGGTAGAAAGTAATTCCTATGGTTTGTCGGTTCCCACCAAACCATAGCAAGGATATTTTTACACCCCCTCCCACCACCCACCAATTTGACATAGATGTAATGCGGTTTTGATGGCACGACCTACATCCAGTCTCCATTCTCCAGCGTCTTGATTTCCATCAAATGTACGTAACACTGTGGCATTAAAAACGTAAAAACGTGGGGAAAATAAAAAACGTAAAAAACGTTTATTACATCTATCATATCTATGTCACATAGTTTGACACGGCGATACACTGGGGACGAAAATCACGCTAAGGATAGTAGAAGGCATAAGAAAGATAGGCAGCCCAAGGTCCAAGAAAAACCTTGATGTAAAAAAACATCACAAACTGCCAGAGGCATAGCTTGGTGAGGGGGTAAATATGTCTCCGAGAGCCGAGGTGAGGGGCGCCGAAATCGGGTTCGTGGTAGCAAAAAGTCAAAAGAAGCATCAGTGTAGTTGTGACGTCCTTTTATGTGTTTCAGGGTTTTCATGAAGTCGAGAGGGCGCTATGAGTATGATTTGTCCCCGGGCGCCGAACAGCCTAGGATCAAATTAGTTGCGACTTTATTGCTTATTAAGGTTTTCTGTGAGTTGACGAGCGACGCACTGTCTTACTTGTCAACGTTTTTGTCAAGCTGAGATTTTTCTGAAGTTCAGGGGGCGCCATCAGTATGTTCTGTTCCAGTGCGCCAGACAACCTAGCTACGCCCCTGCAGACTGCACTGGAGCAACAATTCCGGATGCCTACAGGAAAGCACAAGAAGCGTAGCGACAGCTGGTTCATGTCATCGCCCGGGCGGCTCGGCGTCGATGTGACGGAGGAGTACAGTATGACGTCGGCGAATAAATGGAAAAGAATAACATGAAAAGTTTAATAATGACGTCGCAGTGACGTCACAGAATAGAATTCGTGAATTTTAAAACCAGACTCAGTGAACTCTCGAGAGCTGAGTGGATTGCCCTCAGTTCAAAGGACAACAGGAACGAAAGGCCGAACGGAATTCCATCAATTTCCATGACGACCTGAAATACCATTACACAATAAGATAAAACAAAACTGCGTAGAAGAAAGGCATGACGGTGAATTGGCGTAATTGTTGTTTTGTAGTAACCATGGATTCACATACGTAAGACAATTCTGATTATTTCGCTGTGCAGTCGTGTTGCGGAAACGAGGAAAATCTCCAATCATACATTTTATGAATTGAGTATGGGTGTGTACTCTACTGTAGAAGGTCACGCCTTCAATAGCCAATTGAAGCTTCTCCTATAGAAATCTGGTTCAATAAATTTGCCATCTTTCTACTAAACGACAGTAGTATACCATACTTGTGTATGCGATGCATGTTGATCAGCGTCCGATCGAAGGAACTATGTCCTGGAACCCGTGACTAAGGTAAAGCATGGTGCTTAAAGTATATGTATGCATATATATATACAAATATATATACATATATATACCGGGTAACCAAGTGATGAACGCATAAGTAACGATGGATTTTAATAATCATTGTACTTGGAGGGGAGGGTGGATTGTAGTTTACCTGATGTCCGGGCAACCCAGCGGAGAAGGCATAAGTAACGATGATTGCAACATTGTACTTGGAGGGAGGGTGGATTGCCATGTTCTTGATCAGCGACTCGGGAGATCCGTGGATATTCGTGCGCTCGTTTGATGTACACTACTTGTCTTATCGATCGATAATAATAAATAATGTAAATAATAATAAATAATAATAATAATAAATATAATAAGTAATATAAATAATGTTAATTATAAATGATGTATATATATAGGGTTATAGGTGCATACAGAGGCAGGCCTAGGGAAGGCAGGGGGCTACATATGTCCCCGGGCGCCAAAGTAGAGGGGCGCCAAAATGAGGCTGACAATGTATAAGTGAACAAGGGTAACAAATCGGTCACTAGACCACTGCAGCGGGCGGCCAGCGGTTGCTGAGGCAGCGAGGCTGCGGGAGACGTCAGACGTCTGCTACACTGTGCTTATCAACAGTGATGATGATGCAGAACGGCTCGGCTGACGAAGAAACGTTTTCGCGAAATCGAGAATAGCCCGCCAAAGTTGTTGGTTTTCTGGATGTGCAGCAATTGGTCCAAGAATATCAGTCAATTTACTAGAACACGCGAAAAGAGCCGATTTCGGAATGTGCTTAATAACGCGGACATTTGGGTCCGGATGATTCGGAGAGTCGGATATTGTGCTGGAATTATGAATGGTCGGTTGATTTCAACGATCAGTGATCTGATAAACTTGGGAGGGGTCAACTGCGGCGGTGAGCGGAGGAACAGTGGCGTGTTTACCATTGGGCCATTTGGGCCATGCCCCCCCCTTTTTGGCCAACAATCTTGGAACTTATCCATGCATTTCAACCGTCTTGCGCATCTTTGCTACTTTGCCAGTTACCACAGCAACAACAGAGCGTTCATTCAATGCTCTGAAACGCATCAAGACATATTTTCGTTTTACCATGAATGAAAATCGCCTCAATGGACTCGCACATCTTCATATTCACAGAGATCTCGAGCTTTGTCATGATGATGTGATTGATGAGTTCTCAAAAACAATCGTTGACCTAATTTTCATAAATAAATAGTTATTTGTTCATTAACTTGTTTGGTTTAGCCTACCACCATGCTGCAATTGTGACAATGCTAAAGCAATATGTAAATTGGTCTAACTGTAGATGTCCCTTATTATGCATAATGTCAGTAATGCCCAGTATTACACGTATGCAAATTGTAATTGCAACAGTGCTGCAGCTTTAATGGACTTCATTTCACAGGGCTTTGTTCTTGTTTTGCTGGGTTAACTCTAGACTTCAACCGTGGCGGTCACTGGTGGTGCAAATGGCCAAAAAAGACACGTAAGCTTTTACAGCCAAAATTGATTTTTCACCTGCCTGGCAGTTGCAATGCCAGAAATTGCAACTGCTGTCTCTCCATCAGTTGTGTTGTGTATTTTATTTTTAAAATTATTTAAGCCCCTACAAGCGCTTACATTTTCAGCCTAATATGCATACAGGGCTTAGTCACAGCCCACAGAATTCCATTTTTTACTCCAATAAATGTGGCTTGCCCATGTTGATGAAAAGAACTTAGTCATGCATATTTTCAGAAAAAATTCATCTGGAAAATCTTAAAATGTCGCCAGCTTCAGGGGCTTCGCCCTGACCCCTCACCAGGGCTTTGCCTCTGGACCCCACTGGGGGCGTAGACCCCAGCCCCCAGACCACCATTATAGGCTCGCGCTTCGCGCTCGCCATGGGCTGGCCCCCACTTACCAAAATTCTAAATACCCCACTGCGGAGGAAGGTGAGATCCTGGGCCGCGATTGTTTCGAGGGCCGTGTTCGTGAACGGTTCCATCTCGGATGTGTAATTGTCTTTGTACAAAGCAATGATTGCATACGCCGCTCGCTTTTCGCGTCGCTCGAGGAAGATCGTTGTCTTCTATATATATAATTCTCGATGTCCGTCTGTCGCGTCTGTCCGTCCGCAACACGGCGGGTATTGCAAGACGCTGTTGTCATTGACAACCAAATATTGTTTAATCAAAACTGTCAAAGGAGCGTTTAACGAAGCGTCTTAATTGCAGCTTAAACTCCCGTTCCCTCACCCCATCCCTCTCTCAATCGCCCAGGCCCAACCCATTCCCGCCCCAGCCCCAAGCCCCCTTTTCCCTTCCCTATCCCCATCTCCTTCCCTCTCACCATCCCCCTCTTAATCGCCCCCCCAAACCCCCGTTCCCCTTCCGTCTCCCCAACCCTTTTCCCTCTCCCCATCCTTCTCCCAATCGCCCCCAAAATCCCGTTCCCTTCCGTCTCCCCAACCCTTTTCCCTCTCCCCATCCTCTCCCAATCGCCCCCAAACCCCCGTTCCCCTTCCGTTTCCCCAACCCTTTTCCCTCTCCCCATCCCTCTCCCAATCGCCCCGGCCCCAACCCATCCCGGCCCAGGCCCCAAACCCCCGTTCCCCTTCCCTCTCCCCATCCCTTTTTCCTCTCCCCATCCCTCTCCCAATCGCCTCGGGCCCAACCCATTCCAGCCCCAACCCATTCCTGCCCCGGCCCTAAACCCCGTTCCCCCTTCCCTCTCCCCATCCCCTTACAACTACCCATCCTCTCCCAATCGCCCAGGCCCCAACCCATCAGCGCTCCGCCCTACCCCACCGGCCCCAAACCCCGTTTCCAAACCTACACAACGCTGCTCCTGAAAACCCGTACAACCCACATTCCTCCCAAACCTCCCTTCCTCTCCCAATGCCCTGCCCCCATTATATATATATATATTTATTTATTTATTCATTCCTAGCCTCAATACCTATTTTTCATATTTAACCCTCAAGTGGGGATTAAATTTTCAGACGTCGTCACCGTACTGGGGATATAATTTTGGAAAAGCGTTCTCAGAAATGGTTGCTGTAACGTTTTAAATTTGCTATATCTCAGGCTATGTAGGAGCTAAAAAGATGAAGTTTGCACCATTTTTTAGATTGTTTATTCCTCTTTCTAACCGTCCGTGCAAAACAAAAAAAATTGGGGGTAGAGTTCACTTTACGGCCTAAAATATAACCCTCTCCCCCGAAAAATGTTTAAAGCCCCCTAGCAAAATATTTTAAGCGGTAACCCCACTTTGGTCAGCGGCAAAGTTCTAAAGGGATGTCAGAGGAACAAAATAAACCAAAAAGTTTGAAAATCGGTTGACATTTGGCAAAGATCTATAAATTCTAACCCGATGACCCCAATGTTTGAACATAATTATTATCGGTGAATTTCGCGTAAGTTTTGAATTCTGAGAATTCTGATCAAAATTACATGATCCAGCGAAGGCATTATGTCCATTCCCATTGATGCTATTGTTGGATCATGATTGAATTCCTAAATCGATTTCTGTTCCATTAAATATTTTAATTTTAGTTTCCTACTTTTTGAATTTGCTATATCTCAGGCTATACAAGAGCTAATAAGATGAGGTTTGCACCATTGTTTAGCCTTTTTATTCCTCTTTCTAACCGTCTGTGCAAAACAAAAAAGTCCAGCATTCACGAGGTTTGCGACAATAAAATGAGAATGAGGACCAGGCTATTGGTTGGAGTGAAAAAGCAGCACAGCAAACAGGAGAATCAAGCACTGCATGTCGTTCGACACTGCCAAATCATTACACTAACGTTGACTATCAAGTTTCAGAAAATTCACGCGAATGGGCGTTAACTCGGTTGAAGGAAAAGGCGGCGAGTTAGGGAAATTAATTGCGCAAAATCCTCTTGCATGTGCACAAAATCGGGTGGTAGAACAGCCAATCTCCCCCGTCATTTTTGACGAGTAAACACCTAGTATTATATAATTCTCGATGTCCGTCCGTCGCGTCTGTCCGTCCGCAACACGGCGGGTATTGCAAGACGCTGTTGTCATTGACAACCAAATATTGTTTAATCAAAACGGAGCGTTTAACGAAGCGTCTTAATTGCAGCTTAAACCCCCGTCCCCCCTTCCCTCACCCAATCCCTCTCCCAATCGCCCAGGCCCAACCCATTCCCGCCCCGGCCCAAAACCCCTTTTCCCTTCCCTATCCCCATCTCCTTCCCTCTCCCCATCCCCCTTCCAATCGCCCCCCCCCCCAAGCCCCTGTTCCCCTTCCGTCTCCCCAACCCTTTTCCCTCTCTCCATCCTTCTCCCAATCGCCCCCCCAAACCCCCGTTCCCCTTCCGTCTCCCCAACCCTTTTCCCTCTCTACATCCCTCTCCCAATCGCCCCAACCCATTCCGGCCCAGGCCCCAAACCCCCGTTTCCCTTCCCTCTCCCCATCCATTTTCCCTCTCCCCATCCCTCTCCCAATCGCCTCGGGCCCAACCCATTCCAGCCCCAACCCATTCTCGCCCCGGCCCTAAACCCCCGTTCCCATTCCCTCTCCTTATCCCCTTCCAACTACCCATCCCTCTCCCAATCGCCCAGGCCCCAACCCATCAGCGCTCCGCCCTACCCCACCGGCCCCAAACCCCGTTTCCAAACCTACACAACGCTGCTCCGAAAACCCGTACAACCCACCTTCCTTCTCCCAAACCTCCCTTCCCTCTCCCAATGCCCTGCCCCCCATTATTATCTATATATTTATTCATTCCTAGCCTCAATACCTATTTTTTTATATTTAACCCTCAAGTGGGGATTAAATTTTCAGACGTCGTCACCGTACTGGGGATTTAATTTTTGTAAAAGCGTTCTCAGAAATGATTGCTGTAACGTTTTAAATTTGCTATATCTCAGGCTATATAGGAGCTAAAATGATTAGGTTTGCACCATTGTTTAGATTGTTTATTCCTCTTTCTAACCGTCCGTGCAAAACAAAAAAAATTGGGGGTAGAGTTCACTTTACGGCCTAAAATATAACCCTCTCCCCCGAAAAATGTTTAAAGCCCCCTAGCAAAATATTTTAAGCGGTAACCCCACTTTGGTCAGCGGCAAAGTTCTAAAGGGATGTCAGAGGAACAAAATAAACCAAAAAGTTTGAAAATCGGTTGACATTTGGCAAAGATCTATCAATTCTAACCTGATGACCCCAATGTTTGAACATAAGTATTATCGGCGAATTTCGCGAAAGTTTTGAATTCTGAGAAAGTTTCCAATTTTTTTTGAATTTGCTACATATCGGGCTATATAAGAGCTAAGAAGATGAGGTTTGCAGTTTGCACCATTGTTTAGCTTTTTTATTCCTCTTTCTAACCCTCCGTGCAAAACAAAAATGTCGAGCGTTCACGAGCTTTCCGACAATCAAGTGAGAATGAGGAGCAGGCTGTTGCTCGGCGTGAAAAATCAGCACAGCAAACAAGAGAATCAAGCACTACATGTCGTTCGACACTGCCAAATCATTACACTAACGTTGACTATAAAGTTTCAGAAAATTCATGCGAATGGGCGTTAACTCGGTTGAAGGAAAATGCGGCGAGTTAAGGAAAATCAATTGTGCAAAATGCTATTGCATTTGCGCAAATTCGGGTGGTAAAACAGCCAATCTCCCCCGTCATAAAATGCTATTGCATTTGCGCAAAATCGGGTGGTAGAACAGCCAATCTCCCCCGTCATTTTTGACGGGTAAACACCTAGTTTTCAATAATAACGGACTCCGTGGTAACGTCACAGATGACGGTTTAATTCCAGTATTCAGGCCGAACGTTAGAGTAAGTAAGTAAGTAAGTAAGTAAAATCTCGTTAATTTCTAAAGCGCTTTCAAAAGATGCACCGAAGTAGCTCCTTATTCCTACGCGCTCAATCTCAAATGAAGTAGCTATAGCCAAAGGTGGGTCATTCATGCCGGGTCATTTAATCAAAAGGGCAAGTGGGCAGGATGCTATAGCTATGGAGGAAATGATTTTATAAAGAGAAATGATTTTAGTTTAGAAAGAAAACATGAGGAGATGTTGCAAGAAGGGGAGAAAATTGTGACTCAGAGTTTGTTATTTGGCTTTGATGTAGACAGCGAAGGGATATTGGAATTGAGTTCCAAAGCTCAGGTGCCGCATATGAAAAAGCACGATAGCAAATTTTGAGAGATGATTGATTCAGAGGTCGAAGGAGAGTTACATGTGAAGAGGATCTAGTAGATCCAGGTTGTTGTGGAATTATCAGATTTCTTAGGTAGACTGGTTTTGATGTATGAAGTGAGTTATAAGTCATCGATATTATTTTATATTCAATGCGTTCTGTTATTTTGAGCCAGTGGAGAGATTTGAGTAATGGTGTAATGTGGCAAAATTTAGGCGATTTAGTTACTGCACGAGCTAAGGCATTTTGAATCGATTGGAGTTTACATATGGAAGCCTTTGGAAGATTGTGAAACAGTGAGTTGCAGTAGTCTAACTTAGAGTGAACTATTGAAGTGGCAATAGTGGAAGCAGTTTTAATATCAAGGTAGGGACGAAGGCGACGTAGATCACGAATGTGAGCATAACAGGTTTTTGATAGTTGAGATATGTGAGCTTCAAAATTTAGGGAGGAGTCAAAAGTAAATCCAAGATTTTTGCAGTTGGAACAGGGGTTATTATTGTATCTGGGGCTAAAATCAGTGTGGGATTTTCAATTTTTTCAGTTGTTGTGGCAGTCCAAATAAGAGAAATTCTGTTTTGGAGGATTGAGGGCAAGGAGATTAGCTGACATCCACGATGAGATTGACAAAAATGCTGATTCTAGTTCAGAGATTGATGCCTTAAAGGAAGATGGAGTAAACGAAAGAAATAATTGAGTGTCATCTGCATAAAGTTGATGATTCAATTTGAGAGAGTTGATTAAGGATGACAGTGGGGTAGTGTAGAGACTGAACAAAACCGGTCCAAGGACAGATCCTTGTGGTACTCCATAGTATAGATCGGAAGGTGATGAAGTTTGATTCTGGCATGAAACTTGAAAAGATCTAGATTGGAGATAGGATTGGAACCAGCGGTGAGCTACAGAAGATATTCCAAACCAGAGGGAAAGGCGTTTCAGTAGGATTTTGTGATCTATAGTATCAAAGGCAGCAGAAAGATCAAGGAGACAGAGACCAGTAACTCGTTGAGAGCCAATGGCAGTGAGGAGTTTGTCATAGATGTATGTGAGGACGGTTTCTGTTGAATGATGTTTTGTATAAGCGGATTGGTGAGTGTTGTATAAGGAGTTTTTTGACAAATGCTCAGTTAGTCTGGAAAGAACGATTTTCTCTGTGAGTTTGGAGAGGACAGACAGGTTTGAAATGGGGCGATAATTGTTGAGATCCTCTCTGTCAAGGTTTGGTTTTTTAAGAAGTGGAGTTACGAGGGAATTTTTAAATGAGGATGGGAATGTGCCTGTGGAAAGAGATAAATTGATAATTTTTTTAATAGTTGGTACTAGGGCAGAGGCACACTGTTTGAGAAGAGAGGTTGGTATTGGATCAAGACTGCATTGCTTGTTTGGAAAGGACTGCAGGAGTTTAGATACTTCTTCCTCAGTCACAGGAGTGAAGCAGGAAAAATTGGAAGGAGCTTCTGATGGTGATGGGTGATGTGGAGATGTATTTTGATTGGTCATGGTAGATTTTAGATTGGTGCGGATCTTAGAGATTTTTCCGGAAAAAATTAGCAAATGATTCAGCAAGTTGAAATGGATTGAGGAAGAGGCTTTGCTTTTATTGCGGTGGAATAGACAATTCACAGTGTTCCAGAGTTTACGAGGATTTGAGCTGTTGGATGCAATTAAGTTAGAATAATACTTTTTTTTGGCAGATATGAGGAGGTTGTGGTAGTGATTTGTTGCAGAACGGAGATTTTTAAGGTCAATAGCAGAATGTGTTCGGTTGTAAATTCTTTCTAGGCGTCTTCGAAATGACTTATAAGAATGGATGAAGGAATTGTACCAAGGGTTGTTACCGTGAGATGATAGTGGCCGTGTGATTATGGGAGCATGTTTGTCGAGTAGGGCAGATAGGACAGAATTATATTTGTCAATTAGTGATTGTAGGGTGTTTGGGGGTTCAATGGTGAGGTCAGATGAATCAATGTCTTCACAAAAGGTGGATATGTCAATTTTATTGAGACGGCGGAATGAGTAGGTACCACGAGGTGGAGGGGGTGGTGGGCAGACGTTTAGGATAGTGAAAATGGGGAAATGATCCGATGGTGAGCACGGGCTGACTGATGAACAAGGGGATAGTGATGAAGAAGATATGGTGATTAATAGGTCTAAGGTGTGGCCAAAAGTGTGAGTTGGAAAGGAAATGTGCTGTGTGAGGTTTGCTTGTGTTAGGAGTTGTTTGAATTGAGTAGAATTTGGGTCATTGTTCTTGTCAACATGTATGTTGAAATCTCCGGTTATTACAAATTCATGTGGGGTTGTTGCTGCTGAGCCTAGAAAGATAGTGAATTCATCGAGGAATTTTCCAAAAGCAGTTGAATATTTTGACGATAATGGAGGACGGTAAACATTGAAAATGGTTAATTTCGTGTATGGGAGTTTTAGAGTAACTGATGAGCATTCAAATGATGAAAATTGTGTTGATGATGAACTAGTTATTTGAATGTGATCACGGATGAGGAAGGCTGTGCCTCCTCCGAGGTTGGAAGAAGAGTTGGTGGATTTGGCTATTCTAGGAAAGCTTATTAGGTGAAGCCAGGTGGGGTGGCTTCTATCAATTGAGATGCAGTGGTTGATGGTGAAACCCAGGTTTCGGTCAATGCAATTACATCAGTTGTTGAGGGTTGTGTGTGTTTTGAGAGTAATGTGTGTTTTGAGAACAGGGAGTCCAATTGTGAGTTAGCAAGTTCATGTAGTGAATGTGTGTGTTGAGGATTAGTGAGGGATCTGATGTTGAGAGTGCAGAGTGTTGTGTGTGATGGGGATGGTCCAGGATTTGGGTGGATATCGCCTGATAGAGCAAGAAGAATGATGATGATATTTGTGCGTCGGGTGAGACGGAAATGTGAATGGCGAATACGAAGATGTGAGCGACGGAGGGTCAAGGAAAAGGAGATAGGAATTTCGTTTAAATGTTTGTATTGTTCAACGGCAGTGCGGTAGGTCCAGTGATCAATCGGTTTGCGTACATCAAGTTTCGAGGAAAAGAAATGAACAGTTAGAATAAACAAATAGAGAGGAAATAATGTCATGATGTCAGGCTGAAATTAACGAGGAAAGTCAAATTGTGCAGAAAAGTCAAATTGTGTTTCAGCTCATGCAGCGGACCACAAGCTCAGCACAAGGTCAATAGTGCAGCCGATGTTAGCGCAAGTGGTTCTCACACAGGGCAGTCCCTACTGAACCACTTTAAACCTTGTTATATTATATTATTATTATTATATTAAAGTGATCCTTGAACAGCGAAAATAATCTCTGAGTTCCCTGATTCCAGGGTCACCGATTGATATACATTATACTGCGTGAATAAGAAAAAAGTTTAAAACAACAACAGCTTAAGCCGACTATTCATATTGCGACCGAATAGTTCCTCGTCATGACGTCATCTTTTAATTAATTAATGGACAAAGGAAATTATTATATAAGAGAATGTGCAATAATGACGTTGCAGTGACGTCGCATAATAGAAGTCGAGAATTTTCTTGAATTTTAAAACCCGACTAGTGACTTCTCGAGAACTGAGTGGATTGTCTCTTTGAAAGGACAACAGGAACGAAAAACCGAGCGGAATTCCATGATGACCTGAAATACCATTACACAATAAGATAAAACAAAACTGCGTAGAATAAAGGCATGACGGTGAATTGGCGTAATTGTTGTTTTGTAGTAACCATGGATTCACATACGTAAGACAATTCTGATTATTTCGCTGTGCAGTCGTGTTGCGTGAACGAGGAAAATCTCCAATCGTACATTTTATGAATTGAGTGTGAGGTTGTACTCTACTGTAGAAGGTTACGCCTTCTGCCAATTGAAGCTTCTCATATAGAAATCTGGTTCAATAAATTTGTCATCTTTCTACTAAACGACAGTAGTACACCATACCTGTGTATACGATGCATGTTGATCAGCGTCCGATCGAAGGAACAATGTCTGGAGCCCGTGACTAAGGTATTGCATGATGCCCAATGGTGCATATATGTATCCGGTGTCCGGGGGAAAACCCAGATGGAGTGCAAAAGTAACGATGATTGCAACATTGTACTTTATACTCCCGGCGGGAGGGTGGACTGCCGCGTTTCTCGGTCAGAGACTCGGGGTGATCCGTGTATATTCATACGCTCGTTTGATGTACTGAAAAGTAAATTCTCTTTAAAATTTGTGTTACATAGCTAAAAGCTAGCAGTCACGAACAAAGGGAGCTGAACTTCGCAGCGCCCCCGCTTTGGATCAGGGCTAGAAAAAAAACTAGGTTTTTTAAAACAAAAGTTAGTTCTTTTAGTTTTTAGGTTTTTAAAATTAGACAGAATTTTAAAGGATTTTTAGGTTCTAATGTTTGGCATGCCACGACCCATAGACCCTCCTCCATATTTTTCTCGCATGTCAGCGCCAAGAAACTTGTCTCTATGTTCATGTCGGTGTACAAATGTCTCCTCCATCCTGTAGAAGTGGCGGCGCCGCTATCCGGTGGCCGATCGGTAGCCCAGACCCGTCGGAAGCCAGTTGCATGGTAGCCGGTTGCTGGTTGGCGGTCGGTCGGTGGCCAATCTGTGGCCGGTCGATGGCAGCTAAAGCATCAATGGCAATGGACGTGATGCTTTTGCAGTATCATATCATCATCAATTCATCATCATCATCATCATCATGATATCATCATCATCATCATCATCATCATTTATGGCGCGCCCTTCTGGAGCGTAGCCTTTTCCACGACACGTCACTGGTTCATTCTGTCCTGTGCTCGCCTCAAGGCGATGAAGAGTCCAAGGTTTTGGATAGATAGGCTGGCTTCTATTGTCTGTGACCAGGTGGTACGTGGCCTTCCAACTGGACGCTTCCAGAGTTTAAGAGGGCCAAAGATTGTAGCGCGAATGGCTCTGGCGTGGTCCTCGCCTGGTTTTGACCTTGTAACGTGTCCAAAAATATAGGCGCAATCTAGTGGCGTGAATAATTATTTTGACTAGAAAACTTCTGCATTGTTCATGTGCAAGGTGTTAGGTGCACGAAGCAGTCGTCGGAAACACCATTGGTGGAAAGCATGCATCAAATCTCTGGTTCAACGAAAGTGTCAGCATCGATGCTTCGGCTTCATAAAGGAGCACTGGAAGTAAAAGTAGACCCGGTAGAGACGGACCTTGGTCTAGAGCTGGATACTCGAGTGCCAGATGAATCGAGAGAATTGAAGCACCCGCATTCCTTCCGAAGACTTTGGGTTCACTGTATCAAATCAGGTGTTGATGTTTTCATTTTGATATTTCCATTTTGATTTCTGCTATTTTCGATCTGTCATTCTCGCAGCCCATGTAGGCCCTATACAATGTACTGTATGATAAACTTGTAAATTTTTTAAATAATGATTACATTAGTGAATAAAAAGTCATTTTGTACTAGGCTATACCATGATTTTGTCGTGATTTCACGACAATTGTTTTATAAATGCTTGAATTTTGAGGTTTTCCGTGAATTTCCATTGACCATGAGTATTGAGTGTTTTTATGCTTAATTGCACCGGCGTTTTAATGACGATCGAAATTCCATCCTTTTCTTACTCAGGCCTATTTTTGACGAACATCATCGCATTTGATACAGATATTCTACGACAGTTCCTATAGCCATAATTGCGCTTTATAAATTGTCAAATTAGCTTGTGTGAATTTCAGAGTAACGATTTATCGAAATCCTAAAAGTTGAAGAATATCTTCTGAAACAGGGCTTCATATAAATGAAGAAATGCCACGTCATTGTGACGTGACGTCATTGTGACGTCCACACGAAGTCCAGAACCCGTGTTGCCGAGTCACACTTTGGATGTCCTGGGTTTGCTTTGTAAAGACATTTTGTTGCGCTGAAAGTCCATTCTTCAACTGTGTAAATTTTATCATCCTTAGTTCGCCACTTAAGTCACCAAACGCATTTGCATGCTTTGCTTCGTAATGCCTTCTGCAATTATATTCTTTAATAGCATTCAGCGACTCGCGGCAGATTAAGCACATTGCCTTACCACCGATTAGTTCCATAAAGTATTCAGTTCTCCACTCGTCATGAAATATCCGATTTGTTTTCTTCTCCACTTTAATCCTTTCAGTTTCAACGCGACGTCTTTTAGCTGCTTGTTCGGACATACCGCTAATGGATTTCAAATAATTTATACTTTTTTATACTGTGTCAAAAACGTTACACTTTTACAAAAGTAGATTAGTTAGACCCGATATGATCTGAACAGGAAATTGTGAACATAGAATTCTTACTTATCTAACATTTAATTTAATTATTAATCTCTATGATTGCGACAGCGCCACTATTCAATTTTATATATATAATATAGTGCGCTGATTTCTTCTCTAGCGCTACTATTAAAGTAAGAAAGCCTTCGGGCCACTTTAAAGCCTTCGGGGGTCACTTGCCATTGAAATCCTGGAAACCTCCGCGGGCCACAAAAAATCGCCCGCGGGCCACTAGTGGCCCGCGGGCCACGAGTTGTGCACCCCTGGTCTAGGATCAAAATAGTTGCGACTTTTTGCTTATTAAGGTTTTCTGTGAGTTGACGAGTGACGCACTGTTTTACTTGTCAAGGTTTTTGTCAAGCTGAGATTTTTCTGAGGTTCTGGGGGCGCCATCAGTATGTTCTGTTCCAGTGCGCCAGACAACCTAGCTACGCCCCTGCAGACTGCACTGGAGCAACAATTCCGGATGCCTACAGGAAAGCACAAGAGGCGTAGCGACAGCTGGTTCATGTCATCGCCCGAGCGGCTCGGCGTCGGTGTGACGGAGGAGCACAGTATGACGTCGGCGAATAAATGGAAAAGAATAACATGAAAAGTTTAATAATGACGTCGCAGTGACGTCACAGAATAGAATTCGTGAATTTTAAAACCAGACTCAGTGAACTCTCGAGAGCTGAGTGGATTGCCCTCAGTTCAAAGGACAACAGGAACGAAAGGCCGAACGGAATTCCATCAATTTCCATGACGACCTGAAATACCATTACACAATAAGATAAAACAAAACTGCGTAGAATAAAGGCATGACGGTGAATTGGCGTAATTGTTGTTTTGTAGTAACCATGGATTCACATACGTAAGACAATTCTGATTATTTCGCTGTTCAGTCGTGTTGCGGAAACGAGGAAAATCTCCAATCATACATTTTATGAATTGAGTGTGGGTGTGTACTCTACTGTAGAAGGTCACGCCTTCAATAGCCAATTGAAGCTTCTCCTATAGAAATCTGGTTCAATAAATTTGCCATCTTTCTACTAAACGACAGTAGTATACCATACTTGTGTATGCGATGCATGTTGATCAGCGTCCGATCGAAGAATCGAAGGATCGATGACCTGGAACCCGTGACTAAGGTAATACTCTGGTGCCCAAAGTATATGTATACATATATATATATATATATACATACATATATATATATATACCGGTAACCAAGATTTGACCGCATAAGTAACGATGGATTTTAATAATCATTGTACTTGGAGGGGAGGGTGGATTGTAGATTACCTGATGTCCGGGCAACCTAGTGGAGAAGGCATAAGTAACGATGATTGCAACATTGTACTTGGAGGGAGGGTGGATTGTCATGTTTCTTGATCAGCGACTCGGGAGATCCGTGGATATTCGTGCGCTCGTTTGATGTACACTACTTGTCTTATCGATCGATAATAATAAATAATGTAAATAATAATAAATAATAATAATAATAAATATAATAAGTAATATAAATAATGTTAATTATAAATGATGTATATATATATATAGGGTTATAGGTGCATACAGAGGCAGGCCTAGGGAAGGCAGGGGCTACATATGTCCCCGGGCGCCAAAGTAGAGGGGCGCCAAAATGAGGCTGACAATGTATAAGTGAACAAGGGTAACAAATCGGTCACTAGACCACTGCAGCGGGCGGCCAGCGGTTGCTGAGGCAGCGAGGCTGCGGGAGACGTCAGACGTCTGCTACACTGTGCTTATCAACAGTGATGATGATGCAGAACGGCTCGGCTGACGAAGAAACGTTTTCGCGAAATCGAGAATAGCCCGCCAAAGTTGTTGGTTTTCTGGATGTGCAGCAATTGGTCCAAGAATATCAGTCAATTTACTAGAACACGCGAAAAGAGCCGATTTCGGAATGTGCTTAATAACGCGGACATTTGGGTCCGGATGATTCGGAGAGTCGGATATTGTGCTGGAATTATGAATGGTCGGTTGATTTCAACGATCAGTGATCTGATAAACTTGGGAGGGGTCAACTGCGGCGGTGAGCGGAGGAACAGTGGCGTGTTTACCATTGGGCCATTTGGGCCATGCCCCCTTTTTTTGGCCAACAATCTTGGAACTTATCCATGCATTTCAACCGTCTTGCGCATCTTTGCTACTTTGCCAGTTACCACAGCAACAACAGAGCGTTCATTCAATGCTCTGAAACGCATCAAGACATATTTTCGTTTTACCATGAATGAAAATCGCCTCAATGGACTCGCACATCTTCATATTCACAGAGATCTCGAGCTTTGTCATGATGATGTGATTGATGAGTTCTCAAAAAAACAATCGTTGACCTAATTTTCATAAATAAATAGTTATTTGTTCATTAACTTGTTTGGTTTAGCCTACCACCATGCTGCAATTGTGACAATGCTAAAGCAATATGTAAATTGGTCTAACTGTAGATGTCCCTTATTATGCATAATGTCAGTAATGCCCAGTATTACACGTATGCAAATTGTAATTGCAACAGTGCTGCAGCTTTAATGGACTTCATTTCACAGGGCTTTGTTCTTGTTTTGCTGGGTTAACTCTAGACTTCAACCGTGGCGGTCACTGGTGGTGCAAATGGCCAAAAAAGACACGTAAGCTTTTACAGCCAAAATTGATTTTTCACCTGCCTGGCAGTTGCAATGCCAGAAATTGCAACTGCTGTCTCTCCATCAGTTGTGTTGTGTATTTTATTTTTAAAAATTATTTAAGCCCCTACAAGCGCTTACATTTTCAGCCTAATATGCATACAGGGCTTAGTCACAGCCCACAGAATTCCATTTTTTACTCCAATAAATGTGGCTTGCCCATGTTGATGAAAAGAACTTAGTCATGCATATTTTCAGAAAAAATTCATCTGGAAAATCTTAAAATGTCGCCAGCTTCAGGGGGGCTTCGCCCCCTGACCCCTCACCAGGGGCTTTGCCTCTGGACCCCACTGGGGGCGTAGACCCCAGCCCCCAGACCACCATTATAGGCTCGCGCTTCGCGCTCGCCATGGGCTGGCCCCCACTTACCAAAATTCTAAATACCCCACTGCGGAGGAAGGTGAGATCCTGGGCCGCGATTGTTTCGAGGGCCGTGTTCGTGAACGGTTCCATCTCGGATGTGTAATTGTCTTTGTACAAAGCAATGATTGCATACGCCGCTCGCTTTTCGCGTCGCTCGAGGAAGATCGTTGTCTTCTATATATATAATTCTCGATGTCCGTCTGTCGCGTCTGTCCGTCCGCAACACGGCGGGTATTGCAAGACGCTGTTGTCATTGACAACCAAATATTGTTTAATCAAAACTGTCAAAGGAGCGTTTAACGAAGCGTCTTAATTGCAGCTTAAACTCCCGTTCCCTCACCCCATCCCTCTCTCAATCGCCCAGGCCCAACCCATTCCCGCCCCAGCCCCAAGCCCCCTTTTTCCTTCCCTATCCCCATCTCCTTCCCTCTCACCATCCCCCTCTTAATCGCCCCCAAACCCCCGTTCCCCTTCCGTCTCCCCAACCCTTTTCCCTCTCCCCATCCTTCTCCCAATCGCCCCCCAAAATCCCGTTCCCCTTCCGTCTCCCCAACCCTTTTCCCTCTCCCCATCCCTCTCCCAATCGCCCCCCAAACCCCCGTTCCCCTTCCGTTTCCCCAACCCTTTTCCCTCTCCCCATCCCTCTCCCAATCGCCCTGGCCCCAACCCATCCCGGCCCAGGCCCCAAACCCCGTTCCCCTTCCCTCTCCCCATCCCTTTTCCTCTCCCCATCCCTCTCCCAATCGCCTCGGGCCCAACCCATTCCAGCCCCAACCCATTCCCGCCCCGGCCCTAAAACCCCGTTCCCTTCCTCTCCCCATCCCCCTACAACTACCCATCCCTCTCCCAATCGCCCAGGCCCCAACCCATCAGCGCTCCGCCCTACCCCACCGGGCCCCAAACCCCGTTCCCAAACCTACACAACGCTGCTCCGAAAACCCGTACAACCCACATTCCTCCCAAACCTCCCTTCCCTCTCCCAATGCCCTGCCCCCCAATATATATATATATATTTATTTATTTATTCATTCCTAGCCTCAATACCTATTTTTCATATTTAACCCCTCAAGTGGGGATTAAATTTTCAGACGTCGTCACCGTACTGGGGATATAATTTTTGGAAAAGCGTTCTCAGAAATGGTTGCTGTAACGTTTTAAATTTGCTATATCTCAGGCTATGTAGGAGCTAAAAAGATGAAGTTTGCACCATTTTTAGATTGTTTATTCCTCTTTCTAACCGTCCGTGCAAAACAAAAAAATTGGGGTAGAGTTCACTTTACGGCCTAAAATATAACCCCTCTCCCCGAAAAATGTTTAAAGCCCCTAGCAAAATATTTTAAGCGGTAACCCCACTTTGGTCAGCGGCAAAGTTCTAAAGGGATGTCAGAGGAACAAAATAAACCAAAAGTTTGAAAATCGGTTGACATTTGGCAAAGATCTATAAATTCTAACCTGATGACCCCAATGTTTGAACATAATTATTATCGGTGAATTTCGAGTAAGTTTTGAATTCTGAGAATTCTGATCAAAATTACATGATCCAGCGAAGGCATTATGTCCATTCCCATTGATGCTATTGTTGGATCATGATTGAATTCCTAAATCGATTTCTGTTCCATTAAATATTTTAATTTTAGTTTCCTACTTTTTGAATTTGCTATATCTCAGGCTATACAAGAGCTAATAAGATGAGGTTTGCACCATTGTTTAGCCTTTTATTCCTCTTTCTAACCGTCTGTGCAAAACAAAAAAGTCCAGCATTCACGAGGTTTGCGACAATAAAATGAGAATGAGGACCAGGCTATTGGTTGGAGTGAAAAAGCAGCACAGCAAACAGGAGAATCAAGCACTGCATGTCGTTCGACACTGCCAAATCATTACACTAACGTTGACTATCAAGTTTCAGAAAATTCACGCGAATGGGCGTTAACTCGGTTGAAGGAAAAGGCGGCGAGTTAGGAAATTAATTGCGCAAAATCCTCTTGCATGTGCACAAAATCGGGTGGTAGAACAGCCAATCTCCCCGTCATTTTTGACGAGTAAACACCTAGTCTTATTATATAATTCTCGATGTCCGTCTGTCGCGTCTGTCCGCAACACGGCGGGTATTGCAAGACGCTGTTGTCATTGACAACCAAATATTGTTTAATCAAAACGGAGCGTTTAACGAAGCGTCTTAATTGCAGCTTAAACCCCGTCCCCTTCCCCTCACCCAATCCCTCTCCCAATCGCCCAGGCCCCAACCCATTCCCGCCCCGGCCCCACACCCCTTTTTCCTTCCCTATCCCCATCTCCTTCCCCCTCTCCCCATCCCCCTCCCAATCGCCCCCCAAAACCCCCTTTCCTCTTCCGTCTCCCCAACCCTTTTTTCCTCTCCCCATACCTCTCCCAATCGGCCCCCAAACCCCCGTTCTCTTCCCTCTCCCCATCCCTTTTCCTCTCGCCATCCCTCTCCCAATCGCCCGGCCCCAACCCATACCCGCCCCGCCTACCCAACAGGCCCCAAACTCCCGTTCCCATTCCCTCTCACCATCCCTCTCTCGGGCCCCCCATTCCCTCTCACCATCCCTTTCCCAATCGGCCCGGCCCCAAACCATCACCACTCCGCCCTCCCTCCCCCCACCAGGCCCCAAACCCGTTCCCAAACCAACGGCCACAAACCCCGTTCCTAAACCTACACAACGCTGCTCCGAAAACCCGTAAAACCCACTTTCCTCCTCCTAAATCTCCCTTCCCTCTCCCAATGCCCTACCCCCCGTTATTATATATATTTACTCCTTCCTAACCTCAAACCCTATTTTTTAAAATTTAACCTCTCAATTGGGGATTAAATTTTCAGACGTCGTCATCGTACTGGGGATTTAATTTTTGGAAAAGCGTTCTTCACAAATGATTGCTGTAACGTTTTAAATTTGCTATATCTCAGGCTATGTAGGAGATAAAAAGATGAAGTTTGCACCATTGTTTAGATCCTTTATTCCTCTTTCTAACCGTCCGTGCAAAACAAAAAAAGTTGGAGGTAGAGTCCACTTTACGGCCTAAAATATCACCCTCTCCCCCAAAACAATGTTTAAAGCCCCCTAGCAAAATATTTTCAGCGGTAACCCCACTTTGGTCAGCGGCAAAGTTGTAAAGGGATGTCAGAGGAACAAAATAAACCAAAAAGTTTGAAAATCGGTTGACATTTGGTAAAGATCTATCAATTCCAACCCGATGACCCCAATGTTTGAACATAATTATTATCGGAGAATTTCGCAAAAGTTTTGATTTCTGCGAATTCTGATCAAAATTACATGATCCAGCGAAGGCATTATGTCCATTCCATTGATGCTATTGCTGGATCATGACTGAATTCCTAAATAGATTTCTGTTCCATTAAATATTTTAATTTTAGTTTCCTACTTTTTTGAATTTGCTATATCTCAGGCTATATAAGAGCTAAGAAGATGAGGTTTGCACCATTGTTTAGCCTTTTTATTCCTCTTTCTAACTGTCCGTGCAAAACAAAAAAGTCTAGCGTTCACGAGCTTTCCGACAATCAAGTGAGAATGAGGAGCAGGCTGTTGCTCGGCGTGCAACAGCAGCACAGCAAACAAGAGAATCAAGCACTGCATGTCGTTCGACACTGCCAAATCATTACACTTACGTTGACTATCAAGTTTCAGAAAATTCATGCGAATGGGCGTTAACTCGGTTGAAGGAAAAGGCGGCGAGTTAGGGAAATTAATTGCGCAAAATCCTATTGCATTTGCGCAAAATCGGGTGGTAAAACAGCCAATCTCCCCCGTCATTTTTGACGGGTAAACACCTAGTATTATATAATTCTCGATGTCCGTCCGTCGCGTCTGTCCGTCCGCAACACGGCGGGTATTGCAAGACGCTGTTGTCATTGACAACCAAATATTGTTTAATCAAAACGGAGCGTTTAACGAAGCGTCTTAATTGCAGCTTAAAACCCCGTCCCCTTCCCTCACCCAATCCCTCTCCCAATCGCCCAGGCCCAACCCATTCCGCCCCGGCCCAAAACCCCTTTTCCCTTCCTATCCCCATCTCCTTCCCTCTCCCCATCCCCTTCCAATCGCCCCCCCAAGCCCCTGTTCCCCTTCCGTCTCCCCAACCCCTTTCCCTCTCTCCATCCTTCTCCCAATCGCCCCCAAAACCCCGTTCCCCTTCCGTCTCCCCAACCCTTTTTCTCTCTACATCCCTCTCCCAATCGCCCCAACCCATTCCGGCCCAGGCCCCAAACCCCCGTTTCCCTTCCCTCTCCCCATCCATTTTCCCTCTCCCCATCCCTCTCCCAATCGCCTCGGGCCCAACCCATTCCAGCCCCAACCCATTCTCGCCCCGGCCCTAAACCCCCGTTCCCATTCCCTCTCCTTATCCCCTTCCAACTACCCATCCCTCTCCCAATCGCCCAGGCCCCAACCCATCAGCGCTCCGCCCTACCCCACCGGCCCCAAACCCCGTTTCCAAACCTACACAACGCTGCTCCGAAAACCCGTACAACCCACCTTCCTTCTCCCAAACCTCCCTTCCTCTCCCAATGCCCTGCCCCCCATTATTATCTATATATTTATTCATTCCTAGCCTCAATACCTATTTTTTTATATTTAACCCCTCAAGTGGGGATTAAATTTTCAGACGTCGTCACCGTACTGGGGATTTAATTTTTGTAAAAGCGTTCTCAGAAATGATTGCTGTAACGTTTTAAATTTGCTATATCTCAGGCTATATAGGAGCTAAAATGATTAGGTTTGCACCATTGTTTAGATTGTTTATTCCTCTTTCTAACCGTCCGTGCAAAACAAAAAAATTTGGGGGTAGAGTCCACTTTACGGCCTAAAATATCACCCTCTCCCCGAAAAATGTTTAAAGCCTTCTAGCAAAATATTTTCAGCGGTAAACCCACTTTGGTCAGCGGCAAAGTTCTAAAGGAATGTCAGAGGAACAAAATAAACCAAAAAGTTTGAAAATCGGTTGACATTTGGCAAAGATCTATCAATTCTAACCTGATGACCCCAATGTTTGAACATAAGTATTATCGGCGAATTTCGCAAAAGTTTTGAATTCTGAGAAAGTTTCCAATTTTTTTTGAATTTGCTACATATCGGGCTATATAAGAGCTAAGAAGATGAGGTTTGCAGTTTGCACCATTGTTTAGCTTTTTTATTCCTCTTTCTAACCCTCCGTGCAAAACAAAAATGTCGAGCGTTCACGAGCTTTCCGACAATCAAGTGAGAATGAGGAGCAGGCTGTTGCTCGGCGTGAAAAATCAGCACAGCAAACAAGAGAATCAAGCACTACATGTCGTTCGACACTGCCAAATCATTACACTAACGTTGACTATAAAGTTTCAGAAAATTCATGCGAATGGGCGTTAACTCGGTTGAAGGAAAATGCGGCGAGTTAAGGAAAATCAATTGTGCAAAATGCTATTGCATTTGCGCAAATTCGGGTGGTAAAACAGCCAATCTCCCCCGTCATAAAATGCTATTGCATTTGCGCAAAATCGGGTGGTAGAACAGCCAATCTCCCCCGTCATTTTTGACGGGTAAACACCTAGTTTTCAATAATAACGGACTCCGTGGTAACGTCACAGATGACGGTTTAATTCCAGTATTCAGGCCGAACGTTAGAGTAAGTAAGTAAGTAAGTAAGTAAAATCTCGTTAATTTCTAAAGCGCTTTCAAAAGATGCACCGAAGTAGCTCCTTATTCCTACGCGCTCAATCTCAAATGAAGTAGCTATAGCCAAAGGTGGGTCATTCATGCCGGGTCATTTAATCAAAGGGCAAGTGGGCAGGATGCTATAGCTATGGAGGAAATGATTTTATAAAGAGAAATGATTTTAGTTTAGAAAGAAAAACATGAGGAGATGTTGCAAGAAGGGGAGAAAATTGTGACTCAGAGTTTGTTATTTGGCTTTGATGTAGACAGCGAAGGGATATTGGAATTGAGTTCCAAAGCTCAGGTGCCGCATATGAAAAAGCACGATAGCAAATTTTGAGAGATGATTGATTCAGAGGTCGAAGGAGAGTTACATGTGAAGAGGATCTAGTAGATCCAGGTTGTTGTGGAATTATCAGATTTCTTAGGTAGACTGGTTTTGATGTATGAAGTGAGTTATAAGTCATCGATATTATTTTATATTCAATGCGTTCTGTTATTTTGAGCCAGTGGAGAGATTTGAGTAATGGTGTAATGTGGCAAAATTTAGGCGATTTAGTTACTGCACGAGCTAAGGCATTTTGAATCGATTGGAGTTTACATATGGAAGCCTTTGGAAGATTGTGAAACAGTGAGTTGCAGTAGTCTAACTTAGAGTGAACTATTGAAGTGGCAATAGTGGAAGCAGTTTTAATATCAAGGTAGGGACGAAGGCGACGTAGATCACGAATGTGAGCATAACAGGTTTTGATAGTTGAGATATGTGAGCTTCAAAATTTAGGGAGGAGTCAAAAGTAAATCCAAGATTTTTGCAGTTGGAACAGGGGTTATTATTGTATCTGGGGCTAAAATCAGTGTGGGATTTTCAATTTTTTCAGTTGTTGTGGCAGTCCAAATAAGAGAAATTCTGTTTTGGAGGGATTGAGGGCAAGGAGATTAGCTGACATCCACGATGAGATTGACAAAAATGCTGATTCTAGTTCAGAGATTGATGCCTTAAAGGAAGATGGAGTAAACGAAAGAAATAATTGAGTGTCATCTGCATAAAGTTGATGATTCAATTTGAGAGAGTTGATTAAGGATGACAGTGGGGTAGTGTAGAGACTGAACAAAACCGGTCCAAGGACAGATCCTTGTGGTACTCCATAGTATAGATCGGAAGGTGATGAAGTTTGATTCTGGCATGAAACTTGAAAAGATCTAGATTGGAGATAGGATTGGAACCAGCGGTGAGCTACAGAAGATATTCCAAACCAGAGGGAAAGGCGTTTCAGTAGGATTTTGTGATCTATAGTATCAAAGGCAGCAGAAAGATCAAGGAGACAGAGACCAGTAACTCGTTGAGAGCCAATGGCAGTGAGGAGTTTGTCATAGATGTATGTGAGGACGGTTTCTGTTGAATGATGTTTTGTATAAGCGGATTGGTGAGTGTTGTATAAGGAGTTTTTTGACAAATGCTCAGTTAGTCTGGAAAGAACGATTTTCTCTGTGAGTTTGGAGAGGACAGACAGGTTTGAAATGGGGCGATAATTGTTGAGATCCTCTCTGTCAAGGTTTGGTTTTTAAGAAGTGGAGTTACGAGGAATTTTAAATGAGGATGGGAATGTGCCTGTGGAAAGAGATAAATTGATAATTTTTTTAATAGTTGGTACTAGGGCAGAGGCACACTGTTTGAGAAGAGAGGTTGGTATTGGATCAAGACTGCATTGCTTGTTTGGAAAGGACTGCAGGAGTTTAGATACTTCTTCCTCAGTCACAGGAGTGAAGCAGAAAAAATTGGAAGGAGCTTCTGATGGTGATGGGTGATGTGGAGATGTATTTTGATTGGTCATGGTAGATTTTAGATTGGTGCGGATCTTAGAGATTTTTCCGGAAAAAAATTAGCAAATGATTCAGCAAGTTGCGAAATGGATTGAGGAAGAGGCTTTGCTTTATTGCGGTGGAATAGACAATTCACAGTGTTCCAGAGTTTACGAGGATTTGAGCTGTTGGATGCAATTAAGTTAGAATAATACTTTTTTTTGGCAGATATGAGGAGGTTGTGGTAGTGATTTGTTGCAGAACGGAGATTTTTAAGGTCAATAGCAGAATGTGTTCGGTTGTAAATTCTTTCTAGGCGTCTTCGAAATGACTTATAAGAATGGATGAAGGAATTGTACCAAGGGTTGTTACCGTGAGATGATAGTGGCCGTGTGATTATGGGAGCATGTTTGTCGAGTAGGGCAGATAGGACAGAATTATATTTGTCAATTAGTGATTGTAGGGTGTTTGGGGGTTCAATGGTGAGGTCAGATGAATCAATGTCTTCACAAAAGGTGGATATGTCAATTTTATTGAGACGGCGGAATGAGTAGGTACCACGAGGTGGAGGGGGTGGTGGGCAGACGTTTAGGATAGTGAAAATGGGGAAATGATCCGATGGTGAGCACGGGCTGACTGATGAACAAGGGGATAGTGATGAAGAAGATAGGGTGATTAATAGGTCTAAGGTGTGGCCAAAAGTGTGAGTTGGAAAGGAAATGTGCTGTGTGAGGTTTGCTTGTGTTAGGAGTTGTTTGAATTGAGTAGAATTTGGGTCATTGTTCTTGTCAACATGTATGTTGAAATCTCCGGTTATTACAAATTCATGTGGGGTTGTTGCTGCTGAGCCTAGAAAGATAGTGAATTCATCGAGGAATTTTCCAAAAGCAGTTGAATATTTTGACGATAATGGAGGACGGTAAACATTGAAAATGGTTAATTTCGTGTATGGGAGTTTTAGAGTAACTGATGAGCATTCAAATGATGAAAATTGTGTTGATGATGAACTAGTTATTTGAATGTGATCACGGATGAGGAAGGCTGTGCCTCCTCCGAGGTTGGAAGAAGAGTTGGTGGATTTGGCTATTCTAGGAAAGCTTATTAGGGTGAAGCCAGGTGGGGTGGCTTCTATCAATTGAGATGCAGTGGTTGATGGTGAAACCCAGGTTTCGGTCAATGCAATTACATCAGTTGTTGAGGGTTGTGTGTGTTTTGAGAGTAATGTGTGTTTTGAGAACAGGAGTCCAATTGTGAGTTAGCAAGTTCATGTAGTGAATGTGTGTGTTGAGGATTAGTGGGATCTGATGTTGAGAGTGCAGAGTGTTGTGTGTGATGGGGATGGTCCAGGATTTGGGTGGATATCGCCTGATAGAGCAAGAAGAATGATGATGATATTTGTGCGTCGGGTGAGACGGAAATGTGAATGGCGAATACGAAGATGTGAGCGACGGAGGGTCAAGGAAAAGGAGATAGGAATTTCGTTTAAATGTTTGTATTGTTCAACGGCAGTGCGGTAGGTCCAGTGATCAATCGGTTTGCGTACATCAAGTTTCGAGGAAAAGAAATGAACAGTTAGAATAAACAAATAGAGAGGAAATAATGTCATGATGTCAGGCTGAAATTAACGAGGAAAGTCAAATTGTGCAGAAAAGTCAAATTGTGTTTCAGCTCATGCAGCGGACCACAAGCTCAGCACAAGGTCAATAGTGCAGCCGATGTTAGAGTTAATAATTCAAAACATATACGACCTCTCAATGCAAGTCCTCTTTCGACGGCAAAAATAATCGCAAGTGGTTCTCACACAGGGCAGTCCCTACTGAACCACTTTAAACCTTGTTATATTATATTATTATTATTATATTAAAGTGATCCTTGAACAGCGAAAATAATCTCTGAGTTCCCTGATTCCAGGGTCACCGATTGATATACATTATACTGCGTGAATAAGAAAAAGTTTAAAACAACAACAGCTTAAGCCGACTATTCATATTGCGACCGAATAGTTCCTCGTCATGACGTCATCTTTTAATTAATTAATGGACAAAGGAAATTATTATATAAGATAATGTGCAATAATGACGTTGCAGTGACGTCGCATAATAGAAGTCGAGAATGAGAATTTTCTTGAATTTTAAAACCCGACTAGTGACTTCTCGAGAACTGAGTGGATTGTCTCTTTGAAAGGACAACAGGAACGAAAAACCGAGCGGAATTCCATGATGACCTGAAATACCATTACACAATAAGATAAAACAAAACTGCGTAGAATAAAGGCATGACGGTGAATTGGCGTAATTGTTGTTTTGTAGTAACCATGGATTCACATACGTAAGACAATTCTGATTATTTCGCTGTGCAGTCGTGTTGCGTGAACGAGGAAAATCTCCAATCGTACATTTTATGAATTGAGTGTGAGGTTGTACTCTACTGTAGAAGGTTACGCCTTCTGCCAATTGAAGCTTCTCATATAGAAATCTGGTTCAATAAATTTGTCATCTTTCTACTAAACGACAGTAGTACACCATACCTGTGTATGCGATGCATGTTGATCAGCGTCCGATCGAAGGAACAATGTCTGGAGCCCGTGACTAAGGTATTGCATGATGCCCAATGGTGCATATATGTGTCCGGTGTCCGGGGGAAAACCCAGATGGAGTGCAAAAGTAACGATGATTGCAACATTGTACTTTATACTCCCGGCGGGAGGGTGGACTGCCGCGTTTCTCGGTCAGAGACTCGGGGTGATCCGTGTATATTCATACGCTCGTTTGATGTACTGAAAAGTAAATTCTCTTTAAAATTTGTGTTACATAGCTAAAAGCTAGCAGTCACGAACAAAGGGAGCTGAACTTCGCAGCGCCCCCGCTTTGGATCAGGGCTAGAAAAAAACTAGGTTTTTTAAAACAAAAGTTAGTTCTTTTAGTTTTTAGGTTTTTAAAATTAGACAGAATTTTAAAGGATTTTTAGGTTCTAATGTTTGGCATGCCACGACCCATAGACCCTCCTCCATATTTTTCTCGCATGTCAGCGCCAAGAAACTTGTCTCTATGTTCATGTCGGTGTACAAATTTCTCCTCCATCCTGTAGAAGTGGCAGCGGCGCTATCCGGTGGCCGATCGGTAGCCCAGACCCGTCGGAAGCCAGTTGCATGGTAGCCGGTTGCTGGTTGGCGGTCGGTCGGTGGCCAATCTGTGGCCGGTCGATGGCAGCTAAAGCATCAATGGCAATGGACGTGATGCTTTTGCAGTATCATATCATCATCAATTCATCATCATCATCATGATATCATCATCATCATCATCATCATCATCATCATCATCATTTATGGCGCGCCCTTCTGGAGCGTAGCCTTTTCCACGACACGTCACTGGTTCATTCTGTCCTGTGCTCGCCTCAAGGCGATGAAGAGTCCAAGGCTTTGGATAGATAGGCTGGCTTCTATTGTCTGTGACCAGGTGGTACGTGGTCTTCCAACTGGACGCTTCCAGAGTTTAAGAGGGCCAAAGATTGTAGCGCGAATGGCTCTGGCGTGGTCCTCGCCTGGTTTTGACCTTGTAACGTGTCCAAAAATATAGGCGCAATCTAGTGGCGTGAATAATTATTTTGACTAGAAAACTTCTGCATTGTTCATGTGCAAGGTGTTAGGTGCACGAAGCAGTCGTCGGAAACACCATTGGTGGAAAGCATGCATCAAATCTCTGGTTCAACGAAAGTGTCAGCATCGATGCTTCGGCTTCATAAAGGAGCACTGGAAGTAAAAGTAGACCCGGTAGAGACGGACCTTGGTCTAGAGCTGGATACTCGAGTGCCAGATGAATCGAGAGAATTGAAGCACCCGCAATCCTTCCGAAGACTTTGGGTTCACTGTATCAAATCAGGGTGTTGATGTTTTCATTTTGATATTTCCATTTTGATTTCTGCTATTTTCGATCTGTCATTCTCGCAGCCCATGTAGGCCCTATACAATGTACTGTATGATAAACTTGTAAATTTTTTAAATAATGATTACATTAGTGAATAAAAAGTCATTTTGTACTAGGCCTATACCATGATTTTGTCGTGATTTCACGACAATTGTTTTATAAATGCTTGAATTTTGAGGTTTTCCCGTGAATTTCCATTGACCATGAGTATTGAGTAAGCTTATGCTTAATTGCACCGGCGTTTTAATGACGATCGAAATTCCATCCTTTTCTTACTCAGGCCTATTTTTGACGAACATCATCGCATTTGATACAGATATTCTACGACAGTTCCTATAGCCATAATTGCGCTTTATAAATTGTCAAATTAGCTTGTGTGAATTTCAGAGTAACGATTTATCGAAATCCTAAAAGTTGAAGAATATCTTCTGAAACAGGGCTTCATATAAATGAAGAAATGCCACGTCATTGTGACGTGACGTCATTGTGACGTCCACACGAAGTCCAGAACCCGTGTTGCCGAGTCACACTTTGGATGTCCTGGGTTTGCTTTGTAAAGACATTTTGTTGCGCTGAAAGTCCATTCTTCAACTGTGTAAATTTTATCATCCTTAGTTCGCCACTTAAGTCACCAAACGCATTTGCATGCTTTGCTTCGTAATGCCTTCTGCAATTATATTCTTTAATAGCATTCAGCGACTCGCGGCAGATTAAGCACATTGCCTTACCACCGATTAGTTCCATAAAGTATTCAGTTCTCCACTCGTCATGAAATATCCGATTTGTTTTCTTCTCCACTTTAATCCTTTCAGTTTCAACGCGACGTCTTTTAGCTGCTTGTTCGGACATACCGCTAATGGATTTCAAATAATTTATACTTTTATACTGTGTCAAAAACGTTACACTTTTACAAAAGTAGATTAGTTAGACCCGATATGATCTGAACAGGAAATTGTGAACATAGAATTCTTACTTATCTAACATTTAATTTAATTATTAATCTCTATGATTGCGACAGCGCCACTATTCAATTTTATATATATAATATAGTGCGCTGATTTCTTCTCTAGCGCTACTATTAAAGTAAGAAAGCCTTCGGGCCACTTTAAAGCCTTCGGGGGTCACTTGCCATTGAAATCCTGGAAACCTCCGCGGGCCACAAAAAATCGCCCGCGGGCCACTAGTGGCCCGCGGGCCACGAGTTGTGCACCCCTGGTCTAGGATCAAAATAGTTGCGACTTTTTTGCTTATTAAGGTTTTCTGTGAGTTGACGAGTGACGCACTGTTTTACTTGTCAAGGTTTTTGTCAAGCTGAGATTTTTCTGAGGTTCTGGGGGCGCCATCAGTATGTTCTGTTCCAGTGCGCCAGACAACCTAGCTACGCCCCTGCAGACTGCACTGGAGCAACAATTCCGGATGCCTACAGGAAAGCACAAGAGGCGTAGCGACAGCTGGTTCATGTCATCGCCCGAGCGGCTCGGCGTCGGTGTGACGGAGGAGCACAGTATGACGTCGGCGAATAAATGGAAAAGAATAACATGAAAAGTTTAATAATGACGTCGCAGTGACGTCACAGAATAGAATTCGTGAATTTTAAAACCAGACTCAGTGAACTCTCGAGAGCTGAGTGGATTGCCCTCAGTTCAAAGGACAACAGGAACGAAAGGCCGAACGGAATTCCATCAATTTCCATGACGACCTGAAATACCATTACACAATAAGATAAAACAAAACTGCGTAGAATAAAGGCATGACGGTGAATTGGCGTAATTGTTGTTTTGTAGTAACCATGGATTCACATACGTAAGACAATTCTGATTATTTCGCTGTTCAGTCGTGTTGCGGAAACGAGGAAAATCTCCAATCATACATTTTATGAATTGAGTGTGGGTGTGTACTCTACTGTAGAAGGTCACGCCTTCAATAGCCAATTGAAGCTTCTCCTATAGAAATCTGGTTCAATAAATTTGCCATCTTTCTACTAAACGACAGTAGTATACCATACTTGTGTATGCGATGCATGTTGATCAGCGTCCGATCGAAGAATCGAAGGATCGATGACCTGGAACCCGTGACTAAGGTAATACTCTGGTGCCCAAAGTATATGTATACATATATATATATATATACATACATATATATATATATATATATACCGGTAACCAAGATTTGACCGCATAAGTAACGATGGATTTTAATAATCATTGTACTTGGAGGGGAGGGTGGATTGTAGATTACCTGATGTCCGGGCAACCTAGTGGAGAAGGCATAAGTAACGATGATTGCAACATTGTACTTGGAGGGAGGGTGGATTGTCATGTTTCTTGATCAGCGACTCGGGAGATCCGTGGATATTCGTGCGCTCGTTTGATGTACACTACTTGTCTTATCGATCGATAATAATAAATAATGTAAATAATAATAAATAATAATAATAATAAATATAATAAGTAATATAAATAATGTTAATTATAAATGATGTATATATATATATAGGGTTATAGGTGCATACAGAGGCAGGCCTAGGGAAGGCAGGGGGGCTACATATGTCCCCGGGCGCCAAAGTAGAGGGGCGCCAAAATGAGGCTGACAATGTATAAGTGAACAAGGGTAACAAATCGGTCACTAGACCACTGCAGCGGGCGGCCAGCGGTTGCTGAGGCAGCGAGGCTGCGGGAGACGTCAGACGTCTGCTACACTGTGCTTATCAACAGTGATGATGATGCAGAACGGCTCGGCTGACGAAGAAACGTTTTCGCGAAATCGAGAATAGCCCGCCAAAGTTGTTGGTTTTCTGGATGTGCAGCAATTGGTCCAAGAATATCAGTCAATTTACTAGAACACGCGAAAAGAGCCGATTTCGGAATGTGCTTAATAACGCGGACATTTGGGTCCGGATGATTCGGAGAGTCGGATATTGTGCTGGAATTATGAATGGTCGGTTGATTTCAACGATCAGTGATCTGATAAACTTGGGAGGGGTCAACTGCGGCGGTGAGCGGAGGAACAGTGGCGTGTTTACCATTGGGCCATTTGGGCCATGCCCCCCCTTTTTGGCCAACAATCTTGGAACTTATCCATGCATTTCAACCGTCTTGCGCATCTTTGCTACTTTGCCAGTTACCACAGCAACAACAGAGCGTTCATTCAATGCTCTGAAACGCATCAAGACATATTTTCGTTTTACCATGAATGAAAATCGCCTCAATGGACTCGCACATCTTCATATTCACAGAGATCTCGAGCTTTGTCATGATGATGTGATTGATGAGTTCTCAAAAAAACAATCGTTGACCTAATTTTCATAAATAAATAGTTATTTGTTCATTAACTTGTTTGGTTTAGCCTACCACCATGCTGCAATTGTGACAATGCTAAAGCAATATGTAAATTGGTCTAACTGTAGATGTCCCTTATTATGCATAATGTCAGTAATGCCCAGTATTACACGTATGCAAATTGTAATTGCAACAGTGCTGCAGCTTTAATGGACTTCATTTCACAGGGCTTTGTTCTTGTTTTGCTGGGTTAACTCTAGACTTCAACCGTGGCGGTCACTGGTGGTGCAAATGGCCAAAAAAAGACACGTAAGCTTTTTACAGCCAAAATTGATTTTTCACCTGCCTGGCAGTTGCAATGCCAGAAATTGCAACTGCTGTCTCTCCATCAGTTGTGTTGTGTATTTTATTTTTAAAAATTATTTAAGCCCCTACAAGCGCTTACATTTTCAGCCTAATATGCATACAGGGCTTAGTCACAGCCCACAGAATTCCATTTTTTACTCCAATAAATGTGGCTTGCCCATGTTGATGAAAAGAACTTAGTCATGCATATTTTCAGAAAAAATTCATCTGGAAAATCTTAAAATGTCGCCAGCTTCAGGGGCTTCGCCCCTGACCCCTCACCAGGGCTTTGCCTCTGGACCCCACTGGGGCGTAGACCCCAGCCCCCAGACCACCATTATAGGCTCGCGCTTCGCGCTCGTCATGGGCTGGCCCCCACTTACCAAAATTCTAAATACCCCACTGCGGAGGAAGGTGAGATCCTGGGCCGCGATTGTTTCGAGGGCCGTGTTCGTGAACGGTTCCATCTCGGATGTGTAATTGTCTTTGTACAAAGCAATGATTGCATACGCCGCTCGCTTTTCGCGTCGCTCAAGGAAGATCGTTGTCTTCTATATATATAATTCTCGATGTCCGTCTGTCGCGTCTGTCCGTCCGCAACACGGCGGGTATTGCAAGACGCTGTTGTCATTGACAACCAAATATTGTTTAATCAAAACTGTCAAAGGAGCGTTTAACGAAGCGTCTTAATTGCAGCTTAAACTCCCGTTCCTCACCCCATCCCTCTCTCAATCGCCCAGGCCCAACCCATTCCGCCCCAGCCCCAAGCCCCCTTTTCCCTTCCCTATCCCCATCTCCTTCCCTCTCACCATCCCCTCTTAATCGCCCCCCAAAACCCCGTTCCCCTTCCGTCTCCCCAACCCTTTTCCCTCTCCCCATCCTTCTCCCAATCGCCCCCCAAAATCCCGTTCCCCTTCCGTCTCCCCAACCCTTTTCCCTCTCCCCATCCCTCTCCCAATCGCCCCCCAAACCCCCGTTCCCTTTCCGTTTCCCCAACCCTTTTCCCTCTCCCCATCCCTCTCCCAATCGCCCTGGCCCCAACCCATCCCGGCCCAGGCCCCAAAACCCCGTTCCCCTTCCTTCCCTCTCCCCATCCCTTTTCCTCTCCCCATCCCTCTCCCAATCGCCTCAGGCCCAACCCATTCCAGCCCCAACCCATTCCCGCCCCGGCCCTAAACCCCGTTCCCCTTCCCTCTCCCCATCCCCTTACAACTACCCATCCCTCTCCCAATCGCCCAGGCCCCAACCCATCAGCGCTCCGCCCTACCCCACCGGCCCCAAACCCCGTTTCCAAACCTACACAACGCTGCTCCGAAAACCCGTACAACCCACATTCCTCCCAAACCTCCCTTCCCTCTCCCAATGCCCTGCCCCCCATTATATATATATATATTTATTTATTTATTCATTCCTAGCCTCAATACCTATTTTTCATATTTAACCCCTCAAGTGGGGATTAAATTTTCAGACGTCGTCACCGTACTGGGGATATAATTTTTGGAAAAGCGTTCTCAGAAATGGTTGCTGTAACGTTTTAAATTTGCTATATCTCAGGCTATGTAGGAGCTAAAAAGATGAAGTTTGCACCATTTTTTAGATTGTTTATTCCTCTTTCTAACCGTCCGTGCAAAACAAAAAAAATTGGGGGTAGAGTTCACTTTACGGCCTAAAATATAACCCTCTCCCCCGAAAAATGTTTAAAGCCCCCTAGCAAAATATTTTAAGCGGTAACCCCACTTTGGTCAGCGGCAAAGTTCTAAAGGGATGTCAGAGGAACAAAATAAACCAAAAAGTTTGAAAATCGGTTGACATTTGGCAAAGATCTATAAATTCTAACCCGATGACCCCAATGTTTGAACATAATTATTATCGGTGAATTTCGCGTAAGTTTTGAATTCTGAGAATTCTGATCAAAATTACATGATCCAGCGAAGGCATTATGTCCATTCCCATTGATGCTATTGTTGGATCATGATTGAATTCCTAAATCGATTTCTGTTCCATTAAATATTTTAATTTTAGTTTCCTACTTTTTGAATTTGCTATATCTCAGGCTATACAAGAGCTAATAAGATGAGGTTTGCACCATTGTTTAGCCTTTTTATTCCTCTTTCTAACCGTCTGTGCAAAACAAAAAAGTCCAGCATTCACGAGGTTTGCGACAATAAAATGAGAATGAGGACCAGGCTATTGGTTGGAGTGAAAAAGCAGCACAGCAAACAGGAGAATCAAGCACTGCATGTCGTTCGACACTGCCAAATCATTACACTAACGTTGACTATCAAGTTTCAGAAAATTCACGCGAATGGGCGTTAACTCGGTTGAAGGAAAAGGCGGCGAGTTAGGGAAATTAATTGCGCAAAATCCTCTTGCATTTGCACAAAATCGGGTGGTAGAACAGCCAATCTCCCCCGTCATTTTTGACGGGTAAACACCTAGTTTTCAATAATAACGGACTCCGTGGTAACGTCACAGATGACGGTTTAATTCCAGTATTCAGGCCGAACGTTAGAGTAAGTAAGTAAGTAAGTAAGTAAAATCTCGTTAATTTCTAAAGCGCTTTCAAAAGATGCACCGAAGTAGCTCCTTATTCCTACGCGCTCAATCTCAAATGAAGTAGCTATAGCCAAAGGTGGGTCATTCATGCCGGGTCATTTAATCAAAAGGGCAAGTGGGCAGGATGCTATAGCTATGGAGGAAATGATTTTATAAAGAGAAATGATTTTAGTTTAGAAAGAAAAACATGAGGAGATGTTGCAAGAAGGGGAGAAAATTGTGACTCAGAGTTTGTTATTTGGCTTTGATGTAGACAGCGAAGGGATATTGGAATTGAGTTCCAAAGCTCAGGTGCCGCATATGAAAAAGCACGATAGCAAATTTTGAGAGATGATTGATTCAGAGGTCGAAGGAGAGTTACATGTGAAGAGGATCTAGTAGATCCAGGTTGTTGTGGAATTATCAGATTTCTTAGGTAGACTGGTTTTGATGTATGAAGTGAGTTATAAGTCATCGATATTATTTTATATTCAATGCGTTCTGTTATTTTGAGCCAGTGGAGAGATTTGAGTAATGGTGTAATGTGGCAAAATTTAGGCGATTTAGTTACTGCACGAGCTAAGGCATTTTGAATCGATTGGAGTTTACATATGGAAGCCTTTGGAAGATTGTGAAACAGTGAGTTGCAGTAGTCTAACTTAGAGTGAACTATTGAAGTGGCAATAGTGGAAGCAGTTTTAATATCAAGGTAGGGACGAAGGCGACGTAGATCACGAATGTGAGCATAACAGGTTTTGATAGTTGAGATATGTGAGCTTCAAAATTTAGGGAGGAGTCAAAAGTAAATCCAAGATTTTTGCAGTTGGAACAGGGGTTATTATTGTATCTGGGGCTAAAATCAGTGTGGGATTTTCAATTTTTTCAGTTGTTGTGGCAGTCCAAATAAGAGAAATTCTGTTTTGGAGGGATTGAGGGCAAGGAGATTAGCTGACATCCACGATGAGATTGACAAAAATGCTGATTCTAGTTCAGAGATTGATGCCTTAAAGGAAGATGGAGTAAACGAAAGAAATAATTGAGTGTCATCTGCATAAAGTTGATGATTCAATTTGAGAGAGTTGATTAAGGATGACAGTGGGGTAGTGTAGAGACTGAACAAAACCGGTCCAAGGACAGATCCTTGTGGTACTCCATAGTATAGATCGGAAGGTGATGAAGTTTGATTCTGGCATGAAACTTGAAAAGATCTAGATTGGAGATAGGATTGGAACCAGCGGTGAGCTACAGAAGATATTCCAAACCAGAGGGAAAGGCGTTTCAGTAGGATTTTGTGATCTATAGTATCAAAGGCAGCAGAAAGATCAAGGAGACAGAGACCAGTAACTCGTTGAGAGCCAATGGCAGTGAGGAGTTTGTCATAGATGTATGTGAGGACGGTTTCTGTTGAATGATGTTTTGTATAAGCGGATTGGTGAGTGTTGTATAAGGAGTTTTTTGACAAATGCTCAGTTAGTCTGGAAAGAACGATTTTCTCTGTGAGTTTGGAGAGGACAGACAGGTTTGAAATGGGGCGATAATTGTTGAGATCCTCTCTGTCAAGGTTTGGTTTTTAAGAAGTGGAGTTACGAGGGAATTTTTAAATGAGGATGGGAATGTGCCTGTGGAAAGAGATAAATTGATAATTTTTTTAATAGTTGGTACTAGGGCAGAGGCACACTGTTTGAGAAGAGAGGTTGGTATTGGATCAAGACTGCATTGCTTGTTTGGAAAGGACTGCAGGAGTTTAGATACTTCTTCCTCAGTCACAGGAGTGAAGCAGGAAAAATTGGAAGGAGCTTCTGATGGTGATGGGTGATGTGGAGATGTATTTTGATTGGTCATGGTAGATTTTAGATTGGTGCGGATCTTAGAGATTTTTCCGGAAAAAAATTAGCAAATGATTCAGCAAGTTGCGAAATGGATTGAGGAAGAGGCTTTGCTTTATTGCGGTGGAATAGACAATTCACAGTGTTCCAGAGTTTACGAGGATTTGAGCTGTTGGATGCAATTAAGTTAGAATAATACTTTTTTGGCAGATATGAGGAGGTTGTGGTAGTGATTTGTTGCAGAACGGAGATTTTTAAGGTCAATAGCAGAATGTGTTCGGTTGTAAATTCTTTCTAGGCGTCTTCGAAATGACTTATAAGAATGGATGAAGGAATTGTACCAAGGGTTGTTACCGTGAGATGATAGTGGCCGTGTGATTATGGGAGCATGTTTGTCGAGTAGGGCAGATAGGACAGAATTATATTTGTCAATTAGTGATTGTAGGGTGTTTGGGGGTTCAATGGTGAGGTCAGATGAATCAATGTCTTCACAAAAGGTGGATATGTCAATTTTATTGAGACGGCGGAATGAGTAGGTACCACGAGGTGGAGGGGGTGGTGGGCAGACGTTTAGGATAGTGAAAATGGGGAAATGATCCGATGGTGAGCACGGGCTGACTGATGAACAAGGGGATAGTGATGAAGAAGATATGGTGATTAATAGGTCTAAGGTGTGGCCAAAAGTGTGAGTTGGAAAGGAAATGTGCTGTGTGAGGTTTGCTTGTGTTAGGAGTTGTTTGAATTGAGTAGAATTTGGGTCATTGTTCTTGTCAACATGTATGTTGAAATCTCCGGTTATTACAAATTCATGTGGGGTTGTTGCTGCTGAGCCTAGAAAGATAGTGAATTCATCGAGGAATTTTCCAAAAGCAGTTGAATATTTTGACGATAATGGAGGACGGTAAACATTGAAAATGGTTAATTTCGTGTATGGGAGTTTTAGAGTAACTGATGAGCATTCAAATGATGAAAATTGTGTTGATGATGAACTAGTTATTTGAATGTGATCACGGATGAGGAAGGCTGTGCCTCCTCCGAGGTTGGAAGAAGAGTTGGTGGATTTGGCTATTCTAGGAAAGCTTATTAGGGTGAAGCCAGGTGGGGTGGCTTCTATCAATTGAGATGCAGTGGTTGATGGTGAAACCCAGGTTTCGGTCAATGCAATTACATCAGTTGTTGAGGGTTGTGTGTGTTTTGAGAGTAATGTGTGTTTTGAGAACAGGGAGTCCAATTGTGAGTTAGCAAGTTCATGTAGTGAATGTGTGTGTTGAGGATTAGTGAGGGATCTGATGTTGAGAGTGCAGAGTGTTGTGTGTGATGGGGATGGTCCAGGATTTGGGTGGATATCGCCTGATAGAGCAAGAAGAATGATGATGATATTTGTGCGTCGGGTGAGACGGAAATGTGAATGGCGAATACGAAGATGTGAGCGACGGAGGGTCAAGGAAAGGAGATAGGAATTTCGTTTAAATGTTTGTATTGTTCAACGGCAGTGCGGTAGGTCCAGTGATCAATCGGTTTGCGTACATCAAGTTTCGAGGAAAAGAAATGAACAGTTAGAATAAACAAATAGAGAGGAAATAATGTCATGATGTCAGGCTGAAATTAACGAGGAAAGTCAAATTGTGCAGAAAAGTCAAATTGTGTTTCAGCTCATGCAGCGGACCACAAGCTCAGCACAAGGTCAATAGTGCAGCCGATGTTAGCGCAAGTGGTTCTCACACAGGGCAGTCCCTACTGAACCACTTTAAACCTTGTTATATTATATTATTATTATTATATTAAAGTGATCCTTGAACAGCGAAAATAATCTCTGAGTTCCCTGATTCCAGGGTCACCGATTGATATACATTATACTGCGTGAATAAGAAAAAAGTTTAAAACAACAACAGCTTAAGCCGACTATTCATATTGCGACCGAATAGTTCCTCGTCATGACGTCATCTTTTAATTAATTAATGGACAAAGGAAATTATTATATAAGAGAATGTGCAATAATGACGTTGCAGTGACGTCGCATAATAGAAGTCGAGAATGAGAATTTTCTTGAATTTTAAAACCCGACTAGTGACTTCTCGAGAACTGAGTGGATTGTCTCTTTGAAAGGACAACAGGAACGAAAAACCGATCGGAATTCCATGATGACCTGAAATACCATTACACAATAAGATAAAACAAAACTGCGTAGAATAAAGGCATGACGGTGAATTGGCGTAATTGTTGTTTTGTAGTAACCATGGATTCACATACGTAAGACAATTCTGATTATTTCGCTGTGCAGTCGTGTTGCGTGAACGAGGAAAATCTCCAATCGTACATTTTATGAATTGAGTGTGAGGTTGTACTCTACTGTAGAAGGTTACGCCTTCTGCCAATTGAAGCTTCTCATATAGAAATCTGGTTCAATAAATTTGTCATCTTTCTACTAAACGACAGTAGTACACCATACCTGTGTATGCGATGCATGTTGATCAGCGTCCGATCGAAGGAACAATGTCTGGAGCCCGTGACTAAGGTATTGCATGATGCCCAATGGTGCATATATGTGTCCGGTGTCCGGGGGAAAACCCAGATGGAGTGCAAAAGTAACGATGATTGCAACATTGTACTTTATACTCCCGGCGGGAGGGTGGACTGCCGCGTTTCTCGGTCAGAGACTCGGGGTGATCCGTGTATATTCATACGCTCGTTTGATGTACTGAAAAGTAAATTCTCTTTAAAATTTGTGTTACATAGCTAAAAGCTAGCAGTCACGAACAAAGGGAGCTGAACTTCGCAGCGCCCCCGCTTTGGATCAGGGCTAGAAAAAAACTAGGTTTTTTAAAACAAAAGTTAGTTCTTTTAGTTTTTAGGTTTTTAAAATTAGACAGAATTTTAAAGGATTTTTAGGTTCTAATGTTTGGCATGCCACGACCCATAGACCCTCCTCCATATTTTTCTCGCATGTCAGCGCCAAGAAACTTGTCTCTATGTTCATGTCGGTGTACAAATGTCTCCTCCATCCTGTAGAAGTGGCGGCGGCGCTATCCGGTGGCCGATCGGTAGCCCAGACCCGTCGGAAGCCAGTTGCATGGTAGCCGGTTGCTGGTTGGCGGTCGGTCGGTGGCCAATCTGTGGCCGGTCGATGGCAGCTAAAGCATCAATGGCAATGGACGTGATGCTTTTGCAGTATCATATCATCATCAATTCATCATCATCATCATGATATCATCATCATCATCATCATCATCATCATCATCATCATTTATGGCGCGCCCTTCTGGAGCGTAGCCTTTTCCACGACACGTCACTGGTTCATTCTGTCCTGTGCTCGCCTCAAGGCGATGAAGAGTCCAAGGCTTTGGATAGATAAGCCGGCTTCTATTGCCTGTGACCAGGTGGTACGTGGCCTTCCAACTGGACGCTTCCAGAGTTTAAGAGGGCCAAAGATTGTAGCGCGTATGGCTCTGGCATGGTCCGCGCCTGGTTTTGACCTTGCAATGTGTCCAAAAATATAGGCGCAATCTAGTGGCGTGAATAATTATTTTGACTAGAAAACTTCTGCATTGTTCATGTGCAAGGTGTTAGGTGCACGAAGCAGTCGTCGGAAACACCATTGGTGGAAAGCATGCATCAAATCTCTGGTTCAACGAAAGTGTCAGCATCGATGCTTCGGCTTCATAAAGGAGCACTGGAAGTAAAAGTAGACCCGGTAGAGACGGACCTTGGTCTAGAGCTGGATACTCGAGTGCCAGATGAATCGAGAGAATTGAAGCACCCGCAATCCTTCCGAAGACTTTGGGTTCACTGTATCAAATCAGGGTGTTGATGTTTTCATTTTGATATTTCCATTTTGATTTCTGCTATTTTCGATCTGTCATTCTCGCAGCCCATGTAGGCCCTATACAATGTACTGTATGATAAACTTGTAAATTTTTAAATAATGATTACATTAGTGAATAAAAAGTCATTTTGTACTAGGCCTATACCGCGATTTTGTCGTGATTTCACGACAATTGTTTTATAAATGCTTGAATTTTGAGGTTTTCCGTGAATTTCCATTGACCATGAGTATTGAGTAAGCTTATGCTTAATTGCACCGGCGTTTTAATGACGATCGAAATTCCATCCTTTTCTTACTCAGGCCTATTTTTGACGAACATCATCGCATTTGATACAGATATTCTACGACAGTTCCTATAGCCATAATTGCGCTTTATAAATTGTCAAATTAGCTTGTGTGAATTTCAGAGTAACGATTTATCGAAATCCTAAAAGTTGAAGAATATCTTCTGAAACAGGGCTTCATATAAATGAAGAAATGCCACGTCATTGTGACGTGACGTCATTGTGACGTCCACACGAAGTCCAGAACCCGTGTTGCCGAGTCACACTTTGGATGTCCTGGGTTTGCTTTGTAAAGACATTTTGTTGCGCTGAAAGTCCATTCTTCAACTGTGTAAATTTTATCATCCTTAGTTCGCCACTTAAGTCACCAAACGCATTTGCATGCTTTGCTTCGTAATGCCTTCTGCAATTATATTCTTTAATAGCATTCAGCGACTCGCGGCAGATTAAGCACATTGCCTTACCACCGATTAGTTCCATAAAGTATTCAGTTCTCCACTCGTCATGAAATATCCGATTTGTTTTCTTCTCCACTTTAATCCTTTCAGTTTCAACGCGACGTCTTTTAGCTGCTTGTTCGGACATACCGCTAATGGATTTCAAATAATTTATACTTTTTATACTGTGTCAAAAACGTTACACTTTTACAAAAGTAGATTAGTTAGACCCGATATGATCTGAACAGGAAATTGTGAACATAGAATTCTTACTTATCTAACATTTAATTTAATTATTAATCTCTATGATTGCGACAGCGCCACTATTCAATTTTATATATATAATATAGTGCGCTGATTTCTTCTCTAGCGCTACTATTAAAGTAAGAAAGCCTTCGGGCCACTTTAAAGCCTTCGGGGGTCACTTGCCATTGAAATCCTGGAAACCTCCGCGGGCCACAAAAAATCGCCCGCGGGCCACTAGTGGCCCGCGGGCCACGAGTTGTGCACCCCTGGTCTAGGATCAAAATAGTTGCGACTTTTTTGCTTATTAAGGTTTTCTGTGAGTTGACGAGTGACGCACTGTTTTACTTGTCAAGGTTTTTGTCAAGCTGAGATTTTTCTGAGGTTCTGGGGCGCCATCAGTATGTTCTGTTCCAGTGCGCCAGACAACCTAGCTACGCCCCTGCAGACTGCACTGGAGCAACAATTCCGGATGCCTACAGGAAAGCACAAGAGGCGTAGCGACAGCTGGTTCATGTCATCGCCCGAGCGGCTCGGCGTCGGTGTGACGGAGGAGCACAGTATGACGTCGGCGAATAAATGGAAAAGAATAACATGAAAAGTTTAATAATGACGTCGCAGTGACGTCACAGAATAGAATTCGTGAATTTTAAAACCAGACTCAGTGAACTCTCGAGAGCTGAGTGGATTGCCCTCAGTTCAAAGGACAACAGGAACGAAAGGCCGAACGGAATTCCATCAATTTCCATGACGACCTGAAATACCATTACACAATAAGATAAAACAAAACTGCGTAGAATAAAGGCATGACGGTGAATTGGCGTAATTGTTGTTTTGTAGTAACCATGGATTCACATACGTAAGACAATTCTGATTATTTCGCTGTTCAGTCGTGTTGCGGAAACGAGGAAAATCTCCAATCATACATTTTATGAATTGAGTGTGGGTGTGTACTCTACTGTAGAAGGTCACGCCTTCAATAGCCAATTGAAGCTTCTCCTATAGAAATCTGGTTCAATAAATTTGCCATCTTTCTACTAAACGACAGTAGTATACCATACTTGTGTATGCGATGCATGTTGATCAGCGTCCGATCGAAGAATCGAAGGATCGATGACCTGGAACCCGTGACTAAGGTAATACTCTGGTGCCCAAAGTATATGTATACATATATATATATATATATATATATATATATATATATATACCGGTAACCAAGATTTGACCGCATAAGTAACGATGGATTTTAACAATCATTGTACTTGGAGGGGAGGGTGGATTGTAGATTACCTGATGTCCGGGCAACCTAGTGGAGAGGGCATAAGTAACGATGATTGCAACATTGTACTTGGAGGGAGGGTGGATTGCCGATGTTTCTTGATCAGCGACTCGGGAGATCCGTGGATATTCGTGCGCTCGTTTGATGTACACTACTTGTCTTGTCGATCGATAATAATAAATAATGTAAATAATAATAAATAATAGTAATAAATATAATAAGTAATATAAATAATGTTAATTATAAATGATGTATATATATATATATATATATATATATATATATATATATCTATATAAGATTATAGGTGCATACAGAGGCAGGCCTAGGGAAGGCAGGGGGGTACATATGTCCCCGGGCGCCAAAGTAGAGGGGCGCCATAATGAGGCTGACAATGTATAAGTGAACAAGGGTAACAAATTGGTCACTAGACCACTGCAGCGGGCGGCCAGCGGTTGCTGAGGCTGCGGGAGACGTCTGACGTTTCATCTGCTACACTGTGCTTATCAACAGTGATGATGATGCAGAACGGCTCGGCTGACGAAGAAACGTTTTCGCGAAATCGAGAAGAGCCCGCCAAAGTTGTTGGTTTTCTGGATGTGCAGCAATTGGTCCAATTGACTGATGTGCTGGAATTATGAATGGTCGGTTGATTTCAACGATCAGAGTGATCTGATAAACTTGGGAGGGTCAACTGCGGCGGCGAGCGGAGGAAGGTGAGATCCTGGGCAGCGATTGTTTCGAGCATAGATGTAAAGACGTTTTTTATGTTTTTATTTTTTCTTAAAAAACATGTTTTTTAATGTTTTTTAAGTTCCTTATGTTTTTTATTTTCTGTATCTTATTGCCTGCATATCAATTTCTGAAGGGATACGTTTTAATTATTCTGCTTGGATTTGGTTCGCTGGAGAACTCCACTATTTCCAATGTTGGAGTTGTGGAATTTGAGCTGGGGTGAGATTTCAACCCCCCCTCTCCCGGCAACTCCAACACTACTATTTCTTCGTTCGCAGAATCCAAGGAATTCTTCATGCGGAAATAATTAGTATTCGACAGCAGGTGTCATCGGCTGCACTGATGAAGGGTTAGGGTTGTCGGTCGGAATGTTGGGACGGTCATCTGATAGAAGCCATCTCTGACCCGGTCACTTCGTGGGTCGAAGGTGTTTCAGCTTTCGTTAACTCGCTCGTGAGAATGTTCTCGAGGTCCGAGGGTCAAAGGTTCTATAACGCCTATCAGGGCTTCTAGATGTTCAAGTGTTCTACACCTCACAATACAGTAGTATTGAATACTTTTAAAAATCATATTTCATTTGTGCAACGACTGACTTGAGTTCTGGATCGTTCAATTGAATTACTTTCTTAATATGTGTCGAATGTAATGCATGGATGGATGGTCAATAAAGGTCTGTAAACGATGCCAATGTTTTTTAAGCCAATGCTTTTTCATGTTTTTTATTTTAAAATTTATGTTTTTTACATCTATGGTTTCGAGGGCCGTGTTCGTGAACGGTTCCATCTCGGATGTGCAATTGTCTTTGTACAAAGCAATGACTGCGTACGCCGCTCGCTTTTCGCGTCGCCCGAGGAAGATCGTTGTTTTCAATAATAACGGACTCCGTGGTAACGTCACAGATGACGGTTTAATTCCAGTATTAAGGCCGAACGTTAGAGTTAATAATTCAAAGCATACGACCTCTCAATGCAAGTCCTCTTTCGACGGCAAAAATAATCGCAAGTAAAGTGATCCTTGTACATCGAAAATAATCCCTGAGTTCCCTGGTTCCAGGGTCACCGATTGCTATACAATTATAAAAGAAGAAATTCACGTCCTTACGACGTCCACCCGAAGTCCAGAACCAGTGTCCATATAGACATATACAAACAAATATTACCAAATGTTACATTTCACACCACTTGGGGGTTTGATATCGGGCCCGCGGAGAGAAATTCCGGACCCCTGCGCAGAGTGGCCGGCGGGCCCCTAACAAGTCTTAAAATTATTTATTTGCTCATCATTAATTTAACCGAAGTTTAAGTACCCAAATTACAAATCTTAAAAATTAGTCATGACCTTTTTTGCTTGTCGTTCTTTTCACGCTGTTACTTTTTATGTGGTTTTTAATGTGTCTTCAGGTCCTTGGGCCCCCTTTTGCTCGCCGGGCCCCTCTGCTCAACAAACATCCTAACCTTTCTTTAGTTTTGTTATTAGTATTATTGTTAATTATACATATCCATCATCGGCCCCGGCCCCCTCCAGACCGCCGGGCTCCTGTTCATTTGCCCCCCTGCCCCCTCTCGGCGACTCTGTTTGATATACTCCTTTGTATCCTTTCATTCCGGCCTTTGTAGACTTCGACCGCGAATTCCGTTCTTGCTGCGCCTCCCTTTAGCGTTAAACGATCGTAGAAAATATTTTTAAATTGTCACCGCTAGCCTTGCCCCGAGGTTGTATTGTCTTCGCCCAGGGCCGTGGGAACAAGGCCTTGCAGTGCAGAATTCTCGCAGTGTTTGCGATATTTACGATGCCAGCGTCTTGGTAGTCACTTAGACTCAAACAACTTCAAGGACTTTTTGATCTACAGTACATCAGCCAGCCTTGCAAAGACAAGAAGGTCATATAGACCTATTCTAATCTGGTTCTCGACCCCAGAATTCCGAGGCAAAGAACAATTTGCGACATATCGCGCAACCTTACCTCGCCTCAAGCAGGTAAACAGGTCTTTCGTGTCTCTAGCAAGCAAACGCAAACGTCACCCGCTTAGAAAATAGATGTGTGTGTGTGTAAATTCCTCATTTGCGGTTTTCATTGTATCACCGAATTGATTTATATATCGCGCGTTGGTGTTTTTTGTATTGCCGGGCGGTGCTGAGCCTCGGAGGCACTTTAAAACACAAACGTCAGCGAAAATACCTTATTTCAGGACAATGACTCCTGAGGTAAGGTCACGTTTACCGGCACGAGCTTGTGATTATGTTGATCGGTTTTTTGGTGTCAGCTAAATAACACCTGAGAACGAATAAAGGGTATTCACACGAAATTTGCGACGAGGAATGTTGATCGAGGCAGGCGTTTGCAGGTCGGAATCAAAAGATTTGAAAAGCTAGAGTTCAACACAGGCTACTTCATAACCTTCGGGGTTCTGAAATAGTGAGAGACGGAGTTGCGTAGCAAGAAATTGAAATGTCAAATATGTCACTACGCATTCAGCAGAAATCCCTACAAATGCAGAAAATAGATCAAAATGGAGGGGCGTCGAAGATAAGACGAACTCAGTTCTGGGGGTTGCTTGCTTCACAGTTTTTTCGTAAATACAGAATAATATAGAAGAAGAAACTCAAAACTTGGCTATTTCGCACGTGCTACTATAAGGGAGAAGATTATTCGTACATTACTTCTCCGTTATGAAATTGAGAGCACACTCGCTTGGCAATGTTTTGTAATATTTAATGGGAGAACTAGACAGTTGTACAGAATGCGACTCTAGTTTAAGTCTTAAGTAAAACGTTTCTATTCTACATTGTTACAATCGCTTCAATGTTCGAAGTACAGCCGCGACAGTTCCGACCATCACTGCCCACTGAAACCGACTCTACTACGACTGCGACTGACTACCACTGATCACGACTGATTACCGACTCTGCCTGTCCCTGACTCTGACTGACTCCATCTCTTAGGTTTCTATCTTATATCTAAGTCATACCCTCTGTATGTCAGTGCCTATGTCTGTGTCCGTCTGTCTACTTGTATTTGCCACGTCAGCAACCGACATTCCAGTACTTAGGTCTGGTTCTTCCCCAGCCCATGATCTGGTGATTCACTATCACTGTTCCAGAATGTCTGCTTGTCTGTCCGTCTGTCTACTGTCTGTCTGTCTGTCTGTCTGTCTACTGTCTGTCTGTCTAGCAGTAGCAGCAGTACTGATCTCTCTGAGGCTATTTATAATCTACCTCAGACAAGCTCTCAAATGGTATCTAGCCTACAGTCAGTCAGTCATCTGGCGCTATATAAGTCAGCTATTACATTTCCTTATTTTAAATATAATTCCTTAGAATTTCCTCCTTATAATACCCCTCTTTGCCGAAGACGACACTCCGGGTCGTAAAATAAAATACCAAATGTATAAGTCTAACTCACTAAGTAAAATACAGTAGATAAACCTGACTAAAACGCTATGAAAATCAAAGCAAAACACACTGCAACACAACATCAAACTAAGTAAAAGCAACGCAAATGAAGACGTTAATAGTAGCTAAATATAAATAAACAGTGTATAACGGCTTATTATAGTGAAAATTATGCGACATTTAAATCTAAAGTGTTCATGAAATTCATATTAAAATTAACTCGTAAATGCATATAAAATACTGCTTGCTGTTTATAAATACGCATGTGCTATATAAAATATAATACGGTATGGTAAAACCACGAGGTAAAATAATAATTATGATCGTAATATATTGGTAATTTAGGTCAACAATATAAATGAAATCAAATCAATTCCATCACATACTCTAATTATTGCTTTCAGCAAAATATAAGTCAGCAACTGTAGAAACAAATGCTTTTCTTAGAAAAACTTAAAGTTGACTGTTCAGCGATGAATTTTATTGAAAAAGACAGATTTTTAGGAAAGTAAGGGAGCAAAAAGGCGGCCTTAAAGTCTGCGGAGTGGAATACGCCCATTCATCGCACCCTCAAAATGAATAGACGCAGCCCTGCGTCGCAAACAATAAAGATCACCAAAATTGCCATCGGAAAGTTGAAACGAATTAGCAGTGTACCCAACCGGAGTGAAACCTTTAAAATCTCAACCCGCCTTTAGAAGAGATAAAAGGACCCTGCATCGGCTTAAGGTGCACTGAGTCATCGTAAATGACTACAAGAATAATAGTAATTGGAAGATCAGAAAGTGAAATTGATTACAGCTAAATCTTCATTGCAAAATTTGAAACAATTTGATAACCATGCTACGATAATTACCATCTCATTTGAGTTTTGATATGTTTTCTAGTGTTCTGCGAAACTGTGAAATTTCTATCCCTCTGTCTGCGTGACGCTCTCAAACATAGCATAGATTTTTAGAATTTCCATCGGAGTTCACATTTAACAGCCGCAGGTAACACGAATGCCAATATATACAAATAACTCGTAATTAACGCAAAAACCTCTTGAGACGCTTAATAATTCACTTTAATCGCAACTCTTTAATCACAAAAACACATAATCTCGCTACGGACTGAATGATCTGGAGCCTGTGGTTGGTCGCAGATTTGCCAAAATACACACGTACAATTAATTTCGTACAGAACTCCCATGACAATCCTTCGATCACCGCGATATCTAAAAACATCTGGACACACTCAAAAGACACAAAATCACATCATTTCACATTGACATAAAGCACATCAAATCAAAACATGAGCACTAATTTGTTTAAATTGGACTGAAGCAATGAAGATTTAATAGCAGCAAGTCGTGAAATAAGTAAGTAACTAGATGGGTTAGGCCTGCTGACGTAATGAGTTTAATAATGAAATGACAGCACAGTCATATTTTACAGAAGATTAGCCAACGACTGAAAATTACGATCATAAACCGATGAAAATAATATGATGCGCAGATAATAAATAGCATTAAAATACCTTAGACCTAATATGAAATTTTACTTCTAATGCGTTTGAGGTTGTTCACACTGGCATGTTCATTTCTACTAAAGCGAATCAATATACCATTAAAACATAAAACTTTACTGAATTTATGTCAGATTCGTTTAAGTCTTCGTTTCATCTAGGACTAAAAGCAGATAAACATAAATGCACTATAAGCATATAAATATAATAATCACAAGTACACACGCAATCTATTAGGCAAATTTAATGATGATGTTCCGTTTTTCTTTCTTTCTTTTGTAAAAATAAGCTTACACGTTTCTGTTGTTTTTTTTGTTTTTATTAAATATTTTTCAATATTTTTCATAATTATCTTCAAATCCTTTGAGTCGGTAGTTTTGAACTAATATTAATATCATTGAATACAGCATATACATAGTCAAATTCAATTCAATTTATATAGGGCCTAGCACGTACTGGGGTTAATTGGTCCATGGAATTTATCTAAGTAATGGGGATATTATTTTGACACAGCCAAAGTGATGCTATTAACAAAATTCCTTGCTTAGGAGATTAAAAGACGAGGAAGGTTCTGCAGACCAGCTGTTGAGACAGACTACATCCAATAAGTTTCAGTTAATGAGTTCAACCAAAGGATGCTTCATTCAGGGTGAAGATCGGCCAGACGCAGGCCAGCTGTTGAGACCATCTAATTAAGTCTCAGCAAATGCCTTATACCAAGCAGATAACGGGCCACGGCAGAACAACTCATGTCTATGGATTATGGACAGGTGTTGAGAATGAGAGGATGATCATCAGAGAAATCTAGACCAACACTCAGGCAGCAGAATTTCTGAGGCATGGCAACTGCAATCAAGAGCAGAACATGACCTATGGACAGATGCGCAGAGATTAAGAGAAGTAATTATCGTTCGAGGAATTTAGGCCAGAATTTATGTTCGTAGATATTTTAAGACTACAAGAAACGGATTAAGTAGGCTAAATGCTGAGATTGGCTTAGAGATGAGCGCAGAAGTGTGGAAGAGCGGGGGAAATAGCAGATCATGAGTAAAGATTTGGACCAGAGTCTCCAGAGACCTAGAAGAAAATTCCAGAAAATTCCTGAGTAGCACATGATCGACAAACCTAGTAGGCGCTAAAATTAGATTCCACTCAAAACTAGTCCAAAGCATGCGTCATTCAAGTCTCTTGGGCTAGAAAATTTTACATCTTTCCTGGATGGAAATTTTAGCATGTGATTTTCCACATTTTGGATAAAAATTAAGCTAATACCAAAATTGCAGTAAGTAGCAGAAAATTACTCAACAGTGCAATGCCGTACGATCGCTGATCAGAGATGAGATACGTCATAAAACTAGAATTGTCAATCAATGATCATACAACATATTCATACAGACTGCAAATAAAATTAATTATTATAGTAAAATGCTATTGAATTGTCTTAGCTGAAAACAGACAGGTAGGAAAAGACTTCGTTGAGAGATCTGTTAATTTCATCGTTCAGTATCGGTGTGACAGAGGATAATGATGATGAGGACGAGGATCTATCGATAGACGCTTTGACGAAGGAAATATTTGAATGAATTCCGACGGAAACGCGGCGCATTTCAAATTCCACAGAATAACGAATTGTCAAGGGGAGGATTTGAGAAAATGACTTTGATATGAAAGTGAAGAATTTCCAGCGAATTTAGCTTTGAAACTGTAGGAATTGTCGAGCGAGAGTGGAAGCAGGAATAACGGTGACGATTATGGCTGGATGACGCGACGAGGAAATGTTCCATGAGACTAGGACGCAGAGGACACGCAGCGAAGATCACAGGAGATGACGGCGACGGCGACGAAGAAGAAGATGATGATCTCGCCTCTCTCAGTGTAAGCGAGATTCGATTGAGCGGTGAGGATAATGAATAGCACAGTACCTGATAATGTTTTTTTTCTGACGCTGAAGACGACGTCAGAACGAAGAAGGGTTGGAACAGGAGCAGCGGCTTGTAAAAGCGAGGAGGCCTTCGTTGAAACGAGGATCGACCACCAGAAGGCTGCTTGGCTTCCATCGGGATGAAGCGTAGAAGCGATCTCTCGAGACGAAAGTGCAGCATCTGGCAGACCATCTTGTTGACGCGTCGACTTCTTAGATTTTTATATGATTAGGCCCTAGGCAGTCTTAACTTAATGCGAAGAGGTACTTTTTGAGGGGACAAACGGTTCTTCACCATTCTATAAGGGAGAAGATTATTCGTACATCACTTCTCCATTATGAAAGTGAGAGCGCACTCGCTTGGCGATGTTTTGTAATATTTAATGGGCGAACTAGACAGTTGTACAGAATGCGACTCTAGTTTAAGTCTTAAGTAAAACATTTCTATTCTACATTGTTACAATCGCTTCAATGTTCGAAGTACAGCCGCGACAGTTCCGACCCTCACTACCCACTGAAACCGACTGCCTGACTACCATTGATCACGACTGATTACCGACTCTGCCTGTCCCTGACTCTGACTGATCTCTATCTCTTAGGTTTCTATCTTATATCTAAGTCATACCCTCTGTATGTCAGTGCCTATGTCTGTGTCCGTCTGTCTACTTGTATTTGCCACGTCAGCAACCGACATTCCAGTACTTAGGTCTGGTTCTTCCCCAGCCCATGATCTGGTGATTCACTATCACTGTTCCAGAATGTCTGCTTGTCTGTCCGTCTGTCTACTGTCTGTCTGTCTGTCTGTCTGTCTGTCTACTGTCTGTCTGTCTAGCAGTAGCAGCAGTACTGATCTCTCTGAGGCTATTTATAATCTACCTCAGACAAGCTCTCAAATGGTATCTAGCCTACAGTCAGTCAGTCATCTGGCGCTATATAAGTCAGCTATTACATTTCCTTATTTTAAATATAATTCCTTAGAATTTCCTCCTTATACTACTACAGTATAATCTATAATTTGTAATGTGTCCACGCAGTCACTGTATTAGTTGCTGCAAAAATCTCTACGTTGTATAATAATAATAATAATAATAATAATAATAATAATAATAATAATAATAATAATAATAATAATAATAATAATAATAATAATAATAATAATAATAATCCATTCTAATTTTCTCATCTGCTAAAGCGTATATATGATTATAAAAAATTGTATAGTTATAATTGTATATAAACTTATATAGCCTATGCAATTTTAGACACGATAAGAATGCAACGATGACAATTTTTGTCAAGCCTACACTTAAGATGCAAAATTGGGGGAGCTTGCTTGTGAAGAGCTTTACATACATCGATATTTACATACACTGTAGTTCACAGTCTTGCACCCTTGTTATACAATGACTAATGGTATTAAATATTAAACCATATAGTCATTTGAGTGTCTATATACGCTGTTCGTGACATGAATTCTACTTTTAGGATTTGTAAAATTTTAAAATTACATTCTGAACATTTTGAAAGTAAGAAACTCTACTCTCTGTCCGGGAACCCTCTGACCGCAGGGGCCCCCTCTGCACAGTGCACATCCCGCTGCTAAATCCACTGGTTCTTGATTGATCTACTTGATTGTTGCTGCGCAGTGTTGCACTGTGGACGAATGTGTTGTTTATCACGAGACGGTCGGTGCCAACTAGTCGACTATTCACTTGAGAAGCGCGCGCGCGGCGTGGATTCCAGAAAGAAAGGAATGTTGTCGCCCGAACCCTCGGATATCCTCATAACGGCACCTTCGTGCCCTGAACCAGCGAAGCGCGACTCCTCGCCGATCGGCCGACGTCTTCTAATGGGACGACTCTTGAAGAGCGGCCGTCGAGAAATTGAGATATAAGTGCAGTGCCGGCTGGCTTGGCACTAGGTTTCAGACGGCTGGTTTATCGTCTCGCCGAAGAGTTGGCCCGATTGCATCACCACACACACGGCAATCCAGCACCGAGAAGAAAGCCATGACCGACGAGAAAGCAATAGTCAACCGCGCTGAACCTATCGATGCAAAGGTATGGACCGTTGTAGATACCATAATGTTAGCTATTATTTTTCAGCTCTGACAAAATTCTTTCTAACAGATAACTCGTCATCATCTTGTCCCCGATTGATCAATTACCCAGCTGATGAACGCTGGCGAGCCTATGGTATGGCAGATGACCATGGGCGTAAAACACGGGGGGACTGTCCCCCCGAATAATTAGTTGGCGGGGGACAGAGTATCAATTATCCCCCCCCCCCAATGTTTTGGGCTATATGGTAAAAAATGTGATCCTACCCCATGATGTTGATGCAAGAATTACGCCAAATCCGCATTCTTTCATTTCGAATGACCTTTTTTTGCTTGTCAGGGTATTTGGAGAGGGAAAAATATAAAAATATCAGGATGACCTTTTTGTTTGCTTGCCAAGACGTATCTCATGGGCGATTTAAGTCCCCACCATAATATGCAATATCTCCCATAATGGAGGGGGATTTTTTATATTTATGGGGGTCAACTTTTTAAAAAGTTATTCTATCCCCACAATGTTGACGCCAGGTTTACGCCACTGCAGATGACCTGGGCGCTACTTGAAGGGGACGCCAAACAACTTTGTGATCTTGCTCTACTCGGCTTAGAAAGAGAAGAAACTCAGAAACCTGACTTTGAACACATCGTTCGCATCAGTTAAAGCAAGAAAAGTGCATTTGTAGTTAAAATCTTGTGTCAATAAAACGTCATGATTTGCTAATGAAAGATTTGCGAAGCAGTTAATTTAGTTAAACAAAAAGGTAATCCTGATATTTTTATGACCCCGTGCCAAGGGCGCCAAATACTCTACTGTAAGTACGTCGCTGAATTCATAAAAGAAAGTTGCTGATATGTGTGTTTTCTTGTTCGTAAAGATATTTCTAGTTTCAATGATACTTAGGAATTCCAATGAGGTTAGAGTGAAGTCTGGCTAAATTATTTCAGAAAATCACAATCAGGCGCTTTCGTTCACAATCGAATTCGATTGCAATATCGAGCATTTGAGAAATCCAGCTTTTCTGTCAACATCTGAATTTCATATGGGGCCATCCACAAATGACGTAACGCGCCTAGGGGGAGGGGTGTCCGGGCATTTGTTACGAAGTGTGACGAGGAGGGGGTTCCGTGAGGGTGACGTAACACGATGCAAAATTTTTAAAATGATGACATTTTTTGCTTGTCAGACTATTTGGAGAGGGAAAATATAAGGATGTCAGGTTATTTGGAGAGGGAAGGATTACCTTTTTTGCTTGTCAAGACTTTTCGGAATTCGGGACACCGAAAAGGGGGATCGGCCCGTTGTTACGTCATATTTTAGGGGGTACAACTTTTTGTTACGTCGCGTTACGTTGGAGAGGGAAGGATTACCTTTTTGCTTGTCAAGACTTTTCGAGATTCGGGACACCGAAAAGGGAGGTCGGCCCGTTGTTACGTCATATTTTAGGAGGGTACGACTTTTTGTTACGTCGCGTTACGATGGGGGTCAAAAAAGTGCAAAAATCACGTTACGTAATTTATGGATAACCCCTATGGTTCGTGATTTAAACATAAGAACTCAGATAGTTTTGGCAAATGTTCCATATTTACTCTCTTTATCCGACGAACTCTAAAAGATGACTAAGAACTGTCACGATCAGTGTTGTTAGGTATTTGATTACTTTATACAGTAACTTATTACTGCAATCAGGTGACTTTTCACAAGGTAACTACTGTAGTTATCTGTAATATAGTACTTTCAACGTGTAACTATCTCAACACTAGCTACAGTACTGACTGCGTGTCGAAAACGCTTATCCAATAACCTTCTTCTTCTTTAGGTGCCCTTTTTTACAACGTTGGCGACCATGGACTTCCACCCCTCCCTGTCGTATGTCGCTTGTAGCAGTTCTACTTCTGATATTTTGTCTTTCGCGTAGCATAGCAGGTTTTCGATGAACGTCAATCTTTGTCTCCCTCTTGCTCTTTTCCCCATCACTTTACCTGTTGTGGCTAGGTTTTCCAGGCCTTTTTTCTCATTATATGTCCGAAGAATTCTAATTGTCTTTTTTATAGTCTTTAACAATTTCCTTCTTGAAGTTGTCTTATCCAAAAGGCAAATTATCAACACTCAAATTCTTGAACAGATGTCGTGACGCATTAATCAGAATGTCGTGGTTGCAATAAATAAGCCATTCTAATTAAAAGCGTATAGTCCAAAAGCAAGGTAGGCTACCTATTGCGACACAGGTAGGCTATATACTGTAACATGAATCAGATATGCTTGCCTTCTGCTGTAATTTATAACCTATACCGTCTTTGGAATTTTCGTCGTCGACTCAGTAGACCGTTCTCTGTCAGATAGAATCGCACTAGCCATTTATTTTACATACTTATTTTTATGAGGTGAAACGTAGATGTTCACTATGGGGGGGAGGCTAGCTAAGAGCATGCCCCACTGCAGTTTTCTGACGTTTAGTATCGTCGTGATGCAACTCTCTTGGCGATGACGACAATGTTCAAAGTTGAGGAACCTAGCGAGCACGAGGGAGGGAGAGAGAGAGACAGAGACAGAGACAGAGACAGAGAGAGCCGCCCACTACCCCAAACAAGTCGTTTTATTATATTCAATCTGCCAGTCATAAATTCATAATCTCCCAGAGCTATAATCAAAGCTAAGCAAGTGTTAACATGTGCAATCAACTCAAGCAGCTTAATGACAACCACTATGTCTAACAAATCAGGAATAACTTGCAATCCTATTTTAGAACAATTATCACGCACTGTTATTGATTAATTTGTAAGTCTTCAGGTTAGTCATCTCACCTACTATAGCTACGAACCTTCGAGGGGAGGCCGATGATGGCGCTTGCGACGGTCTTTCCGGAGATTAGTAGGCCTAATAGGCCTACTACCTCAACTCCTATGCGCTACAAAGACGTCGAAAACATTTCCTATTATGTTGTTGCGGTGCGGTTCAATATGAGTATCTATCTGGATCATGTTTCTGAATTCACACCGGCTTACTTTAGCCTCCTAAACCACTTAAAATCACATTGTTATTATAGTCTGCCTGCATTGGGCCGATATACTGTACGATCGTAAGTGGCATTTGCTTCGAGTTTACTCAAGCCTATATAGCCTGGCCACCATTACAGTATTGTGGTTGCAAAAGCTTACACGGCATAAGCCGTTGCTTAAAACTGCCGGCTAATAAGTCTACGTTGACTGAGTCAAAACAGAATTGATCATCCCGGCCTGCTTAACGAGCGCGGCTCGTACGTAGCAAGGTTTTCACAGTTTAGTGCGCAACGCCAAAATTATCATCCTCCTCCTCCTCCTCCTCCTCCTCATCATCATCATCATCATCATCATCATCAACAACAACAACAATAACAACGTGCAAACATGATTGACTGTGCTTATTTGTTGTTTTTTGCTGTGATAGAATGCGATCGTCGAAGATGTTGACTGTGAGAAAAGGTCTCGCAGAAAGCGATTGGTCATCGTTTCGATAGTTCTGCTCGTAATACTGATCTGCATCGCTGTCTCGGCAGTCATCCTAATCAGTTTCTGGACGGCAAAGATCAAACTGCAGGTAGTGGTGATGTTACCTGTCTCGGTTTTATTTATGTCCAAACTTCCATGCACACACACACACACACACACACATGCGTATATATATATATATATATGATTTTTGACTGATTTTTTTCGGTTTTTGACTTGGACCTAATCGACCCTCCTCGGCTACAGTCTGATCTGTCTATAGGCACTGCGGTTTGTGGTCTGATGCGTCCCCGATGAACACCTATGTGTTTGAAATGGACGATAAAATTAATTTGAATTTTGAATATATATATATATATATATATATATATATATATATATATATATATATAAACTGCCCTACAAATGTCTCAGATGAAGAAACTCCGAATAACCGAATAACCGAATAACTAGCGCTCTCTCTCTCTCTCTTCTCTCTCCCTCCCTCCCCTCTCTCCCTTTGAGCATGATGAAAAAGTAACTTACAAAAGATTGTGAAGCATTTCAATGAAACGTGCATACCGACCGGTTACGTGCTATGCTACAACTTCATGAAAATTTACAATGCTATGGTAGGCCCGCCATGTTTGACGTTTGGAATGTAATTTCAACCGGTTTTATGAATTATAGTGCTGCATTTTCCCTCTGCTTCATTTCCTCGCATGGCTTGTCTCTGACAACGCAACTGCATGGGCTCATATTGTGCCACAGACGCCAGAACGCGATAATTATTGTGTTCTGCCGTTTCCACGCCTGTTGTGCCTCTGACAGTCCCACTGACATTTTATCTTAAGCATAGATTTGTAGATGAAAATGCAGACAAAACTCTGACATGAACGTATATATATAGTAGTGTATTTATAGCCGTAACTTTGTTGCTCTTCTTGCTATCAGTCTAGAATTGTCTTCAATCATCGTTGCCGAATCAGTCTTTCTCTCTCCCTCTCCTTTCTCTCCCTCTCCTTTCTCTCTCTCTCTCACTCTCTCTCTCAATTCTGTCCATCCATCTCTCTCCCCGATTATCTCTTCTTTCCCGCTTCTCTCTCCCTTCCTTCTATCTTCTCTCTCTCTCTTCTTTCCCTCTCTTTGTCCCTCTCTTTGTCCCTCCCTCCATCTCTGTCTGTCTGTCTGTCTGTCTGTCTGTCTGTCTGTCTGTCTGTCTGTCTCTCTCTCTCTCTCTCTCTCTCTCTCTCTCTCTCTCTCCAGCAGTTACTTACGCTGTAGGTCTGAGGTGACTAGTAGACCTGCCAGTGGCGTTTTATAATAGCATTTATAAATGATGTCCCAGGGGTCTTGGGCAATAATTAATAATTAATAATTAGCAATAATAAAGAAGATAATAAGCAAGCAACCTTATAGGGTATCCCCTGCATTCCTTTGATGCTCCTTTCTCGGTTTCTCTGCGTCCTGCTATGTTCGCTTCTTACCGTCCTGTGATAGATTATGTACCATAATAATTCCAAGCATGGTAACACGTGATTCCGGCGGGGACAGACAAGTGAGTTTAACGTTGAAGAGATGGCAGGCGTGGTTTTGATTGGAATGCGTCAGCAACAAGAGTTGAAAGGAATAAGAATGAATACGTCTTCTTATAATTATATAGGAAAAAGAACACAGAACAGTGGGAGGCAGAGAGGTCGACCAGGAACTCTACCAGGACGCCGTTGACAGTCTCACCTCCTATCACATCGTTGACTGAACAGTGGAAACCTGGTTCATTTTCGACTACAACAGGGTCTGCACCATATGAAGTCTCTAAGCATCATTTAAAGTTTACTGTACGAAGCCTAATACAGCAGCAGCAGCAGCAGTTGAAGTAGTAGTAGCTGTTATTGTTGTTACTGTTATTCTTGCTATTGCGCTGTTGTTGTTGTTGTTGTTGTTGTTGTTGTTGTTGTTGTTGTTGTAATACACTGTAGTTGTGGTAGCAGTAGTAGCAGTAGTACCTATAGCCATTTCAAGAGAGACTCAGGGAAGCGCCTAAGAATAGGTAGCTACTACGGTACTTATTTGAAAGCGCTGTATAAATCCCCGAGATTTTACTTGATACAAGTTGCTAGTAGCAGTAGTATTAGTATTAGTATTTAGTATTAGTATGAATAATAGTAGTAGTAGTTGTTCTGTAATATAGTAAGTAGTAGTAGTAGTAGTAGTTGTTGTTGTGTTCTGTAGTAGTAAAGTAGTAGTAGTAGTAGTAGTAGTAGTAGTAGTAGTAGTAGTAGTAGCAGTGTTGTGAAGTACTGAGTTTGAGTTGTAAAAGTACAAGTATTATGTCATTTTTTTACTTAAGTAAAAGTAAAAGTACCTATAAAAATAGTTACTCAAGTAAAAGTAAAAAGTACTCCTCAAAAAGTTACTTTTTAAGTAAAAAGTAAAAGTAGTGACAGACGGAATCATCAACAACTCCACATTATCATGCCAAATCACATTTTATTACTACTTTAAGCAACATGCAGAAGCCTCAGCAGTCAACACGTACACATTTACACCACTAACTGCATTAGCACAAAATGCTGGTTTCACAAAGCCGTAGCTAGGGGCAGGGTTGCTGTCCTGGCGCCGTCCTCGAAGGCGCAATTTGCACACTAAGTCCTTAATTTTACATACCACTTTCCTCCGCGTGAAAATAATGTTGATAAGTAAAAAAAGGTCATCGCCGGTTTTCAGACTGTCACAGGTTAAAAATGTGTATGTTGTACGTTGCCGTGAAAACTCGGGTAAGCAAAAAGGCCATCACCGGAATTTAGGGGCGCAGAATTTATACCTTGCCCGGGCGCCGACTGCTCTAACTGCGGCTCTGTGATTGCATGTAGGTCTAAGAAAGATCAAGTTTTCAAACAATCTGTCAGTCATGCGTGTACGTTTGTTGGTCATTGTCAACCCTGTACGACTAAACACGGAAGTTGTGAAGAATTAAACAGATACTCCAATAAATGTATCGAAATTTGGCGATGAGAAATTTTACTTGTAACGAAACGTGAAAGACATAATGTAACTGTAAAAGTACTAATATTTGAATAAAACTTACTGTTACAAGTAAAAAGTACTGGGTAAGGTCTTGTTTCGTTACAGTACGAAGTACTCAGAATTGTAAATGTAACGCGTTATTTACTTCGTTACCGCGCAACACTGAGAGTAGTAGTAGTAGTAGTAGTAGTAGTAGTGTTTTTTTTTGTTATGCGAAATTGATTCCGAATGAAACATTGTTATGCGATTACTTTGAGATTTCTTGTTGACGAATGAAACAGGAGATCATTGTGACGAAGGTGAAAGCAGGCAAAGATTCGCAGGGCACCTGCTACGTTCAATCGGTTGATCCAAGCACAATCACCGATGTAAATTCCACTTCCGTTTCAACTACGACGCCCTCGTCTCAGGTATGTTTAGTTGCTCACCGGTGAGAAAGACCTCTGCCCGACTTACACTTTGCCTTTATTTCCCCCATAGGCCTTCACCATTATTGGACGTAAGTGCCAGGGAAGACCCTTACTGCTTACCCGAATCTGGGTTACTACTGCTTCTTTTACTACTACTACTACTACTACTACTACTACTACTACTACTACTACTACTACTACCACCACCACCACCACCACCACCACCACCACCACTACCACTATTATTATTACTATTATTATTATTATTATTATTATTATTGTTATTATTATTATTATTGTTGTTACTACTACTACTACTACTACTACTACTACTACTGCTACTACTACTACTACTACTACTACTACTACTACTACTACTACTACTACTACTGCTGCTGCTGCTACTACTACTACTACTACCACTACCACTACACCACCACCACCCACTACTACTACTGTTATTATTATTATTACTATTATTATTGTTATTATTATTATTGTTGTTACTCTACTACTACTACTACTACTACTACTACTACTACTACTACTACTACTACTACTACTACTACTACTAACTACTACTATTACATTCCCTTGAAGAGTTATTTTCCTCGATACGCAGCAGATATTGGAGAGGTTCCAGTGGGGTTAACGTTCATCCTCGGTGTTGATGAATAGGTCCAGGTTTGTTGCTTACGATAATGTCTGGATTTAAATATTATTATTTGCCAGGGCAGCGAGACGACAGGGAACCAGTCTACCGTGACTCTTCGTACTTCGAATCGTCCCATAGTCGAGAAGTCGATGCTTGGGAAGAGAGGTCAGGATCTCTGCAAAGACGTCGACACCTTCTGGATCTTATCGTCCTCCAAAGCACCAGGTGATGACAGTTTAATGTCAATACCAAGGGCGTGCCTAGGATATTTGGCGCCAGTGGCAGCGAGGGGGTGGGTGAGAAAATTAAATTAGCAGGTTAGCAAATCTTTAATTAATAGAGATCGTGGTATTTTACTGACAAAATTAAAACTACAGATGCACTTTTCTTGCTTTTAGCCTTTTACTGATGTGAAGTGGTCTATGATGTGGTCAAAGTCAGTTCCTCAGTTTCTACGCTGAGTAGAACAGGATCACTGAGTTTGTTGGCGGCCCCTTTAATAAGCCACCTGCTCTGCAGTCCTGATCAATAAGGGACAATTTATCCAGATCTACATGTAATTCTAATTAGTGCGGGAAGTTAGCAGAGTGGTAACAACCCTGGACGATGGAGCAGAAGGTCGCGGACTCGCGGGTTCGATCCCCGCAGGAGCCCTAAGGTCGACTCAGCCTTCATTCGTTAGAGGGCGGTGATAACTGAGTAGCAGCTTGGCTGCGAAGGTAAAGCGCGGGTCTAGAGAAAGCAATGGCAAACTACTCTATATTAATGGCTTTAGCCACCTGCGTCGCTGCTTGCCTGTCACCGGAGATCAGCGCCGGGCCCGAAGCTCGAAATCGAGTATGGGCGAATCTTTACCTAATTCTTACCCAAGTTTAAAAATCTATAAACCGATTCATCTGAGCGACGACTTGTCAGTGATCAGAAGATTATAAAATCAGTAAGTCTACCGTAGGAAAGGGGAAGGTATGGGGTTGGGCCCCCACTTTTTCTTCCAAGCTTACGCCAATGGTAACCAGCGTTCAGAATAGAGTCTAGACCATTGGCGCAAACTTTATTGAATAAGTGGGGGGACAACCCATTTACCTTCCCTTTCTCTACGGTGGCATCTCAAAAAGTTTGAGGGATCGAGCCTAGAGGCCTATAATAGGAGTTTACGCCTATGGACTAGATCACCCACACTCCTCTTCGTTTCCCCGAAACGCTAACTAATTAATACAGTTTTCGTTTCTTTAGGCGGTTCCTCCGGAAATGACGTCAGAACACCACGCGTTCGTCGAGCACTGTACACCATCTACGGTTGCTGGTTCGACTGGATCTTCTGCTTCTATTTCAGCTTCCCCGAGAGTCCGGCATTTCGGTACTACACCTGTCGATGGACATGCGGAACGCAGACTATTAACTACTGATGACGTCAGCAGAGAGGGGAGAGAGAGAGGGAGGAGAGAGAGAGAGAGGGAGAGAGAGAGAGAGAGAGAGAGAGGGAGAGAGAGAGAGAGAGAGAGAGAGGAGAGAGAGAGAATCCGGGAACTTTCGTCGTATACGACTAGCCTCAGTGGCTGGTCTCGGCCACCCGTTTAGGCCTAATGTTTAAAAAAGAAGTCCGGTGAAAGCTGATCTTTGACTTCGTTCTCTCTAAACATTTTTGGTGGTAGCGGTGACTCGATGCAGAGCGGTCATCCTTGCGTATCTTCGGGGAGGGGGAGGGGACATGGGTGTTGGGGTGGGCGCGGTGGGGGTGATCTCGTGTTTGCAATATTCGCCGACGCGTGTCCCCTTTCGAGTTTAACTTAAACGATTTTTTTTATAATAACGAGACAGATATTTACACAGTGTAATAATAGGTAAAGAATAACAATAAAAGTTGAACAGTGACGTCACAGTGTGAACTGCGAACTGGTTCGGTCAATGGTATTCTTTTATCTAAAAAGTATTTCAGCCCCATTCACAAACCTTTTATTTAGGCATTTTAGAAAACCTCTGGAAGGTTTTCTGGAGTAAATGAACCTTTTTTATTGAATTCGAACCTTTACATAAGAATCTCGTTTGGTTTTTTGATAAAATTTAGGGCCCACTGACAATCTTTAAAACCAGGCCATTCAGCGAATTCAGGAACACCGAGTGGACGAATGGTTGGCAGCTTTTGAAATGACAACAAGAACGAAAGACCGAGCTGACAAGTTTCATGTTAATGTAATGTTTTGAGCTATTTATATTGCGCCTAATCATTCAATCAAGCCCTCAAGCGCATTACAATTTAATGTCAGGAAAATTATGTCAATTATTATACCAAAAAAGCCAAACAAAGATGTGTCTTCAAATGTTTACGCAAAAAGAAAGCGACGGGCTACATTATCAATTTTTTCCGTTAGCGCTGGTGGAAGGGCGTTCCAGGCATGGGGTCCGGCGTAAAAATACTGTTGTTGGCTTTTCAGTCTTTTTACCTATTTAGCCAGCCAATTTAGGGGCCGACTTTCCGAAGACGAACAGTGAAAGTTTCTGCCCCAAATGACGCCCCTGGCCATTTGGTAGAGGCTGGTCCCAAAACCATTTCTTCTAAGGCCTGGTCTACCAATGGCTGAATTTGATGTTGGCTGGAGCAGATCGGACCAGATAGTTCGGACAAAGACCATGGTCTTTTGAAATGACAACAAGAACGAAAGACAGAACATCATGAGCTATTTATATTGCGCCTACTCAATCAAGTTTGTGTTGTATCCGTGACTGGACTGCACAATTAAACAGATGTGTTTTCAAATGGGTTTTGACGGGGAATGTTTAGCGCTGGTGGAAGGCAGGTCTGGGTCCGGGTTACCATTGCACAGATAAGGTTTAACTGGCCAAAACCTGAAAGGCCCTACCAATGGGTTGATGTTTTAACCCCAGATAGGTTGTCCAGACCAGTCTCCAGCCTTGCTGTTGGATCCGATAAGCCATGGGTTTTGCGTTGAGTTAGTTAGTTAGTTAAGATAAGCCAAAACCTTAGGCTTTTAGCGCTATAGTCGGCTCCAGCCTTGGCCAAGATCCGATAAAAGTCTTAGCTTTGAGAAAAGAGAGATGCATATCAAAGGTCGACAGAAAGAACATGCATTTCGGTTTGATGTTGGAAATGGAACAAATGATTATATATATATATATATATATATATATATATATATATATATATATATACTATATACAGTACAGTTTTGAACGAGATTACGGCGTCTACTTAGCCGGTTGGCTGCCACAGTCGCCACCTAGCGAGTGAATAAGTAACTCCCACCTAGCGAATGACGAGTAAACTACACATCCTTCCCGGAAGTTGAGTCTCTCACCTTCGCATTCAGTGACCCTAGAACAACACTCGGCGCTCGGCTTACATTTCGAGTTCCATAGATAACAATGATCGTTGAGTACCCCAGTTGGTTCGGTTCATTTGTTTGCGCCGTGACTACCCCTCCATGCCTCCCTCTCGCCCCCGCCCCACCACCCGACAGCTTCGATCGTCGTAACGCCCTTCTGTTATCTCCTCGACGTCGTCTCCGGCGCCTTAAGATCCCGTATTGATTGGATTCTGTGACACGTATCCCGAGTTCCCGTCGCAGGCGACGGCGACGAGCCGACCGCCCGGTCAGACGGACAGACGGGCGGGCGGGCGGCGGCGGCGGCGGCGGCAGGGGATTGAGACTCGCGCCCGTGTCAACGCGCGCAAGCAAGCACTCGGCGGCGACAGACCGATGGGGGGAGGGAGGGGAGATGAGCGGCGGAAGAAGGCGAAATTAGGCGATGACTGACCGTGCATTCTATTATTATCTCAGCCAAAATCTTCTCTCAAAAAACGCTTTAGCAAAAAACATATCCGAGCCGTGCAACTACTGAACATACGACGACACCTGGTGTATAAATACGGTACCAGAGTCCACCCCCCTCCCCCCATCCGTCTCTTCACCGGCGATTTAGATATATATTGCACTAATTAAATATTAATGTAACGATGGACGTGTAAGATTTCTTTAGTTCGTCGTTTCCCTGATTCCCTCTGTCCGAATCCCCCCCCCCCCAAACCCCGGTCCCTGTCGAGGTGGCGGCGGCGGCGCCGCTATTCGGATAGCCGGGAGCTCTTCGGTCGGGCGCGCAAAATTAAACGACAGAAGGGAAGGGGGAGGGGCGAGGTAATTAACATGGCAAATGGCACTAGGACACGGGACTCCTTCCTCCTCCCGCAGCGCAGGGGAGAGCGAGGGAGGGAGGGAGAGAGGGAGAGAGGGGTCACAATACGTCGACGAATACGGATGTTTGGTTTGTCTGGCCGCCGTCGCCGCCCCGCCGTCGTCGTTCGATCGGGCTGTGATTACCGGTCGCAGCGCGGGTTCGGCGGGGGCCCTGAGCGGACGCGAGGCGACGACGTGCGCCTCTGTCGCGTACCGTTTGTACGACGCAGGAACGAAGGCGCGCCTCTACGTACGCCGCCGATCGGTTCATTTAAATGTGTGCGCGCGCGCGCGCGCGCGTGCGCGCCGGTGTAGCGCGCCGCGCGCATCGTCGTTATTATTCAGGCATGTGGACATACATACACACTCACGCACGCAGAGAGAGAGAGAGAGAGAGAGAGAGAGAGAGAGAGAGAGAGAGAGAGAGAGAGAGAGAGAGAGAGAGAGAGAGAGAGAGAGAGAGAGAGAGAGAGCGGCGCGGGAAAGAAGCCGGATCTTTGTGTACGCCATAGATCATCGGCCGGCCGGCGGGGGCGTGTTGTAGACGATCGTCTCTGGCGACATCTGTCGGTTGATGAAGCGAACGACATTCGCCCGGAAATGGTAGGAATCTCGTCGCCGAGCCGGTCTGCATAGGGAGAGCTAGACAGCGAGCGAGCGAGCGAGCGAGCGAGCGAGCGAGAGAGAGAGAGAGAGAGAGAGAGAGAGAGAGAGAGAGAGAGAGAGAGAGAGAGAGAGAGAGAGAGAGAGAGAGAGTCAAATGCGGCGGATAGATCGGTGGGCGAATGGTTAGATTTCGCGAAATTCCGATTAGAGGGATGTCGTAAATAGCCATTCGCGTCCCCTCTGCCTCTGGCCCCCTCCCTCTCTCTCTCTCCACCCCTCCCTCCCCCACCACCAGCGTCGTTTTCTCGGCCAGCGACTGTGAATATGAAAATTTTGCGGATTCTAAACGGATCGAAGACGTCGTTTCCTTTATCTTCGGCTGTCCTCCTCCTCCTTCTCCTCCTCTTCCGGATTATATCATCGTTGGGATTATCATCGTGCGATCGAGCGATGCAGTCGCGACGCTGCTCGTCCTGAGTCCTACCCGTCTGCGCTCGGCAGGGTCGACGGCCCGGTCGGGGACCCAACCCCGGGGTGGTTACCCGCTGCTCGGTCATGGGGTTCGAACCCCGTTCGGATCGTCGCATCGTCTATCACCTTCTACGCCACAACCACCGCCGCGATGTCTCTGCTCTTCATCATCATCATCTTCTTCTTCTTCTTCACGAGTTCCAATGCCGTCTGATCCGTCTCCAGCGTCCAGCCTCAAACCGGAAGTGCGCAGGTCGCGGCTCCGTCCGTAGGTTGACGACGTCACTTCCGGCCGGACGGGCGCTGTGACGTCACCCAACTATGGGAAAGAAGATTCAGTGCATTGGCCGTTACAAAATGGATGGAATCGTACTCGGAAAGGGCAATTTTGCTTACGTCGAGCTGGCAACGCACGGGGTCACGAAGGTCAAGGTGAGTCACGCGCGTTTGCTCCGTATTGTCGTCAGTTTTCGTGTGTCGTGGTGGAAGCACGCCTTCTGAATGGCAGACAAACACCAGAGAAAAACACAGAAATATGATTTGTCATCGTCATCGTCATAGTCATCATCATCATCATCATCGTCGTCGTCGTCAACAGCATCATCAGCAGCATCTTCATCAGCATCATCAGCATCAACAACAAAGTCATCATCGTCCTTCTCATTCCCCTCCTTCTCCTCCTCCTCCTGCTCCTCCTCCTGCTCTTCCTCCTCTTCTTCCTCCTCTTCTCCTCCTCCTGTCGACTCATGCTATTATCGCGCAGTTTGAATATAATAATAATAATAATAATAATAATAATAATAATAATAATAATATAATAATAATAATAATATAATAATAATAATAATATTATTATTATTATTATTATTATTATTATTATTATTATTATTATTATTGGTCTCTCTCTGACGTTCAACGATGCGACGATTTCAACCAGAGATCAATTCGGATCTGAGGCGTTCACGTTGGAATGACATTGTTGTTCATAACATCCCGGTTTCACGTGAACCGCTTTATTCATGATCTTTGCTCGTGTTCAGGCGACGTCTCGACGATGACGAACTGTCGTAGTTTTAAATAATATTGAAGGCTCAAAGCTCACACGGTTTGTATAATAGAATCTAAGCAGCCAGCATTCCACTTAATAATGTTCGTTTATTTCTCAACAACTTCAAAAAAGAACTTAACTATTATAGATTAACAGAGTAAATATATCAGTATTATATTATAAACCAAATAAAGAGAAAGTTGTATTAATCTGAACAGTCTCAATTGCACAACGACACCAGAGATGATATATAGTTTGATAGATAGATAACAATAAATTTGACCAGTGCCACGGTACATAAAAGAATTATCATTGAGAAAATGGTTGACCAGAGAATTGCCAGAGAATAATTGAGGCAGTTGACTCCATGACTAGACAGGACCCACTCCCGCTGGAGTTCGAAAAGCACGCAGTTGCCTATGGCGCCCAGATCCAAGGGGTGCCACTCTGTGGCTGTGCCATTTTTACCAAGAAATTTAATTACATTACAATACAAGACGTTCGCTTATGTAACAGAATAAATAATTTGGCCTATTATTGTTTGATGTCATTGCACCGTTTCAAGTTATTCCGATTCAATTTGGATTTCGAATATATATATATATATATATATATATATATATATATATATATATATATATATATATATATATAATCTGAAGTCGAATACTAATAACGGTATAATAGTAAAATCAAAACTGTATTTAAAATAACTGTTTTAGCGAAATATTTTGACTGATTCATCTTTGGGGGTGGAGTTACCGTGCTGCCACAGGGGATTCTAGTGTGGGGGGGTGCAGAGGACACCCAAATGTATGCTTTGCCCGGGGCGCCATTTTGGCTAGGGTCGGCCCTGTTTATCCCGCCCACCCCCACCCCCCAAATGGGGATGAAAATATTTGTCGATGACAGTAATCCGACCCCACTGCCATTTTGTAAAATGTCTCCCGGATTCCAAGCTCGGTCAAAAGTGAAAATGTCGTCTTTAGTCGAAAAGATATATTAACCTCTTAACTGGGAATCCCGGATATATCCGTCCATTTTACATTGAGTTACAGTTAAATACACGGTTAAGGGGTTAACCCGGCATTTTTGGTGCAGACCTGGATCGGTGCTACATCGTGGAAATCTTAAATTCAGGCGACGCTGTGTCTTCCCCCCTCTCTCTCTTTCCCTCTTCCCACCCCTTCTGACGATGACCGTCCCTCCCCCCCCAGTCATCTGTCATCCGCGGCGCCATCGATTTGTGGCCTTCGTCGCCATCGCTGTCATGTATTTGTCAGGGCATCGACAGCTTCTCACTCGCAGGCAGCAGCCGAGGGGTGGAGCGGAGAGATGAGGGGTGGGGTGGGATTGGGGGAGGTCGTTATTATTAATTCATGAAGCCTCTGCGTCCTGCTGTTGTCCCGGAAATCACGACCCCTCCGTCTCGAACTCCGAAAACCGAAACGGCGTCGTCCAGCGTCGTCACTAAAAAAACAACTCGAACGGGAAGAAGAAGAAGAAGAAAAGGTCACGGGTCAAATTCCAGGCGAATTTAGCGACGACCTTTTTCGTCAGCTCGCTAGATCCCCTGACCCCCGCGCGCCCCGCCCCGCCCCGCCCCTTCCAAGGACCCCAACCCTTCCCCTTCTTCCATCTCCTTCCCCGCCCCCAATGCTTCTTCGGGGGGCGGGGCCGGGGGGGGGCGGCGGCGGAGGGATGGATGACATCCCTGTGATCGCCGTTGAAACTCATTTCAGTGAAATATTGGGCGCCGGTCGTTTAGAAAAGATTTGTTATTTGACTTATTTCTTCTCTTATCGTCCGGAGGAGCGACTTTTTTTCTCTTTTGGAACGACGGTTTTTCTCCGCGGACGATCTGGGATGTTGCTGTAACGCCAGGGACTGATTAAGCACCGGGCGCGGGGGGGTCTATGTCGGGGTCCGCAAATTAAATATTTGTGGCGAGAATATGAAAATAATGAAGATAAAGCAAGGCGAAGGTTGGGTTTGTTAAACTGTCAGGTCTACTATTTAACGGCATCAACACAGTGGCGTCGCCAGGAGTTTTTGGTTGGGAGAGGGGCAAAAGGGGCTAGCGTGTCAGATTCCATACCTACCCCTCACCCCACCCCCCTCCTCCACAGAAAACTTTCTCACATGATTTGCGCGAATCTGGTAGGTGGTCTGGGGCAAGTTGGGGGGGGACAGTTGCCCCCATTTGCCCCCCCACCCGTGGCGACGCTAATGCATCAACACAGGACTCAAATTCGATTTAAATTAAGCAACTTTAAAAAAAAGAACGGTGTTGTGTCTCATATACAGGTAGGCAGAGAAATGAGGGCGGTCGTAAATTTTCTAGTCTAAACTCCCCAATTAACTGAATCCGGCGATGTGTAACTTGTAAGTATTAGTTACATTACACGCAGGAATATTTGCCAGCAAAATTCTTCTCTAAATTCTTTCGCACAGGTTCTGGGTCATCTGACACCAGTGGCGTAGCGAGGCAAAGTGCCGCCCGGGGCGAGAAAAAAGTGCCGCCCTCAATTCTCCGAAAAAGTCTGACAAGCAAAAATACGTTATCAACTCTCCTCCAAAAAAGTCTCTGAAAAGCAAAAATCTAAGAAATCTCGAAAGTGCCGCCCCTAGAACAAGTGCCGCCCCTAGAGCAAGTGCCGCCCCTAGAGCAAGTGCCGCCTGAGGCGCTTCGCCCCCTCTGCCCCTCGCTACGCCACCGTCTGACACACACTTTTCTTTTTCTTTACCTCTCTTTTCTTTGACCTTTGAATGACCTCTTGCCTATATTGTATAACACCTTCTAGTCTTGCCTTCATGCAGACAGTCTTTAAGAGTCTTGCTGTAGAATATTTCCATCTGAAGCAGTTTCTATAATATTAATTTCATAATTTCGCGTCGATAACGAAAACCGGTATAGGTTATGTAGCTTAATCGCGTTAGTGTGTAGTCGGTCATGCCGTGTAGGATAGGATGGGATGGATATTTTATCATTATGCAGTCTGGCGCTAAATAAATTGGTGTGTAAATTATGCACGATCGACGAAATGAGTTCAATCGATGAACTTCTATGGCGCCACTATCTATGGCCTAGGGCATCAACCGAGTTCAATGACGCTGATATATATATATATATATATATATATATATATATATATATATATATATATATATATTTATGTTTATATATATGCACCTTATCGTAGACGATAGGATCTAAAATTCTACATACAGCGTACAGACATATTTTAATTGTAGTTGGCCGGATATTGTTATTGGCCAATAGGCTCTCGTAATCACTAATATTTGAATAAGCCCACTTCCGTGTGCAAGATCCTTGAACAAGAGTGCAGATTTCGATAAATCAAGAAAATCTGTCTCGCCTCATTTTCTGTGACTAACTTATGTAAGTAAGTAAGCTCTCGCGTCTTTATATATATATAGCGCTTCACGTACCTGTAACCGAGATAGCCAGGCGACGGGATGGTTATATTCGTAGGACATCGTGGTTATATTTTTTTAAAAGACAGTCCCGTACGAAAACTAGCGTAGGGTTTCCGGCGCTGATCTCCGTGTTCTGGGCAAGCAGAGACGCAGGTGGCTTGCGCCATTAATCTACACTCTATAGTAGTTGCCATTACTTTCTCTAGACCCACGTTTTTACCATAGCAGTTTACGCTGCTATCAATAATTTATCGATGAACGGCTTGGTTCGCCGCCGGCACCACGATTAGATCCAGGGATGGTCAGTTGGTCACCCATCCAAGTACTAACCGCCGTCGACGCTGCTTAACTTCGGTGTTCTGACGGGAACCGGTCGCACAACTCTCTCTCTCTCTCTCTCTCTCTCTCTCTCTCTCTCTCTCTTTCTCTCTCTATCTCTCTCTATCTCTATCTTATCTCTCTCTCTCTCTCTCTCTCTCTCTCTCTCTCTCTCTCTCTCTCTCTCTCTCTCTCTCTCTCTCTCTCTCTCTCTCTCTCTCTCTGGTCTGACTTAGGAAGTTCTGATGGTGAAAGGTGAAAACAGACACCGACTAGGAAGGTGGCTGACTAACTAACTAACTGACTGACTGACTGACTCAATGGCTCAATGACTGACTGACTGACTGACTGACTGACTAACTAACTAACTCAATGACTCACTGACTCGATGACTGATTAAGTGAATGAGGTCTTAAATTGATTGATTGATTGATTGCGTTATTGATTGATCGATTGAATTATTGATTGATTGATTGATTGATTGACCCCTATTGCCCTTGAATCATGAGACTTGTGAACCTATATAACAGCGAAGAATGTTTTATGCAACGACGCTGTCTAATTTCGTCTCTTGACTCTTGAGTAACTTAACTCGAGTGCACTGACCGCCACCAGGACTCGGACCTTCGTCTATCCTGCCACCGTCAGCGCCCCCCCCCCATCGTCCGGCAGATTACCATATCGCTCGGCGGCTGTGACTGGGCAGATGTAGACCGTAGGGTCGATGTCGCGTGTAGAGTCGATTTGTCGAGTCAACAGTGTGGAGTCGATTTTACGGCTCATTGATTCGAACCTCCTGAGTGCTGCTGCTGCTGCAGGTGGGTGGGTGGGTGGGTGGATCGGTGGAGCCGGTGGCACTGGAGTGCTGACATCGATTCCCAGCAATTCCAGGTCGGAACCGACGACTTTTCAGCTCAAACTCACCTGTATTATGACGTCAGTGCGCCGTCATCACGCGATGAATTAGTTCTGCCGATGGGGGGATGGGGTGCGGTGGGGTGACACAACAACCAGAAAGTGACTTCCAGGTAGCGCAGGTATTTTCAGTGCACCGGTCGTAATACCGTCGACCTGGTTGGGTCGGATTTCGACCATGTTGACGTCACGAAGTTTCGGAAAAACCCGCGATCAACAAGTACTCGGTACTCGATATGCTTAACCCGAACGAGACTGCGAGTGAGGACAATCAATTCGACATATCGATTGGATAGCATCTGACAGTAGATTTGAGAGAGAGAGAGAGAGAGAGAGAGAGAGAGAGAGAGGGAGAGAGAGAGAGAGAGAGAGAGAGAGAGAGCAGACAGACAGCAGACAGACAGAGACACGGAGAGAGAGAGAGTGTTTATCGAGACTCCAGGCCATTGGGGGGATTGACTTGGTTGGAGGGGAAGAGACACAGTTCAATGTAAAAAATTTGTGTGTGCTGGGATTTTGGGGGGATTTTGTGGTTTCAAATGGGGGAATTTCCCTCCTATCAGGTCTGTATAAAACACGGGAGAGAGAGCGAGAGAGAGAAAGACAGGCAGGCAGAGACCGAGAGACAGACAAAGACAGCGAGACAGACAGGCAGAAATATTGAGAGAGGGAAGATGGAGACACAGACAGACAGACAGATAGATAGATAGAGAAGAGAGACATAGAATAGAAAAGAGAGACAGATAAAGAGAGACAAAGACAGAAGCTGAGAAAAAAAGACAGACAGAGACAGACAGAGACAGACAGAGAAACAGAGACAGACAATAGGACAGAGACACAGAGCGAGATTGTCAGTCTATAACATGTCTGTAACATTATGTCATCATTATGGAGTGCCGAATTTTGTGAGTATAGACTCGCCTGTTGTTGATGTAACCAACGCTGAGTGGCATAATGACCGTCGAGTTTCCCCATTTATGCAGTTTCCCCATTTATGCAGTTCCCCATTTATGCAGTTTCCCCATTTATGCAGTTCCCCATTTGTGCGCACACATTTTGCAATGACTTCACGACTGCGTAATGGAACTCCGAGTCTTCGGTAAGTAAGTAAGCGTGCGCTGAATGAGATGGATGAGAGATGGATAATTGATATCGGCTGATGGTAGTAACCAACGTTATATCAAGAGAGAACGACATTATCAGGAGTGGCAATCACTGTCTGTCTGTCTGTGTCTGTCTGTCTGTCTGTCTGTCTGTCTGTCCAGATGTCACGTGGGTTACTACCTTCAGCCAATATCCACATATCCTGTTTTTAATTTCCGACGATGTAACTATTGCCTTGCATGTGAGGTCAGTAAGTCACTGCACTTGTATGCATGTGATGTTGCCACATATCAATTTTGTTCAAAATTTCAGTCAAATTTTACGTTCATAGCAAACAACTCGTAACTTTCCGTAATGCTTGACGTAGAAAAGAAATTTGACGTGGATGCAAAATATCTCACGAAATCTCGAGAAATGCCGTAAAATTTGGATCATTTATCTGTCGAGTAACTAATGTTTGTCGCCAAGTGCGTTTTGCTGTCACGTGACATCATGCAATTTATACAACTACGATCCAACCGAAGGCTTGTTTATTTATTTATTTATTTATTTATTTATTTATTCCAGGACAATTTATATAGCGCTGCACGCATGGTTTAAAATCCAAAATCAAAAGCGCTTGTTTGTCCAACTGGACCAGACGCGATTCGAAACTCTTTTGCAGGAATTCACAGCGGCAACACAACGAAGAAAATTTACAGTGGTAAATTTTTTGTGTCGGCTGTGAATTCACTGCAAAAGACGAATCGCGTCTGAAATGTTAGCAGACATTTCGAATTTTCATCTGGGCTGCCAAATAGAAAAAACACTTGAACAGTTCAAAGTCCAAGCGTGTTCCGCTGTAAAGGCATTGAAGAATTTGAAGGCATTCTGAGTGTAGACCTGTAGTCGCTTATTCTCTGACATTATTATTCTACCGAGTCATGCGTTTGCGTTGCTGTGGTTCGGCGTGCCATCATTCGGCCGCTGGCTGATGCTTCTGTGCGCATTACGACGAAGTGGCGCTACAGAAGTTAAGATTCACGCTGATAGGCTGATGACGCAATATGCACAGAGAGAGAGACAGACAGACAGACAGACAGAAAGAGAGAGACAGAGAAAGGGACAGAAAGAGTCAGAGAAAAAAAGAAAGAGAGAGGGAGATATATACATATATATATATATATATATATATATATATATATATATATATATAGAGAGAGAGAGAGAGAGAGAGAGAGAGAGAGAGAGACAGACAGACAGACAGACAGACAGACAGACAGACAGACAGACAGAGACAGAAAGATAGACAGAGAAAGAGAGTCAGAGAGAAAGAAAGAAAGAGAAAGGGAGACTGAGATACAGAGAAAGAAACACACACAGAGAGAGACATAGAGACAGAGACAAAGAGAGATACAGAGACAGATACAAAGAGAGATACAGACACAGATACAGAGAGAGAGAGAGAGAGAGAGAGACCAGTAACGATTTAGACAGAATCGAATGCGCAAAATGGCAGATCCTTGGAAATAACGACCGAATTCTCCCTGTTATTCGCCTCGCGTCGAGTGCGCAAAGCGACAGCGGCAGCACCTCGATGATAAACACGAGCATTGCGACGACGGCGACGGCAGCCGCAGTGGCGGGATTCTCTTGAATCACGTGACTCGCCGTCGTCGTCGTCGTCGTCGTCGTCGTCGCCTAACAAATAATAATTTAATATCTTTGGCGTGGAGATACTCCGCGCTTCCGTCGGCGGACGAGGCAAATCGCATCGGGCACAATCAGATTCGGTTTGAAATATGGCAGCAGCCGTTGTGATGCCGGCCGTGCAGTTTTTAGGCCTGTTTTTTAGGGGTGGGGAAATTCCCCCAAAGTTTTAAAAATCCCCCCAAATTTGTATATGTTGGCTTGGGGGATGGAAATCCCCTTAAAGCGTGGAGAGACAAATCTTGTCCCCCCAAACATTTCAAACTTGCCCTCCAATGTCAAGGTGGCTAGAATAAACACTGCCGGCCGTACAACTGCTACTCCTCCTCCTCCTACTACTACTACTACTACTACTACTACTACTACTAGTACTACTACTTCTACTACTACTACTACTACCAGAGATGTAGTACTTGGTACTTGTACTTGTACTCGAGTTGTACTCGAGTACAAATTTTTAGTACTTGTACTTGTACTTGTACTCGGAGGCCAGGTACTTGTACTTGTACTTGTACTCGGAGTTTTAGGAATGCAAGTACTTGTACTTGTACTTGTACTCGGAGGCCAGGTACTTGTACTTGTACTTGTACTTGAAGCATTGTGTACTTGCTACATCTCTGGCTACGTACACGTACTTCAATTGTACTAGTAATGCTGTTCCTTTAGGCTAATGACAAGCACATCCTCACAGATGGCCAAGTACCTGCATGGAACTCAACGAAATTTATGATGAAGCCACTGATACCATCGTATTTTGGAACAGTGAAGTTAATAGAAAGGAGTTCAACAGGCTGTATAATGCAGCCATTAATTAGAGACCTTAGTGTGCCTGCTTCTGGCGCACCAATTAAACACGTATTTAGCCAAGCTGGCTTGATCGCGAGACCGCATAGGGTTAATATGACCGATGCAAGACTATCATCTCTATTTTTTAAGTGCAACTGTGATGATATTTAGATGCTAATAGTGTCAATTTTATTCGTGGCCGGACAAACTGTCCGAGGACAAAATGTCACGGACAAAACGTCACGGACAAAATGTCATGGGGACAAAATGTCAGCGAAAAAAATGTCAATGTCAAAAATGTTGTACTAGTACTTGGAGGCCAGGTACTTGTACTTGTACTTGTACTCGGAGGCCAGGTACTTGTACTTGTACTCGTACTCGGAGGCCAGGTACTTGTACTTGTACTTGTACTCGGAGGCCAGGTATTTGTACTTGTACTTGTACTCGGAGTTTTTGGAATGCAAGTACTTGTACTTGTACTTGTACTCGGAGGCCAGGTACTTGTACTTGTACTTGTACTTGAAGCATTGTGTACTTGCTACATCTCTGACTACTACTACTACTACTACTACTACTACTACTACTACTACTACTATTACTACTACTACTACTACTACTACTACTACTACTACTACTACTACTACTACTACTACTACACGACAGCTCGACCTCCTTCGTATTATTCCTGATGCGAGACATCGCCATATCACCGGGTCCGATATATCTCCTTACTGCACTCGATCAGTTTACCCGAGAAACGTCCGCGGGACACAGGACAACGGCACTGGATGCAGTGATTTATCGGTCGACGTTCTTTAGTGTTTATTGATTACTAAGCGACTTGGGAGATGATGGGCCGAGGAGGTGGCGTGAAATATAGAGGGCGAAATGAGAAGAGGGGTTCAAAAAGACGACGACGAGGAAGGGGAGAAGGAAGAGGAGGAGGAGGAGGAGGAAGGAGAAGGAAGAGGAGGAGGATGCACGAAGAAGATAGCGTACAAAAACATACAGAAGAATGAGCGTAAGAAGAGAGGAGGAAAAGACTTGGAAAAATAAATCCAAGCGCTGGAATTTTATGTCAGGGACAGAGGCGATCGCAGTTTGACTTTTCCGTGGAACGTTGTCTTCGAATTGACCTCGTTCTGGGTTTCAGCGGAAAGGAACTCAAAGAAGGAAATAATTTTCGGACTAGAACTACAGAACTGCGAAGAGTCGGGACAGTAAGACCTGCAAGGTATTTGAAACGCAGCTTCAAACATTACGGACACGTGAAAACAAAGCTCAATTGACTAAGTAGATACAGCATATATATACATATATGTACTGTATGTATGTATGTATATATATATATATAGGAGAGTGAGGATATATAAATATATATATATATATGTATATACATATATATAATGTATATACATATATATAATGCAGGTAATATATATATATATATATATATATATATATATATATATATATATATATATGGAGGATAATTGAGGAAAATTGACTCCAAGTGTAAACAAGCCTTCGGTTGGATCATCATCATCATAATCATGTTCCATCAAATCGGCGTCGGCTCCTGACGATACCATGGATATGTTTTCCAGTCTTCTATGTTCTTTGCAATTTCATTTTACTCATTCGTTTGCATGCCTGTTGCTTCTAAAATTGCTTCCAGTCACCTAGATCCAGTCTGGATCTTCTGGATCCTTCCAGTCATCTCATTCGCACACTCGTTGCCTTTCTCTTCTTCTGGAGCCTTCCACTTTCCCCAGCAGGATCGCTTTCTCCAGATTTTTCCGGTCCAAAGTACCGCCGCCCTATAGCATTCAGCATGGCTTCTATTGAGATCGCTGGTTTGATTTTGTTCTTCTAGCTGCCCATGGAATTTTTACATTTTCCTCCGCGGCACCATTGCTGTTCAAAATGCGACTGTTTTTCTTCGGTTAATTGGATCAAACATGTGTAATTTACAGAGATCACTTAACATTGGTGACTAGAGGACACACCACACAAACACACACACACAAACACACACACGCACGGACGGACACACGTGTATCCGATTTCCGACACGGGTTTTTTTAATGAAAAGCAGTCAGATGCCGAGAATTGATAATTGGCTTACGGGTCGAAGTGAGCGCTTAATTGGGTCTTACGGAGAGCGCTTCATTCACTGTCCATCGCGTACTTAGTAAGAGCACTATTGCCTAACAGGATTGCTATATAAGCAATTAAGCATTAACTTAATAATAAACGTAACGACATTAACTTACCGGATCCTGTAGGCCCTAAACTTAACTGAAGGACTTCTTGTGTGACGTATAGGGGTATCCAGTGTTTACCAACAAGGTCCGGTTGCTCCGCCCAATGGTGGGCAGAAACCATAGAAACCATTGTCGTCTATTAATAGACGCCAATGGCAGAAGCAGATTTCTTGCTGGTGGGCATATAGATCAGTGACCATAGAGATTGTTCTGGATACTCCTATAGGGCCTAATCTTTGAAAATGGCGGTGATTGCAGTAGCGCACACGTGTGCAAATGACACGCAGCGTGTCTTTGTTGTGGTTGAAATGAGATGGTGAAATATCCGCCGATTTATCTGCGCTTCTTATTTCGGCGCCAACGGCGGATCGACAAAGAATCTGCTGAGCAGACAATCTTTAAGATATATTTCTAGGAATTAAATAATTTGAAATGAATCAATTTCTTTTGCATTTCACTGGCTTACGCCGTAAAATTGACGTGGATTACACACGTACTGTATACCAGTTCGTCGGTTCTCTTCGAATGACGTTGCGTTTATGCAGTTCTAGACCGCGAATTCTGAGTACAGAGGCTATGATAGGGATACCGGATCAGTTGGAAAGAATTTTAGGACACACAAAACACGATGAGTTGTCGGACAGTGGCTATTCTAGCCACCTAGACATTGGGGGAGTTAAAAAGTTTTTTGGGGGTGAACATACATTGGGGAGGTCATACTACTTGCCTAAATGTCAAAATTGGGAGGATTCAAACTTAGGGGGTGGGGAAATTCCCCCCAGAGAAGGCCTAGAATAAATACTGGTTGTCGGACTTTTAGGGCGTTAAAAATGCAAAAAGCACAAAGAACTAATATGATGACCTTTTTAGCAATCAATATCAATCAATTACAAAGTCCTTTTATTAATCTAGAGTAATGTCTGAAATCAGTAATCACTATTTTAAATGAAATTTAAGGACAAATTGTGTCCTTGTTAAGGACAAACGCCCTTTATGGACGGGGCCACGGAATCTAAGGACTGTCCTTATCATTTAAGGACGTCTGGCAACCCTAGACTATGATGACTAGGATGGAAAACCAGACTCAGGGGCTCGTCATGGATTATTTCGATTATCTGTGCCCCCCATTTGCCGGTAACGCCATCAGAACAAAAGATACTGAAATGGCTCGGACATATCCGTCTGCCTTTGAGCGGAAGAACACAGGCTTCCAAAAATAATCTGCAGATATACACACCGACAAACAAACGTGCACGAGGAAGACAAAGAACCGGATGGACTGGCTGCATATAGAGAAATAGCTCAAGCCAACAGGGGTAAACCTAGCAGGAAAAGCAACAGAAGGAGATAGAAAGACACTCCATGAACTGGCATTGAACAGAAGGCAATAGACAAAAGGCATCGTTCGGAGACAGTGGCGTAGCGAGGCAAAGTGACGCCCGGGGCGAGAAAAAAAGTGCCGCCCTCAATTCTCCGAAAAAAGTCTGACAAGCAAAAATAAGCGTTATCAACTCTCCTCCAAAAAAGTCTCTGACTGACAAGCAAAAAACGTTATCAACTCTCCAAAAAGTCTCTGATTGACAAGAAAAAATCTAAGAAATCTCGAAAGTGCCGCCCCTAGAGCAAGTGCCGCCTGGGGCGCTTCTCCCCCTCTGCCCCTCGCTATGCCACTGTTCTGAGTCAATAATTGGAGGTAATTGAAAGACAAGACCTTGGCGCCCTGGTATTTAAGTTGCCTCTACCAAAACAAGCTTATCGGAGTTTTTTAAAAATGGAATTCTCTCATTTGCCGTTTTTATCAGAAATAACATATAAAGTTAGCTGACTTGGCTGCGTGCCAAGAATCATGCTTTCGTTTTTTAACGAAAATATCTCAACAATGCTGATGGCGTTTTCTCCTATACTTCTCTAAAATGTCCTATGGTGCCAAATAAGGAACTGTCCCGTATCACCTCATAGCTACACTCATTCGTAAACTAAAAACTCCCCAGTATCATCTCATATTTGCACTCATTCGTAAACACACTAAACTGTGACCGTAGACTTATGACCAGGGTGCGATTTGTGACCTGGAGCAGTGGGGGGATATGTCGAGCTTGGGGGGATGTAGTTGTTGGGGAAATGTAGCAGTGGGGGATGTAGTGGTGGGGATGTAGCAGTAGGGGGATGCAGTTGGGCAGTGGGGGGAATCCCCTTCCCCCTACAAATCGCGCCCTGCTTACGACCCACTTTTCCAGTCGCGTACTTTTAGTTGGGTTTCGAAACATTTTGGAAAAGCGTTATCTTTTCTCTCCATCCAATGGTCCATAGAAAAGTGTCTCTCAAGCAAAGATTGAGACAACGATTAGAGTCAAAGATAACATCAATTGAGAATCTTGTACAGCAGTCAAGCCTATAGCTGAATGCTTGACGACAATTTCACCATTTTTAACATTCAAGGGTATTTTCATAAGATTTTCTTTCTGCGCTATATAAATTGACTCACTAGCTAACTAACTAATTGAATGACCTTGTACACATGAGCTCGGAATATTTAAGAAAGAGAGAGAGACGTAGAAGGGCATTGATCCCTTACGTACAAAAATTCTTCCAAGAAGTCTAGTACTCTGGTTTGTAATCATGACAAAGATTTTGACAAGCGTTTCTCTGCTTCGGGAAATTCGTCAGCTTGTGAAGACGTTAAACGGGGATCACTAAAGCGGTTTGAACCGAATATGATTGAGCAAAACGGCCGATATAATTATAGCCTATATGTTCATCGATACGTTCAAACAAAGTGTGAACGCGTTTTCAACGCACCTGTGGCTAGATCAGCCGTTCTTGGCCATAGAGTTGAGATGAAAAGAACGCGTAAAGACTTGAAAGATCTCCGAAATCGCATGGAATAATTAGCAATTATATTAGGTTGTTTGATGTGAAAAGGTTTTCTATAGTTAACCGTGATTCTTGCACTGCGGATTTAACAGCCGAAGAATACGCGATCTATATATATATATATATATATATATATATATATATATATATATATATATATATATATATATATATATATATATATATATATATATATATGAGGTTCATGCATTCATGCAGGGGGTGTGCAAGGGTATTTGGTGCCCCTTGCATGACTGCAGGGAGTCGGAAAATTAAATTAGCGGGTGTTGGCAAATCCTTAATTAGCAAATCACGGTATTTTATTGAGACACACAAGATTAAAAGTACAAATGCGCTTTTCTTGCTTTTACTGGCGCCAACTGGCGCAGTATGGTGTGCTCGATAAGTCAGCGTCTTCTTTTTCTACGCTGAGTAGAGAGCAAGATCGCAGTTTTTTGTTCCCCCTTCAAGTAACGCCCAAGGCATCTTCCCTACTTGCCGTACCTAGGTACGCCACTAGGTGCATGACGATGTAACTCTCCTGAGCTCGGATTCTAGATAACAATATAATTAATTTTGATTAATGACCTGACGGTGTCCCAAAATAAATATCTCTTTTACCTCTCCGTATATACTGCGTATATAGCCTGACAAGAAACTGCTCGAAGCCAATGCATAGCCTATGTAAGGCTACCGAAGATGGATTCTAATGCTGAGAGTAAGATTTAAGCCCCAGATCAGTTATCGGAGGCTGAAGAACGACTTCCTTATTATCGAGCGATAGATGAGCGTGTTGATTAATGGTCGAGGTCTTTTGATGAAAGTTGTCTGCCGGAAAATGAGAAGGATTCATGGAGACATTAAAAGACTTCGCGGCGCAAAGTTTATCGCTGAATCACCATGGCAACTGACTAGGCTCAACTGGTCGCTGAACAGTCAAACAGTTTTATCTGTTAAACTGTATTACACACACACACACACACACCTACATACATACAATACATACATACATACATACATATATACATACATACATACATACATACTTAGTGTTAATTAAAATCAGTGTTAATTAAAAAATACATACATACATACATTCATACATTCATACATACATACATACATACATACATGCATACTTAGTGTTAATTAAAGTCAGTGTTAATTAAAAAATACATACATACATACATTCATACATACATACATACATACATACATGCATACATACATACATACATGCATACATATGCACATTGCACAATTGCACATACACTTTTCGTAAATGGTCAATTTTAAAGGTAATGTGTGAAATGTTAGTGGGAGCATTGCATACATGTAAAAGCGTTACCAAGGCAACGGTAATCATACCGTGTCAGCTGACTATAGCAGTAAACACATTAGTGGTTCTCTAACTGGAGTCCGCGGCCCCATAGGGGACCGCCAAGCGATCGGGGGGGGGGGGGGCGTAAAGAGACTACTTTTATTTCTCAAGATATCTCACCAACGCCTCGGGACAATAAGCACACTGCATGCGAGTACTGAGTCCATTTGAATTTAAATTTGATGACTAAGATTTGCAATTTTCTGATTAAGCAATTGATTGACAAAACAATTAGTCTATGTGTTAATTGCAGTTAATTTAAAATACAAATTTTATAAGGTCCGCGAGTCATAAAAAATTTTATAAGAAACCTCCACGCAAGAAATCCTACAAAATTTGAGAACCGCTGATCTTGATTATAATAAACCCCCTCCAGAAAGTCTAAAACGTTGGTAGGACACGACCGTAGCTTTGTAAATCCATGCTTATGGGCGTCCGGATGGGGGTGGAAAAATTGTGGAGTTATGAAAAAAGTAAAATTCATTGTTTCTTTCGTCACAAGACCTTTTTTTGCACCACCCCTGGAAAAATTTCTACGAACGCCCATGTCCATGCTGGCTGTCTTTTGCAATGTTTTACCTGAGTCAGCTGTTCCTCGCATTTCATAGATGTTCAAACATCAGAGTTTTGGATAGGAAACGACCGGATGAATCAAATATAATATCAAACAAGTGGCTTCTATAGCGCCCCGCGTCAGATAAACAGCGTTTCAATCGGTCCGTTGTGCAGCCGGCCAATGAGTAATCAGTTGAAGAGGGAGACAGACAGACAGACAGACAGACAGACAAACAGACAGACAGACAGACAGACAGATAGACAAACAGACAGACAGACAGACAAACAGACAGGCAGAGGAGGAGACGGGAAGCACCAAAAGAGGCACGGGAATTATTCCCGGCTATAGAGGATGGGTGCGAAAGGGAGGGAAGGAAGGGAGGGTTAGGTGGAGACGGTGTGGTAGACGCTTGAGGCTGCTGCGCGGAAACCGGATAAAGCGAAATGAGTATCGACCGCGAGAAAACGTCTGCAGTTTCACAGGGCAGCCGCCGGACATGCTGTCTCTCTCTCGCCAGCTCCTCGATCGCCCAAGTTCTCTTGTCTGACAGTCTGTCTGTCACTCCGTCTGTCCGTCTGCCGTCTATGTCTGTTTCTTTGTGATTTTCCTCGTTTTCGCTCGTTCGTCCGTCTGTCTTTCTTCTGCTGTTTGGTGCACCTTTGCGCTTGTAAAGGTAGTCGTTGCGGCTTCTTTTGATTTTCGTCACGTGATCAATTTCAAAACAAAATCGCAAAGTGTGTGTTTTAGCCGTCGTCCAAATCAGTGTCTTGCTCATAGTCGTCATCATCATCCTCCACATCATCGTCATCCTCTTCTTCGTCGTCTTCCTCCTCTTCGTCGTCGTAATCCTCGCCGTCATCGTCATCGTCATCGCCGTCCTCTTCATCGTCGTCATAATCCTCGTCGTTGTCATCCTTTCCATCATCATCGTCGTCTTCCTCCTCCTCCTCTTCCTTCTCCTCGTCGTCGTCATCATCTGCACCATCGTCGTCGTCGTCGACATCGTCGCTCGCTGCCATCACTGACATCTTGACTGGCGTTCTAATCTTCGTTTTCGTAGTTGTCATCTTTTCCTAATCACTCGTCGTCGTCGTCGTCGTCGTTGCTGTACGTAGATGCGGTGATGACGTCGTCGTCGTTATTGTTGTTGTTGTTGTTGTGCCTCAGGTGGCCATAAAGATCATTGACACGCGGAAGATCAAGGACGAATACGTCCGAACGAACCTCCACCGCGAGGCGCGCATCATGGCTGCTCTTCATCATCCGAACATCGTCAGACTCTACGAGACGCTGAAGGTACATGGCACACTCCATGCAGGTCCCTTCTCTACTCATGGTATACTCGATTCGATGACCCTTATGACCCTTTGACCTTCGCACTGCAGGTCAAAGCCTCGTCCTGATCGAATCTTAAATTCCAGTGTACTTAATTTATTGTTAAATTAAATACTAGTAGCTGATGCTGTCTTAGCATCCAATTCGTTCCATCTGTCTACTACGATGGAACTAAAAAATGTTGTTTGTACCTATATATATATATATATATATATATATATATATATATATATATATATATAATTATATATATATATGTGTGTGTGTGTGTATAATTATTTCATTGGGCAGTTTATTTCATATTGGGCAGTTTTATTTCATTAGGCAATTATATATATATATATATATATATATATATATATATATATATATATATATATAATTATTTCATTGGGCAGTCATTGCTTCATGCTTCAGCTCTCTGTCTCTGTCTGTCTCTCTTTGCGTCTGTCTCTCTGCGTCTGTCTGTCTGTCTGTCTTTGTCTGTCTCTGTCTCTCTCTCTCTCTCGTGATCTTGAGTGCTCTGTAGAATCTACGTATAATGGCTTGAGCTCAATTTGGTCTAGCTCCCAAAATTCTCAACTCTCAACTTCCCTGATGAACTTTCTTGTTTTTTTTACTTGTCGGCAAAGTACTAAAAAGAGTGTTCCCTGTGGTTGCCCCCCCCCTGTCCCTCAATTTCGAAATTACTGGATCGATCGGTCGCTAATCTGCTGTCCTATATAGGCTATAGCACAGGCCCATAGGCTATAGCACAGGCCCATAGGCTATAGCACAGGCCCATAGGCTATAGCACAGACCCAGCTCCAGGCCTCGTTTAATATTGACATCTACGTGAGCAGATATGGTCGGTTGCAGCAGACAGTTTTCCACAACTGGTTTGCCAGCATAATGTGATGCTATCTGATAATGGAGCATGTTTCGAAATACTGTCCGGCATCTGTTTTAAGCTCGGTTCAGACTATGGCTTATCTACTGGCTGGCTGAATCATACCCCCTCACACACACACACACACACACACCAGAGCATAGTCGACCCGTTCACCCTCCCCCGCAACCATGACGTGTCCACTGAAATTAATTTTGAAACTACATGACGGGCTGGTGAAGCATTTGTCAATTCAGCGCCGTACGCTATAATACGTACTGGTTAAAGACGGCCATCGTGGGCATATATAGGCTCCGGAATAACGGAGAGATCGACAATTTAATGATGGGCTCTTGACGTCGATCGATAGTCTTCGGTTGACAGCCAGAGTACCAGCGCAGAGACTGCGTCGGCGACGACGGGAACCAGCTTAGCGACCCCTAGCGGCGGTCGTCGTCGTCTGAGGCACTTCGAAACCGCGGTTGAAAGTTTTAACGTTTGAGACGAAACACGACGCGGACGGCGGACACGGCGGTCAGACACCCTCGGTCGCGTACGAAGCCAATTACGCACAGGTGAAGCTGGCGTCATTTGACAGTTCGCGAACCCGTTCTGAACTGCCTGCGTGTCCGCCGATCGCAGTGGGTGGGCGGTGGGCGGTCGTCGTGGTGGCAGTGTTTAATCTAGACCGTTTCCGGGGGGGGAATCGCCCTTCCCCCCGGAAATTTCAAATTCCCCCGGAAATTGTGGAATACTGCATGGACTAACAGCGGCCCCTAGCAGAATTCCCCCCGGCTTTGTCAGTTTCCCCCCGGCTTTTTTGAGTTTCCCCACCTCCGGAGTCCAGGAGTCTAGATTAAACACTGGGTGGTGATGATGATGATGATGATGATGATGATGATGTTGATGATGATGATGATGATGATGATGATGATGATGATGATGATGATGATGATGATGATGATGATGATGATGATGATGATGATGATGATGATGGAAACGGTACACGTGCAGACAGACGGAAAATCGAGTGGACTTTTTGTCGAGATAAATCCTGTTGAAACTCTTCTCAAATAATTAATTAGTTCTTTGATTCTTATAATTCTTGTCCATGAACCAGTTGCGCAACAACAGTGGCGCCATCGGCCGATGCCCTGGGCATTATGATAGTGGCGCTATAGAAGTTGATTGATTGATTGATTGATTAAACAATATGGTTCACACAGTTCAGAGCCAGTGGACCTCGATAGTTCTAAATTACTCCGCTTCTGTCTCAATCAGGGGCGTAGCCAGGAATTTGATTTGAGAGGGTATAAATATTTTGGGTGGGTATAAATCTTAACTATAAACCGCATAAACCATATAAACCACATATAACCACATGCAAATCACATTACAAAATTTAGGGTAGACTGATTTGGGGGGTATATATACCGATATACCTCCCATCACTACGCCCCTGGTCTCAATTTTTACCAGCGGAATGATCAACCGAGGACTACTAGATTATTACAGTTGCAGTCCTTGGATCAACGTTGGACTGCCAGCCTGAAGTTACCTATAGACAGCTGCTGGTGGGCCTGTATGGGCCCTTCCCTGACGTCTGATGCATAATTACTTATCCTACGTGTTTTCCGTAAAAAGGAGGCGACGTATAGTAATGAAAATCAATGCGCTATTCGTATGGTCATAAAATTAGATGCCGTGCACAGGAATGGCCCCCGAAGGGCTATACAAGAAGACGACCCAGAAACTGTAATATATTATCCGTCGAATATGGATCATATTAGCCAATAGGTCTTCCTTTTTATATCAGAACCGGACTGCCCATAGACCGCGTCTTGAGTGATTTTTGTGGCACTATATATTGTTCAGGAATAAATTACGATAGCCTACAGCGGGTATTAAGAAGGCACCAATGAAAGATTGGGTCATGTTGTGATCGCCTGTTTTTCTGATTTTTTAGAGGAATGAGAAACAATAACTAGACATTTTCACAAACATCTCTTGGGTTTAATGATCGAGTACTAAGTACCAGTGGCGTAGCCAAGATTTCCGGAAGGGAGATTTTAAAAAAAGTTTCGTCGATAACCGCCAAGGGCGGGGGGTTTCACCCCAAAATCGCCAAAAATCGCATAAAAAATAATAATTGCATGGAAATAAAAAAAACTTTTTTCGCCGTTCAAGGGGGGGTTTAACCCCCCAATCCCCCCGTGGCTACGCCAATGCTAAGTACTAAGTACTAATAATCTGTCCTTTTTTAATCACTAGCAGATGATGCCTTTGGGTGCATTTCGACAGGGATTTAATCTTGGGCTCTGTGCTGCTCAGGGTCTTTAGGCTCACTCTGAGGGAAATTTTCATATGGTTTGGACGAATTTCTACGTGTATTTTAGACTGTGTCGATGTCGGAAGGCAAAATGGCCAACAAAGTCGCTGGAAACTCACCGCCTCCACGATTTCTCAATCGATTCGAAATCATGTCGTTGTTTTGCGAAATAGAAGTTCTCCCCATATTATAATTGTTCTTGCTACTCTATGCTTGTTTCTCGGCGTTGGACGGCGCTGTAGCAATGCCTGTAGTGACATATGGATGTTGACCGCATAAATTCTACGCCTATTCGAGCGGTATTAGTTGCCCGAAAGAGATAAGATCGGGCGATTTTTTCACTCGTGTTTCGTCGATAAGGAAAATAATTTTGTTTGCCAGTGGACGGACGTACTGCTTACAACAGCACCGTTATACAGTACGTGTGTGTGGCTTCATTGCAGTACTCACGGCATTGTTGGGCTATTGCGCGCGGCGCAGTATATTTTGCGTAATACAGAGTGCTATTTGGGGGCGGAAGATGGCTGCAGAGTGGGTTACGTGCTGGAGCGTCAGGCTGACGGAGCGGTTTCAAGCCCCGTTAGTGCCCCTAGTGGCTTTCACACAGGCAGTAATGCCTTCTAAGCCACTTTAAATCATCTATAATATTAAGATCCTTATTCTGTATGTCTGTTACCTTCAAGCGTTCTCATTGGTTGACGAAGAAGCGTTTGACGAAGCGTACGTTTAGCACGGTTTAGTCGAGTCATTGCAGCATCAGAGGGGTGGGCGTGCGACGACGTTGCTATTGGTAACAATTGTTCGTAGCTTGAGGAAGTTGCGCAATTTTAACGTACATTTTAACGTACACAAAAAATACGTGTACAGCGTCACAAATGGTCACAGTTGCGTGATTTTAACGTACTTAGGCCTAATTATTACGTGGCGCAGAGCTTGGCTAGGTGGCGATCATTGAAATGTTGTTCAGCATGAATTCAATGATTGGGTATTAGGTATAGGTATTGGATTAGTATTATCCTGCACTGCGAGCGAAGCGAGCGCGAGCGAAGCGAGCATCTTTCTAGTGCTAATTTTAAGTTTACTGTAGTGGTGCGTGCTTTGGAATTCGCAACGAACATTGTCTAAGCAGACGAAATTTCTAGATTTTAAGACGTGTGAACAACGCAGATTTCGCGTTATGTCCGAGGCTTCTAGTGGTTCAGTTGGGGTATCGGTGTATTAAAGGATGGTGCTGTATATGCTTGACAAACCAAATATGGTCATGGAGTCCTTTTTTAGAACCCAACCCAACCCATCAAATCTCCAACCCAACCCGAACTATGCCGACAATTGGAAGTATTCACACACCCAAACCCAACCCAACCAAACATCAAATAACCAAATTAACATGCACGTTAGTGTAAAATAGATTAAATTTAGCATGGGCACAGTTTTCTTTATTTTGCATAACATTTGTTTATAGTAATTTGTAGTTCTGAACTTCTGTATCAACCCAACCCCACCCACCATAACTGCCTAAATTTCTGACCCAACCCAACTCAACCCATGGATTTACCCAGCTTATGGCCATCTCTGTGGCAAACATCAGCACGCCTACGCGTATAGCAGTAAAGCAGCGCCTTCATTTTTCAAGGTTTTTGGTAAAGATTGTACGATTTTCCGGCATGGTTCACGTCAGCAATAAGTTTCTCTTATGCTTGTTGATATAGTATACGAGTATTCCACTAATCATCTTAGAGGTATTTGAGGAGCATCTTTCCTCTTTGTTTCCTTCTTTCTGGTGCATGGGCGTCCGAAGGGGTGCAAGGGGGTGCAATTGCGCCACCCTGGAAACATTGTGAAGTTACGAAGAAAGTAAAATTACTAATAGAGTAACCTATAGTACTAAATTCAAATATTAATTTGCAGTATATAAGAATCCGAAAAACTCTCTTGTAGCGCTAAATCATTTATAATTAGTCAAATAGGTCTTGACAGTATTGTACAGTACTCTTTGTTTCTTTCGCCACGTGACCCTTTTTTGAACCCCTCTGGAAAAAATTTTCATTTCTTTTGTCACAAGACCCTATTTTGTTTGCACCCCCTGGAAAAATTTGTGTGGACGCCCATGTTGTGGTGGGTTGAAATTACTGCGTAAGTATTGTATGATTCCTGCTTCCAAGATGTATTTAGTGTCGATGATTGGTTAGAGTGCAATCGTTTGATATCTTGGTTTGGAACGTATTTCGACCGATGACCGAGGGCTGACTGACAGCGAGGATTCTGGATCGCGGACATTCGATGAACTGGAGAACCACCCACCCAATTCGTCATCTTTTGCCCCCCCCCCCCCACTCCCCACTCTCCATCCGACACGTCCAGATTTCAGTGCAATCGTCTCTCTACAATCGCCCGCGCTCATGTCACGACTCGTGACGCCCTCTGACACCGTTCGTCGTCAGAAATTCTCTGTCACCGTTCGATCGAAAGCAACATCTCCGATGCACACAGATTATTCCGCCTATAGAAATATCATATCGGTCTCAATTATTATTACTGGATGTGGCAGCAATGGAGTTAACCCTTTAACTGGGGATCCCGGACATATATCCGTCCATTTTACATTGAGTTACAGTTAAATACGCGGTTAAGGGGTTAACACGATTCAAGTCTAGGAACGACCATCGACGGCTGCTAAAGGATTTACTAAAATGGCTCTAAAGAAATTAAATTATGATGACGATGATGATGCTAATGATGGTGTTGGTGGTGATGATGATGATGATGAGGAGGAGGACTATGAGGATAAGGATGAGGAGGAGGAGGAATGTGATTAGGAGGAAGGTAATGATGATGGTGATGATGATGATGGTGGTGATGATGTTGATGATGAGGAGGAGGAGGAAGAAGAAGATGATGAGGAGGAGGAGTAAAAAGAAGAAGAAGAAGAAGAAGATGATGATGATGATGATGATGATGATGATGATGATGATGGTGGTGGTGGTGGTGGATGATGATGACGACCAACGTCAACAGTTAGGGGAGCAACGACGACGGTCGATGACTTGGAAAATAGATCTGTTTATGCTGGTTTTAACCCCTTAACTGGGGATCCCGGATATATCCGTCCATTTTACATTGAGTTACAGTTAAATACACGGTTAAGGGGTTAACTGTCATCCGCCGACCGATCGCATTCGGTTTTGATATCGAGATCCTCCTCCGGTCGCCAGAGGCGTACACCTATCAGAGAATTTAGTATCAGGTCCGCCCGAAGTTGGGGTGCAGAGGGTGCAGCTGCACCCTCTGGAAAAATGTAGGGGTGCAATGCACCCCATGGAAAGACGATGGTCTGCACCTCCTCTGCACCCCCTGTATCCTGAAATACGGAGGGGGTGCAGACGGGGTGCAGAGTGTGTAGAGGACGTTTTTTGCTTGTAAAGCTTTTTGAGGTAAAATTGAGCGTTTATTAAGTTTTTTTGCTTGTCAAGGATTCGAAAGAGAAAAATTTAATTTCAGAAAAATCTACACCCCCTGGCCAAAATTCGTTCCGACGGCCCTGTGTAGTATCGCTTGAGGCGTCTGTTGCTGGGGTTGGGTTGGGGGTGGGGGGTGGGGGTGTCGTCGTCGTCCATTAGAGGAAGTGTGGGTCCAAATGGGTCCAAAGTAGATGTCTAATGATTTTGCTGTTCGTGGCCGGTAATAAGCCGCCAGCCGCCAATCCTGTTACTTTCCCCATCCGTTGGAATCCATTAAGCTGGTTTATAAATAACTCGGCTAGTCGTTGCGGTGCGCATGCGCAGGCTGACGTCACGAATGACGCCGTCGCTCGGACCTCGATTTATATAGCGCTTCGATGATTTTAATGTAATGTGACGTAACGGAATATTTATATAGCGCCTCGTCTGAAGAATCACTCGGAATAGGCAGTTAATTGATTATTGTGATGAAGATTCGCGGTCTACAGCGCCGGCAAGTTGTTGTAATTGTGTGCAGCTGCTCTGTCGGGATCTGTTTAACGAATCTTCTTGTTGGGCAGCAGCTTCACTGCTTAGCGCCGCGAAGCACAGCGAGAATCCTCACATTGCTCAGTCCATATTAGCTTCCACTCGGCGCCTGTGGACACGTGACTGGTCGGCGTCACCACGTCACGGAATCGCTCGAGTGCGCTGTATAAATATTCTGTTACGTCACATGACATTAAAATCATCGAAGCGCTATATAAATCGAGGTCCGAGCGACGGCGTCATTCATGACGTCAGCCTGCACATGCGCATGCGCAACTACTTGTTTTAAGGCGTGACCGTTTTAGATTGATGCAAATCTGTGACACTCAGTGAGGTAACGGCATTACAGGCATTCATTGTGAGATCGCATGGAATAGGGTCTTCTGTCCCCTCTTCAAATATTTCCAGCATTTAGGAATCAACTTGAATATTTTGTCTTCAGTTTTTCTTTGTCTGTGTCTCTTAAAGTGTCCAGAGCTTTTGCTTGTATCGCACCTTGCCCCCGAATTTTGTGATTTGTATTTTGTTGCTTTATTCGCTATGTGTCCTATTGTCTAGTATACGATACACCATCTTAATCAGTTGGTAGATGATGATGATGATGATGATGATGATGATGATGATGATGATGATGATGATGATGGTGATGATGGTGGTGGTGATGATAATGGTGGCGGTGATGCTGCTGCTGATTGATTGATTGATTGCTTGATTGACTAATTGACTGACTGACTGACGATTGATTGATTGATTGACTGACTGACGATTGATTGATTGCTTGATTGACTGATTGACTGACTGATTGATTGATTGATTGACTAATTGACTGACTGACTGACGATTGATTGATTGATTGACTGACTGACGATTTATTGATTGATTGACTGACTGATTGATTGATTGATTGACTGACTGATTGATTGATTGATTGATTGATTGATTGATTGATTGATTGATTGATTGATTGATTGATTGATTGATTGATTGATTGATTGACAGGCAACTACGCTGTACTGTTTGGTGACGGAGTTCGCCAGCGGCGGTGAGCTGCTGTCCTTCATCAAGGAGCAGAAGGACTGTCGCCTCCCCGAGGGCGCAGCCAGACCCTTCATACGTCAGCTGGTCTCTGCCATCCACTACCTCCACGAACGGAACATAGTTCACAGGTACACGCGGGGGGTGGGGAGGGGGGGGGGCAAAAGGGCGGAACGGTGACCCGTTTCTCAAATTCCCACTGTCCGCCGCTCGTTTGCATCAACCTCGGCTTAGGGACCGTCCATTAATTACGGAAACTTTAATATTTGGGCAATTTTTGACTCTCTCCCCTTGTCAACAACTGGCAACTTTCAGAGACCCCCTATAATTATGTCAAAAACTTTTGACCCCCTCCAACTAAGACCAATGACGGGTCCCCCTAAACCTAAAAAGTTTAGAAGGTTATTATTTTTGCGGTGACGACCTTTTCTCCTTTCTTTTGTTCATCAAGTGTCATAATGTGATAGTGATGATCTTTTTTGCTTGTCAGGCTTTTTTCCGTTGTAATAAATACGTAGTATTCTATGAAATTTCCTATTTTTATCGTTTGTAAAAAATGAAATTGTTGACGTCAACTTCTCTTGACCCCCTGTCAACAACTGTCAAACTTGTTCAATGATGATGATGATGATGACGATGATAATAATAATAATAATAATAATAATAATAATAATAATAATAATAATAATAATAATAATAATAATAATAATAATAATATTATTATTATTATTATTATTATTATTATTATTATTATTATTATTATTATTATTATTATTATACACGTAAGTCTACCAAATTGATGACTGCATTTACCTTCAGTAGCATGCTGAGATACAAAATGGTGCCCTGGAAATTTTTGACCTTACCGGCCAATCGACCACAGATGCAGTGGGGTGCAGAGGGTGGTAGGCACCCTGGGCCAAGTCGATAAGAAATGTTTTACGAGCAATAGAAAGGTCGCCGAGTCAGTTCAGGCGCCCCTATCTGGTCGGCGACCAAAACCACCGCCCCATCGCCCCCTCTGCATGCCACTGCAAAGATGCAGAGTTGAAATAGTTCAGTTATTAAGACTTTTTCCAGCCTCGATAAGTCATCGTTAGACAAACGATTAATTATCGTGTAACGTCTTACTATAGGACAGAAGCCAAATATAGGCGATTGAGGGGCCCGCCCACAAAGTGTATTTATGCGCGGGGGCCTAAACATTCCTCATGCCCCCATGTATGGCCAACGTGGCCGGACAAAATGTCCGAGGACAAAATGATGTCACGGACAAAATGTCACGAACAAAATGTCACGGGTTGGGGTTGTGGTTAGGCTTAGGGCTACATTTTATCCCCATTACATCTTGCCCGTGACATTTTGTCCCCGGTGACATTTTGTCCTCGGTGACATTTTGTCCCCGGTGACATTTTGTCCTCGGTGACATTTTGTCCCGGTGACATTTTGTCCCCGGTGACATTTTGTCCCCGGTGACATTTTGTCCCCGGTGACATTTTGTCCCCGGTGACATTTTGTCCTAGCACCGAAAAACAAAACGGCTTGTAAAGTCGGTTATGCGTATAGACCGATTAGAATACAATATGAATGTATAAGATACCGACAATCAGAGAAGACAGGGTGAACCGAAGTGCAGTGCATTGTTTTCGGTCGTGCGCGTCATCTCGTGATGCCCATTACTGTGTCGTAAAAGGTTATTGATATTTGCCGTCTGAAATCTGTGTTCGCGACTGGTTGAAGCAGTTAGCCATGCATTCAAGAATTCTATTTTTCAAATGTCCCCGCTAGGAAACGCAGGCCTACTTAGTTCTAGGCTATTGGAATTGACAATTACTGCATTCTAGAAATAATATTCAAATTGATGCTAATCATTGTAATATATAGGCTTATCTTGTATATAATTATAGGCCTATATATGTATATGTATATCGTATATATATAATGCAATGTAATGCAATGTAAATATAATTCCATTTTGATTCTTGCATGCAGTAGTGCTTAAAAGCAAATTTCGGCCAGTAAGGTCAGCGTTAATGCGCTACATAAATTCGTCCAAGTCGAAGGTTTTTGAATCTTTAAAAACTGTCTCATTAATATCGTAGAATTGTACAAAGTAACATTATGAGCAAATTGGTCGTCAGCCTTATATTGAAGGGATCGCTGCTGTTGGCCCTTTCACATTGTGGGATTCAAAGGAGATGGAAGAATTGTGTCCACCCTCCCACCCCACCCCACCCACATCACCACCACCATCACCCCCCCCCAAACCCTTCCCCAGTCTGAGCTTATAAGTCGTTGCCTATGCAATCGTTATCCTCCGAATTTATCGAAATAGCAGTCGTTGCGTGACAAAGGACAGAGTTTTTTTAGGTCCTAATGTTGACATTAGCAGCGCGCATTTTGACTGCTTTTCGCTGTTGTTCGATTTACGACAGAGACCTGAAAATGGAGAACATCATGTTAGACGAAAAGCAGAAGAACATCAAGCTAATCGGTCAGTCCCAGTCTCCTGTACTGTGCCTTTTATTGGGTTTCGCTTGTGACCGACCTAACATGAGTGGCGGTTCCACGTGGGGGGATGAGTGGGGATGCATCCCCTACCGGACTTTCGGACTTACTTTTTTTGTGCCTTGTGATGCCTATTTTTGGGGTAAAAGTCTAGTAAAACAACGGGGAAAACTGCGCATGATCTTTTTTGCTTGTCAGCCTATTTTTCGCGGTAAAAGTGTAGTAAAATTAGGGACTAAAATCCCTTTTGCCAGCCTTTTTGGGTAAGTTTATTGCTTTTTATCCTTCTATTTTCATCCCCCAACAGCTTCCTATGAATTCATTTCGTTCCCCCACCAAGAAATCCTGGAACCGCCACTGCTTACCGTAGCGCCACTGTAACGCAGAGATGGCCATGGGTTGGGTTAATCCATGGGTTTGCTTGGGTTGGGTCAGACTTTGATGGGTTGGGTCAGAAATAAGTCATGGTTTAAGAAATTGCAATGTATTACGTTGGTTTGCGTCAAGTAACCCTATTGCCGGCATGGCATGGATTGGTTTGGTTTGGAAATTTGATGGGTTGGGTTGGGCTCTAAAAATGGACCCATGGGCATCTCTGGTCTGACATACTTTTCACAAGTCAGAAATTTCCGTGTTTATGGTGGGTTAGGTTGGGTAAGAAAATAAGTCATGGTTGAAGACATTGTAATGCGCTATGGAGGGTTGGGTTGGGTCAAGTAGTCCTTTTGTTTCCGTTGGTTTGGTCGTTGGTTGGTTGGGTCTGAATCGTGATGGGACGGGTTTTAAAAAATGGGCCCATGTCCATGTCTGGTCAGTTCCAAAGATCGCTCACAACACCTCTTATATCCGGACAGAGGGAACCACCAGGGGCGGAGCTGGGAGGGTGGGTCCGTGGGTCCGGACCCACCCAGTCTTTGGCAGAGGCGCCCGGGAAAATCGCGCAAATCCGTAGATAAATTTCATTTGGGAGAGGGGTAGGCCTAGTCTGAGCCGGGTCCTGGAGGCCCCCTGATTAAATCATTAGACCCACCCAGTCAAAAAGCCCAGCGCCGCCGACCCTGGGAACGACGGTATCATTGGGAACGTTATTTTCGCTGTCATTTATTCTTGGACTGCGTTGTTTTAGACTTTGGACTGAGCAACATCTACAAAGACGACCGGCTGAGGACTCACTGCGGATCGCCGGAGTACGCCGCTCCGGAACTCTTTGTCGTCGGACGCACCTACGGACCGGAAATAGACATATGGAGCCTGTAAGTACCACTTCCGGTACCGATCTATTTTGCCGCCGCCGCCGCCGCCGCCGCCGCCGCTGCAACTTTCGGCGAATTCGTCGCGTCTTAATTGTCGTCGTCTTCATCGTCTACATCATCGTCGTCGTCGTCGTCGTCGTCGTCGTCATTACAGTAATGTTGAGGAATTTTTCTCTTATCTATCGACGTCAGCTATTAACGATGCTATCTGCAGTTGGGTGCTATTAGTCTGCTTCGTCCCTTCCCCACCCCCACCCCACCCCCACCCCCACCCCAACCCCCCCGCCTTCCCTCTTCCTCACTGACCATTAAACCGCGCGTCGGTAGTGAAGTCGAAAATAGAGCGGTGGTCCTCTTCATCATCGTCGTCGTCGTCGTCATCATCATCATCATCATCAAATCGATCGAATCTTGATTTTCGATCCATTATTGTCCCCTGGCAAATCTTTTAACCCTTCAGCCCCCGGAACATTCGTCTTACGTCGTCCACCCTCTTCGCAATCCCTATACCCCCTGCTGCCCTTTGTCGCCGTATAAGTATTTCGGCATCGGTTCCGGTCTTTTTGGACCGCCCTCGTATGGCACGCGAACATTGTGTTCTGCTGGCGACAGCCTTCGTTTCCCCGCCGGCCCCTCGCTGGCTCCGTGGCCCAAAGGCCCCTCGTGTCCCCGCCCCAGTGCCCTCATAATGACTCTGCCAGGAAACGACAAAATGACGGCGCATTAGTGCAACGTCGTTTCTTCTAGGTCTTTTTTAATCTATGTTTTTTTCTACTAGTGCCTTTGCGGAATCTACGTGTTTCTAAAGCGATAACTTTATTTCTAAAAGGTTCTTGCCGATATTTTTAAAAACAGGGAGGCGTAGACAGTGGCGGCTCCACCGGGGGGCCAGGGGGCCCGTGTCCCCTATTGAGTGCCTGGCTCCCCCAGTGGCCCCCCAGTTGGGACCCTATACTTAATGCTACATACATTAAACAACAAATTGTTGGCCCCCCATGATTAGAAGTTGGCACCCCAACGGCCCTCCCCCACTTGCCAAATCCTAGAGCCGCCACTGGGCGTAGACCCTGATTTTTTCCAGGAACCGGACTAACGTTGTTGCGTTTCTCAATGAGTAATACAATTGTTCTGTACCTGCTGAGAAAATAGAAAACACAAAAATAATCCAGATGCACATTTCCGGAAGTAGGCATGCAATCTCTTCTACGCCTTTTCCATCCATTCGCACCTCAGAGGGGCGTAGCCAGGAATTTGACTTGGGGGGTATAATGTGATTTGGGGGTATAAATCTTTAAACAAGTTGAAAGTCTTTAAAACCACATTAAAATTTTTAAGGTAGTCTGATTTTTTTTTGGGGGGGTATATATATATACACCGATACACTCTCCCCGTCGCCACACTCCTACGCACCTTCCTCGGTGGCGTAGCGAGGGTCTCTGAATAAAGGCACATCGAGATATTCGAGTTAAAAAGTCTACGAGCCAAACCCAAGATCGTCAGAGAGAGTTCTTGTCATGTGCTGCTCGCAATCTGTTCCGATAATGCTACGTAACCCCACCCCCACCCCCACCCCCGACCAAATTTTTCAACCGTTTTGTGCAAATCCCACGACTGGTCCCAGCCAGATTAGGGGTGACCCGCCCCGCCCCCCAGTGGCTGCGCCAGTACCCCCCACACACATAATTTTCGTCTGATCGATTGCGTTTGTTCTTCTAATGCACATAACACATAACAGGGAAAAGTGCAAACGATTATTTTGCGCATAGCTCTGTTTGCCTCCCATTTTGGGGGCCAATAATAATCGGCGCATATGGCACTCAGAGTTTACGTCCGGGCATTGTCCGGTGGTCGGTCGGTCGGTCGGTCGGTCGGTGGCGCGGGAATCGTCGGAGGGATTTAGACGGGGATGGGGGTGGGGCAGCGGAGCCAGCGTCGCTGCCGTTCTCCGTCTTCTTCCTCCCCACCCCACCCCACCCCTCGCACGAGAAAATTGGGAATTACAATTCCCCGCCGATTCATTTTTAAATTCATCGTCAAAATTCCGCGCTTTTGCACTCGACTTAAACGGTGCTCAATGCGCAATGTACGGCTCTAACGGATACATTATATAGCGCCGCTAATTTCCAGAGGCGCTGGTCTGTCTAGACGCATGGCTCGAGAACTGGTTTAGGTCTTAGCGTAAAGTAATGCTTTTAAAATGATGGTAATCCATAGACGCCAGAGAGTAACCAAAAATACGGAGTATATGCAGATGCAGTATATAAAGGATGGTGCAAAAAATCGGACTATATTAAATGCAAACCCAAATGTGACTAGTCCGTTTTTTTGCGCCACCCTGTATATATATATACTTTATATATAATCGGCCTATTTGGCGTTGTGCTTCCCGGTTTCCCAGAACACCGAAGTAAGTTAAGCAACGTTGAGTGCGGTTAGTACTTGGCTGGGTTACCATCCCGGAATCGAATCGTGGTGCCGGCGGCCAACTAAGCCGTTCATCGCTTAGGCGTCGATCGATTGGTACCAGCGTTAAGCTGCGAAGGCACAACGCAGGTCTAGAAAAAGCTAGGGTGATAAAGTAACGCAAACTAATCTAGATTAATGGCACAAGATAGCCGTGTGGCTACTTGCCTAGAACACGGAGGTCAGCGCCGCACCCTTACGCTCGTTCGTGAAACACTTTTGTTCCATAGACTATATACTATTATATATATATATATATATATATATATATATATATATATATATACTATTATATATATACTATTTATACTATTAAATATTTTGGTCCTCGTGTTTGGAATAGACTCCCTATACCCCATTAAGAAATGTCTCAAATTTAAAACACATTTTAAAATAGCTAAAATAGTTCCTTATAGCCAATTAACCCCTTAACTGGGCAGCTATTTGTAACTCAATGTAAAATGGACGAGCGTGACTCAGGGCGCCCAGTTAAGGGGTTAATGAAATATTGGGAAATAAACATAATCAGTATAGAGTATAGACTGACCAACATTGTTCAAATTATCTTTTCGTCTGCCACTATTATTTTGACTATAATATCACTAATTAATAATATTAATAAGATATCTACTAGCGGGAACATCGTTCCCTTCTAGTATATTTTTAACCCACCTAAATTTAACTAAAATCATATGATAACTAATGATGCACTTAACCAACTTAAACATGTTTTATTATCTAAGTAACTAAGACGTATCTATTTTATTGTTTATATGTATCGATATTATATTAACCCCTTAACTGGGGACCCCGGATATATCCGTTCATTTTACATTGAGTTACAGTTAAATACTCAGTTAAGGGGTTAATGATGACTGTTTTCTCTTCGATATTAATTTTCATTTCTATATAAGTAAGTATTTAAAATGATCAAAGTATTTTGCAATATGACATTTTTTTGAGTTTTGAGTTGAAAAATAAACTTCTGTTTGAATACGGAAGTCGGAACTATAGCAGCAACAATAACAACAACAAAACGACGACGACAACAACAACGACAATATATATATATATATATATATATATATATATATATATATATATATATATATATATATATAAGGCCAAGATATTCAATAAATAAGTATCGACATATCATGTTACACGCTGACAAAATCCTCTGGTAAGAGTATTGATGGATTTTTCGGATCAAACACACACACACACACAGACCTGGATCTTTATGTTCTGGCGAATAAAGAAACTGGTTTATATAATTGTTCTGCATAAGACAGAGAACGATACTGCAGATCTAGGGTAAGATGGGGCAATATAGATCTATGGTAAGATGGGGCAATACGAACACGAAGCAATTCGATACCCCTCAAGGGAACGCAGTAATTCATGCTGGAGAAGATGAAAATCAAAGGCTCGAACGTCGCCTATAGAGTATAGGTTGACAAATGAAAGATGACGTCTCTCAATTCCTTCCATGTAATTATTTCATGTCGGGGGTCATGTGCCCATCTTTTTGGCGGATTGCTTCGTTCTGTCGGATCGCGTGACGTCATAAGCCGGCATACAGGTTACGAGCGAGTTAAGAAAATTAGATTTGAGACCGTGCGCTCGCATGTGTGCGTGTTTGTTTGTGTGTGTGTGTGTGTGTGTATGTTGTCTTATTTGTCTGTCTGTCTGTCTGTCTGTCTGTCTGTGTCGCAGTGGTATAATCACCTTTGCAATGGTACTCGGTCGTCTGCCGTTCTTCACCGCCCACCACGACGAATACCACCGCCAGCGGATGCTCCAGCAGATACAGAAGGGACTGTCGGCGATCCACGACCGCCAGATGCAGACCCTATCGGCCGGTAAGCGAGGGCCGGGCGGGCGGGCGCGACGCTCATGCACCCGCGGGGCGTGGAGAAAAACCTTCTCGAAGATAGTGCCTAAGAGGCGATCCAATTATTCTGCCAATGATGATGACGACGACGACGACGACGACGACGACGACGACGACGACACAGTTGAGTAATTGCAACGGTCGTTATTAACAGATTAGTCACGTGACTGATGCACACGACAGGGAACGATTATCGATCTATTGTTGACGTCTTCGTGAAATGTCAATACTGTGTCTTTCACGACGCACGGTGTTCTCAGTGACAATTGTCAACGTGACGCCTGTAAAATGACAGCGACGATTCGTGTCTTTTAGCAGTGTGTGTGTGTGTGTGTGTTTGTGTGTACTGCCTTGTAAGCTGATAATCGAGCAACTTAAATCTTACCATCGAATACTAGGCCATGACCAACTTTTTTTTGGGGGGGTGGGGCGGGGGGGGCCTGGCATTGTTTTTTATTCTATACTCGCCAATGATACTGCTGAGCCTAGTGATTCTTATCCTCGATGATCACGGACCTTTAGAGTTGGTCGCAAGTCATGACGATCTCTTAGTTACACTTTAAATGCTCTAAGTGTAAATTTTCTTTTAATAGAAATTTCCTGTGCTGAAGTGTAGCACTGAACCGCATGGGATCATGGTCCGGTCGTAGTCTACTTGGTGGCCATTTTGGATCTGTGTCACGTGGTTCATTTTTTCTTTCAGCGTCACTGCGCTCCAGGCATATTGTCATTGGCGTAAACTTGGAGGAAAAAATGAGGGGCCCAACCCCTATACCTACTCCCGTCCCTGTGGTAGTCCCTCATAAAGTGGGGGGAGCGGGTCGAGCCTTTAGAGGCGTAAACTTCTATCAGGTCTCTATAGGATCGACCCCCCTCACTTTATGAGAGACTACCACGGGGACGGGCATAGGTATAGGTATAGGTACAGGTACAGGTACAGGTATAGTCTAAAAGAGTGAAACCTGCTGGTTCGATCTAGCGACCGTGACCAGGCTTAACCTGGTTCTCATTCGGTCGGTCTAGCAGTAGTAGTAGGTAGTAGTAGTAGTAGTACAGTAGTAGCAGTAGTAGCAGCAGCAGCAGCAGCAGCAGCAGCAGCAGCAGCAGCAGCAGCAGCAGCAGCAGCAGCAGCAGCAGCAGCAGCAGCAGCAGCAGCAGTAGCAGCAGTAGTAGCAGTAGCAGTAGCAGTAGCAGTAGTAGCAGTAGCAGTAGTAGTAGCAGTAGTAGTCTTTCGATGGTCATCTGCACCAGTCGATGGTCGAATAATCGTAGTCGTGATCATTGTCCGTGGTGAATCGAGGTTGTAATCCAGAGGTCAGTCCGTCACTTCCAGATTCCAGGCTAAGGCGGATCGATGAGTCTGTGACATTTTGAGGCGGCGCTATAGAAGTCGATTGGCTTCTTAGTCAAGTAGCGATCGTTTGAAGAACGAAACCGCCTGCTGTCTGGTTGTCTTCTAGACTGTCGCAACCTCCTTCATCAGCTGGTCGAACCGAACCCCGAACTGCGCATTCCGTTGCCGGAGATAGAACTGCACCCGTGGGTCACGAAGAACGGCAAACACCCCTTCATGCCGTACATCGCTCCCCCCAGAAACAAAAACCTTCGCAGTCAGGTTAGTAGTAGTTTAGCTGTGAAAAATGTGCGATAAACAACAACAACAACAACCCCGTCCTCTGTTTGCTTGAGTTTCACTCTGTCCCTCTAGAGGGACTACGCCCCCGTTTCCTTCAGGGAATTCTCTGATACAGCAAATCCTGAAAAGAAATTTCCTAACCGTATAGTGACATACTGTAGTCGGTTAAATCGTGTTATTATTGCGTTGTTTCGATAATCAATTAATTGTAAGAAATGAATCTAACTTATTATTATTATTGTTATTATTGTTATTATTATTATTATTATTATTATTTACCTGCCAGTTAAGACAGGACTATGTAGGCCTAGTAGTGATAACTACAGTGTATATCGCGGACAAAATGACAAAATGTCACGGACAAAATGTCACGGTTTAGGGTTAGGGTTAAAGTTAAGGTTACATTTTGTCCGTGACATTTTGTCCGCTGACATTTTGTCCTAGCACCAGACAGAGAATAAATAGACTGATAGACTGAGAGAGAGAGAGAGAGACAGACAGACAGACAGACAGACAGACAGACAGACAGAGACAGAGACAGAGACAGACAGAGAGAGACAGAGAGAGACAGACAGAGACAGACAGAGACAGAGAGACAGAGAGAGACAGCCAGACAGAGAGAGGGGAGAAAGAGAGAGAGAGAGAGAGAGAGAGAGAGAGAGAGAGAGAGAGAGAGAGAGAGAGAGAGAGAGAGAGAGAGAACAGACGGAGACAGAGAGGGACACAAAGAAAGCATTCATAAAAAGAGAAACAACTATAGGTCTAAGCCGCTGAGCGACTTTTATAGATTTAGAACGTAATGTACTTTTGATTTGACGTCAGTTTGAGTCCTAACATTCGGTTTTTGCGATCTGTTGGTTCACGGCCTCGTGTGCAGCACAATACGCAGTCTATACAGAGCAAGGTCGAATTATTGCATCCTTGTGCACTCGTATACACTTTGTCTTGCTCGCTTCATCGCGACTGCACCTTTATCTCAGTCGAGCCTATAATGACTGTTAATTGCGCTAATGGACGCAGGAAGATTGTCTGCTGTCAACGACTCATTATCGTTTTCTTTCATCTATTATTTTCGTTTTTTCGTTTTATTATAATTATTATTGTTGTTGTTTTCGTGTCCTGTGTTTGCGCACGATATATATATTTTGAGGGCATGGGGATATTTCAATATCTTTACTGGAATCAAGTAACAGAGATAAGAGTTGAAGGAAAATAGGGAAATGGAAACAAATTTCAAAAGGGACAAGGTAGGGATGTGGTTCATCAAAAAAATTTTTTTACGACGAATATGGGAAATATATTACTAAAGAAATCGAAGGATTAGAAGGAATAAAGACAGGAGAAAAGAATATAAAATTTACCTACGATACTCAGATGATACTAGAGTGACTACACTAATGGCAGATACGGAAAGAAAGCTACAGATGTTATTAGACCGGGTGACAGAAGAGAGTGAAAAGAAAGGTCTAAGAATAAATACAAAAAGACGCTGCTTAATAACAACAACAAAGAAAGAAATTCCTCGGTGTAGACTACAATACAGGGGAATAGAAATAAAACAGGTAACAGTTCAAATATCTAGGAAGCATTTTCACAAGCTATGGAAGGATTGAAAAGGACATCAATTGAAACCAGAATAGGAATGCCAAAGACGGCTTTCACACAACTTAAAAAGATCCTCACAAACAAGCATATACAGTATTTCTGCAACAACACGGCTCAGAATAATTCTTCAAAGCTACGCGTAGACAGTTCTGATGTACGGGTCAGAAACATGGACGTTGACAAAACAAACTGCAAGCTGCAGAGATGTGGTTCCTCAGACGTATGCAAAAAATTAATGGACAGAAAAATAACGAACGGGAGGTACTAAAAGTCTCCGGTGTCCAAAGAAAATTGCTAAAAACCATAAGAAATCAACAGTTGGAATTTTTCGGACATCCAATAATTATTAGAAAGGACGGATTGGAAAATCTAATCATAACAGGAAAAGAGAGAGAGAGAGAGAGAAAGATCAAGAGGAAGACAAATAATAAAGTATACAAACAGCATAAGGGTCCATCCATACAGTACGTACGCACTGTTGAGGAGGTAGAATTTAGGTGATTTTGCGTATGAACGGTGTGCAAACGGTAGAGGGGTTTAAAATCAGTGGCGTAGCTAGGGGCATGTGCCCCCGGGCGCCAAAATCGGGTTTCGGTCAGGAATTATCTGAAGTTGAATTTTTCAGTGAGGGCGTCATCAGTATGGTTTCGTCCCAGGGCGCCGGATACCAGTGATGTTAATCCTTGTCCTGGTCCTTGTCCTTAAGGACTCCTTAAGGACCAATTTGAAGTCCTTGTCCTTGTCCTCGTCCTTGGGGACTCAGTCCTTGTCCTTGTCCTCGTCCTTGGGGGCTCAGTCCTCGTCCTTATCCTCGTCCTTGCAGATCGGTTCTTGTCCTGGTCCTTATAACTTAGTCCTTGAAAAATCCTTATAAGGACCAAATTACTTGCATACCATTTTCAATTGTTCTCTGATAATTATGTTCCAAGGTAAGAGTAGTATTTGGATTCATATTTACATACTTGCTTTGAGTTATTCTAAATGTGTAGGCCTAGTCATTGTTTCCTTTATAATACCAGTTGAGCAGCTGAACTTCCATTTCCTGTTTGAAAGCGTATGAACCAGACGCGTGCGTTTTTTAAATTTCTATTATTCTTTAGTTGTATCTTAAAATACTGGTGTCATTGTCTACAAACTTACAAAGGAATGAAACAAACTTCAACAAAGCATGATCAGCAATGGAGATTGGCAGTTGAACGAGTTTTTTCGCAAAGTGGTGTCATAATATTAGGCCTCATCGTGCGTGCATGACTGATCAGCTGTTGGAAACACTTGTTTATTTGAAATACAACAATGCTGTTGACTAGATTATGTTCTACAACATTCTTTTTTCTTTTATGATTTTGTGATTCGATTTGAAATTGTTTTGCTTTTTTTCCTTTCTGACTTTTTGTCTAAAACAGAGATCGGTCTTTGTCCTTGTCCTGATCCTTGTCCTTGGAGGTCAGTCCTTGTGGTCCTTGAAGGGTAAGTCCTGGTCCTTGTCCTCGTCCTTGAAGGTCGGTCCTCGTCCTTATCCTCGTCCTTGGGGGTCAGTCCTTGTCCTTATGGGGGTCGGTCCTTGTCCTTATCCTCGTCCTTGGGGGGTCAGTCCTTGTTAACATCACTGCCGGATACCCTCGCTACGCCACTGTTGAAAATATGCCTTTTTGCGTACGTACTATATGGACGAGCCGTAAGAGATGCACCAAGAACTACAGTGTAAAGACAACATCGAACTGATTAGGAAAGCCAGAAACAAAGAGTGGAAATCCATGGTCACCGACGAAGGTCACGTATACCAATACAGGGCACATGAAGAAGAAGAAGAAGAAGAAGAAGAAGAAGAAGAAGAAGAAGAAGAAGAAGAAGAAGAAGAAGAAGAAGAAGAAGAAGAAGAAGAAGAAGAAGAAGAAGAAGAGAAGAAGAAGAAGAGAAGAAGAAGAGGAAGAAGAAGAGGAAGAAGAAGAAGATATGTTTTGAATTATGAAAATTCCTCTTTCCTTATTTCTTAGTTTCTTGACGATATAATTGGCCTCCGGGGAACTAGGAAAAGCATGTTAGCCCTCAGGGATGGATGGAGGGAACGAGAGTGAGAGGGAGCGAGGGAGGAGGGAGAGAGGGAGGGTGGGTTGTTTCTTTCTTCTGATCTAAATTCGCAAGTACTTCCGGGGTAAAGTGGATCAGAATTAGTTATCACAAAAAGATAAAATAAAGAGATCGATCTTGAGTAGAAGTTTTGCAGGAAATAATTTCAGATAAACCTGATGTTCTTCAGAGATTTTGTAGAACTAGACCAAGTGGCCATATATTTCTACGTTGACCGCCAGTAATTGCATCGCATGCAGTAGGCTCAGATTTTTAAAAAACGATGGGGTCGGGTCGGGCTGAGCACTACCCCATAATCTTCTACCATCAACGAGATGATCCGGACGAATAGATGCCGACATTTCTGCCCCATAGAATACGAAAATTAGATAAAGATACAATATCTCATGAGAATTTTCACGTTTCCTTGTTAGTTCTTTGGGGTAATTTTTCATTTGTTTACCCTCCCTGGCTCCCACTGCCTTTTAAAGATCAATCAATGATTTATGATTGTCAAATTTATCCGGAGCTTCGAATTGTAAACTTTGATCTTTAGTCGTCCGTCCCCCTGCGGGAGGTCGAAAATCGGGGGTGGTGGTGGCCCTGCCCCTACTGTTTTTTTCCCGCAAATCGACCACCGCACCGGTGCCTCTGTTCCCTGGCCGTGCCCTGGTCAGCTTGTGACCGTGTGAATTCGCCTCCTCGCGCTGTTGACGTTGAGGATGCCGCGCGAAGAACGGCGAGGTGCCTGCCTGCCGCTGCCGCTGCCGTTTATAACGGACTCTCGCGTGCAGGCAGGTACCGGTACTCGCCCTTGTCCCCTGCACGCTGTCCCTTCCTCCGTCTGGTTGCCTGGCATTTTGCGTGCGCGTCTGTTGTCGTCGCTGTCTCCGCAGATCGTCGCCGAACTGTCGGAACTGATGGACATGAAGAAGGGGGTGGTCAACGAAACGGTCAAGGAGAATCGCGCCGACGAACTGTCCGCCATGTTCAACATGATGATGGACCAGCGACGAAGGGAACTCGGTCAGTATATGTACGGTCCCCTCCTCCTCCTCCTCCTCCTCTTCCTCTTCCCCCTTCTCTTCCTCCTCCTCCTCCTCTTCCTCCTCTTCCTCCTCCTCCTCCTCCTCTTCCTCCTCCTCCTCCTCCTCCCTCCTCCTCCTCCTTCCTCCTCCTCTTCCTCCCTCCTCCTCCCCTCCTCCTCCTCCTCCTCCTCCTCCTCCTCCTCCTCCTCCTCCTCCTCCTCCTCCTCCTCCTCCTCCTCCTCCCTCCTCCTCCTCCTCCTCCTCCTCCTCCTCCTCCTCCTCCTCCTCCTCCTCTTCCTCCTCCTCCTCCTCCTCCTCCTCCTCCTCCTCCTCCTCCTCCTCCTCCTCTTCCTCCGTATAGACGCATCGATCCTGCGCCGATCGATCGATAGATGGCGTACCGACCCATGCGCTTCGTCGTAATGGATTGCTCGGGAGTGCGGCGTGGGGCGTGGGGGAGTGGGGACGGGGGGGGACGGGATGACGCGACTGACGGCTGGTGGGGTGGGGGGGTGGGGCGGGGCGTACGCAACATTGACTGAATTCGTGAACGGGCGGAAGGACGCATTTACGGAAGAAGGAGATGGATCGCCGAAAAACGAGAATGAAGGATGATTGTCGGAGCTTTCGGATCGATGGACGGAGGGAACGGAGAAGTGGAGGAGAAGTGGAAGAGAAGGAGAAGAAGAAGAAGAAGAAGAAGAAGAAGAAGAAGGAGGAGGAGGAGGAGGAGGAGGAGTTGGCAATAAAAGACGACGGACACGAGACTTAGAGACAGAAATTAATGAAAATGAATATAACGCCTTGAAACACACAAACACACTCGTAGGGTCTTAAGGTCTTTGCTCAGGCCTACTTCCGAATACCCTAAGCATTTTTCATTTCCATCTGCTCAGCTCTACTTTCTTTTTATAAATTTTTCTGAATCTGTTTACCCCTTCCTCCATCCCTCCTTCCCTCCTCCTTCCTTCCTCTCCTCCCTCCCTCCCTCCCCCGGCCTTAGATCCCTGAACGGGCGTCTTCGATGATCTGACTGATTTCTCTGATTCCAGTCTGTTCGCAGTTTTCGCTAATTATGTTGGAACGCGCTTTGGTGAGCTGCGCTTAGACTTGGAATGAGTTTGATAACGGGTGCCGGGAGCCGGACACGCTAGCTACGCCCCTGTGCTTCATATACAACAGGACGGAGAAGAGACACACGTACCGAGGAGTTGTAGTTTGGTCCATGGGCGTATTTAAGGCTTAAAATGAAATTGAAACTGAAACTGAAACAACAGTGGTTCTCACACAGGGCAGTCCCTACTGAACCACTTTTAACCTTGTTATATTATTTATATAAGTTATATAAAATAATTTAGCGAAAAATAACTTAGCGTGCCCCCTAAGTACGCCACTGGTTTGGTCTTGTTGGAAAGTCCTCCGCTGCACCATAATTAGTATACTATATGCTGCTTATATAAGTTATATATATATGTATATATATACATATATATAATCTAAATGGCTGAACTATTCCGTACCCGGATAGACTATAGACTTAATATACCTATCCAGAAGGAATCTAGCTGGACGTTAAATTAATTATAGGCCAATTCGGTCTTCTAATCTATCTTCTGCCACCCACCTGTTGGAAGAAAAAAACAAAGCAAGGAATGTATGTGTACGTGCATGTGCGTGCCTGCGTGTGTCTGTCTGTGTGTCTGTGTGTATGTGCTGTGTCGTCAGCGATGCGTTTGTCTGACTGATTGCTGTATTAGTTGGATCTCCCTTTATTATTAATATCTGACGTGAATTTTAATCCGCAGGCATGATGGATTACGACCACTTTCGTCGCTTGGTGCAGCACTGCGCATCCGGTTCCGCCGGGGCCGCCGCCCACCAGGCGACCGTCGTCGGCGGCGGCGGCGGCGGCAGAGCGGCGAGACCTCAGGGACTGGCGGCGGACAGGTCGCGTCTTCGGACCCCGGTCACCAGGTCGGCTCAGCCGTTTCGCAAGAGGGACACCGCCACGGCTGCGGCGACGCCGAGGCTGCGATCAGGTGCGTAGCTGGCGACGGCAGGTGGACAAGGAGGCAGCATCCCATCGGATGATGATGATGACGACGACGACGACGACGATGATGATGATGATGATGATGATGATGATGATGATGATGATGATGATGATGATGATGATGATGATGATGATGATGATGATGATGATGATGATGATGCGGTGTTAATTCTTGGGGATTCGGACTTTGACGGATGGCTTACTACGACGATCAGTGGCGCAGCCAGCATTCCGGAATAGGGGGGACACGTCGTCGACATTTCCTAGTTTTTCACGTGAAAGAAAGCCGACGAGAGAAAAACGTCGCCGTGCGCCCCTCGTGTTCCAGCGCTTTCCACTTCTTTTGTTCATTCTCATGCTACCTATACTGTATATAGAGAGATATAAAGTTATCTCGATAAACTAGGTTATTGAATGCAGATGGTTACATCAGTGGTTTTCACACAGGCTTACTTAGCCTCCTAAACCACTTGAAATCACATTATTATTATTATTATTATTATTATTATTATTATTATTATTATTATTATTATTATTATTATTATTATTATTATTATTATTATTACTATTATTACCTACCCTCCCCCAACTTATAAACGGTTTCGCACAATTCCCACTATATAATACAGTAGGCCTATATATAACATATATATATAATATATATATATATACATATGTGACATATTTAATATGTATATTGTTATATATAATGTATATATAAAACAATATATACCCCCAAATTTATACCCCACCCAAATCAAATTCCTGGCTACGCCCCCTGCACCGCCGCCCTTTGCTGGACTTGCTCGTAGTCACATGCGTATACGGCTGAAGAGACTATCTCTGCATCCTGTAGTAGATTTTCGTTCGGATCGAAGAGGCCGCCACTGCGTCCGAGAGGCGACTGAACATTTGACGACGATTCGCGAATTTCTTTGCTTTTTTAGATTGCGCTGTTATTGTTTTCGATGAGCGGTGAACCTGCGTCGCTGTGCCACGTCGTGCATCGCGTAATCGCTTAGCATCGATTCTCGTGTTTGCCCATCCACTCGTAACGGCGCCCCCGCCGCCGCCGCCACCCCAATCCCCACCGCTCCCCTCCGCCGTGTCATCTGCACTGAACCTATAGCATCCCCGTCTATACCGCTCTCTTCCCGGTAGGCACTTACATTCACCCAGCACCCACGTTTCGTGATTGCTGATTGTGAAAAAACCGGATGCAGGTGGAGAGCAGAATAGGCGGTCGCCTGTTAGCATTTTAAGTTCCAGTTATAGGTGCAACATAAATAGGACTATAAGGTCCACCCGATCTTACTCCGGCGACCATGAACCCGTGTACTACTATGTAGTAGGTCCTATCGTACGTAGCATGTACTATGGACAAAACCAATTTGCATACTATGATGATACGTGAATAGGTATTTGAAAAAAAACTGCCTGCCTTGCAGTCGAAAGTCTTGGCCCCTGGAAAACAATGAAATGACGGTCATGGTGATAATGTGATGACGTGATAATGAAATGCAAAATGTTATCGTTTTTCATTTCATGGTCGTCAGAGTTGCGCTATAATATTCAACGCCTTTCGATCGTTTCAGTAAATTCTATGGTTTCGACCGTTTCCGTCTTTTCGGGATTATTAATTATTTGTCTTAAATTTTACTTAAGGGGATTTATTCCCTCATTTCTTCGCTAACTGTTGACGACCATTTACTGTTTAAGAAACTGTTATATGCATGGGTTGGGTTTGGTCAATCAACCCAGTAGTTTCTGGGTTGGGTTGGGTTTTGAAAAATGGACCCATGCAGGGCCGCCGAGAGAATTTCCGGGCCCCGGTACAAAAAATAGTCACGGGCCCCCTGACCTGCCAAGTGTGTGAATTTGATGACCGTTTTTTGCTTGTCAGTCTGTTTATGGCTCATGGCATTGATTACTTAACACCATCGGCCGGACCTATAATCAGACATTCGCCCGGGGCCCCTGAGCTCATGACGAAGAGGGCCTTTTTTCCGCTGTAAGAGTCTTTTTCAGGGTTCAGACTATTGTTAATACGTCATCATCACCGGACCCGGGCCCCTTTGAGCTCCATGGGTCCCCCGGAACAATGTACCGGCTGCACCCCCTCTCCTCAGGCCTGGACCCATGTCCATGTCTGTGGAGGTCATGAGCTCCATGTTGCTTTTACGTCACTGGTCCACATCACTCTATCATCAGGGGCGTAGCGACGGGGGGGGGGGTATATCGGTATATATAGTTATATACCCCCCAAAAAATCAGACTAGTTTTAAGATTTGTACCCCGTCCCCTCCCAATGAATCACATTATACCCCAAATCAAATTCCTGGCTACGCCCCTGTCTATCATTGCGTCCTATCAATCTATCTCTTGGTCCTCTAAGTGTCGCACAATGCAGTAATCTAGCATCACACAGGCAGGACTTCAATAGTAGTTGCAAAGCGGAAGCTGTTTGCCATCTGTCCACGTGACTAGAGCTGTAGAAACAGAGGGTCGTCACCTAAGATAACTCTACTAATGATTTCGACAAACGCCGAGAAATGACGAAATTTCTATATCTGTTTCGCCTCGTCGTTAAATCTGCTGTATACATGGGCGCCAGCACATTAGGGCAATAGGGGGCACTTGCCCCTCTCCTGGAAAATGCAAATACCAATAGTTCACATTGAAATTTGAAAACCTTGCTAAAATATTGACCGTGACCATTGTGTTAAAATGTGTTTTGCCCCTCCTGGAAAAAATTCTGTGGGCGCCCATGGCTGTGTATATAGATGGCCATCGTCATTTGTCAGTGGCGTAAATTTAGGTGAAAAGATGGGGCCCATCCCTATAGGCCTACCTTCCCTTCCCTTCCCTCACAAAAGTGGTGGGCTCGACAGGCCTAATGAGAAGTTTGCGCCAGTAGCGGTTCTAGGAAAATAAAACTGGGGGCTGTGCCCTAGCTCCTAACTCACTGACTGAGCAGAAAAGGCCATCACCAAAAAACTGGGAAGGGAGAAGCTGGAATCTGAGGCTAAGGCCCCCTCTGCTCTAACGTAGAGCCGCCCTGGTTTAGTCTACACCTGTGTCACTCATGTCATTAAACGTTTTCACCGACTGTTCAATGTCTCTCGATTTTTTGCAGCAGGCACATCGAAACCCCCACCCCAAGTGGCCAGGGGCGTAGCGACGGGGGGCGGTATATCAGTATATACCCCCAAATTAGGCTACCTTAAAGGTTTAAATGTGCTTTTGATGATTTTCAAAGTTTTTAAAATTTTTAACCTCCCCCATCGCATTATACCCCCGCCCCAAATAAAATTCCTGGCTACGCCCTGCAAGTGGCCAAAATTTTGACAGAACTAAACTACGCTACGAAAAAGAAGGTCCTTGGTCACGTGTTGTGAGGTTGTGAAGTGGTATAGAGCGTGCAATGATGGAAAGCCAGGCGTTCTGCGCTGCTTCTTACTTACTTACTTGCCAACAATGTCCGCGGACTATCCGGCTATACCAAATAGATGATCGTTAGGAATTTCATTAGACAGGGATAAACGTCAGATCCATTATTTAGCCGTGGATTAGAAACACCGTTGCAATGCAAGCGCGGGTGCTATTATGCTAAAGTATGCGCGTTTCCCAAGCGATCTTTCTAATATTAAGATAACGGTGGTATTATTAGGATGCAACGAGAGAGTGCACTGTGGGGCTGTGGATAACCCCCCTCCCCCCCCCCAAACATGTAATCGGATTCAATGCCTTCGTGGACATTGTGTCATTCGACAGGAGTTAATATTTATGGAAGCGTTGACGAATATATTACCAGTTCTTTATGTTATATGAGAAGATCTTCCCAAAAAAATTAAAATCTCCCCCCCTCCAGCATTGACAATTTCAGCTGTGCAGTGCGTTCATACGTGCCCTGTCTTGCGCTTTCTTTGTAATCTCCACTACCGGACTATCCCATCATTTGTGTTGTTACTGAGTGAACTATTCAATTTGAAATAACAAGATTATCGATATCACGATATGTCTATAATGGGGTTTATCTGTCAAGTAGTCCTGTAGTTCATGTCACTGGAGGCTCTGAGAATGAGACAGTATCTGATTGATTTTCATCGTTTTAAAATTTTTGCATTAGTCATTCCCCTCCAGCCAAGTCAATTCTTCCCTCCCCAGACGTCTGAAGTCTGGATAAAACACTGATCTGAGCTCTCAACTTTAATAATTCATGGCCATTGCTTATTGTAATTTATTACCATTTGATTACTCAAAGATTTTCAACCTAATCTAGAGCAGGGTTTTCCAAACATTTTAGAACCGAGGCCCACTTCAACGGTTTTATAACGTGTCGAGACCCTAACCATAGCATGTATTATAAAAAAATACATTAGGCCATCTGGCGAACGTTAGTTGAAAAGAATTGTCTGAGTTTTGAATAAATGGAAAACACAAAAGCTCTGATTCGATTTGAATGAAAATATGGCAGATATTTTATTCAAAATTCTTTATATTTTGCCAACTAAGACAATATTAGAGAAATAGATATTGAAATTTCTTTAACATTATCTTTATAGAAATTTTTAGGAACATACCTTTGTTACGCGTCTTAAAATCCTATGAGTAAGGCAAAATCGCTTAACTGCTAGGTTTTCCGAGTACACCACAAGAGATTCTCTATTGTTAGTGGAGTTTCAGAGCAAAATGGTCGGAATACGCTTTTCTGGCGTTATTTAGAAATAAGGTTAATTTTTTCAAAAGTTGTCTATGCCGATGTTTCCCAAAGTTTTGGAACAGTGCGACTCACTTCAGCGGCTTTTGTAACATGCCGCGATGCCCTGCAAACTTATTGTCAGCTAAAGTTGGATAAAACACTAATCATTTTAATATAAGCCGTGTCGGGAGGATTGCAGACATATACATTTCTTACAACCCACAGTGTAAGCCTACTTGCAACTTCCAAGGCTTGTGAAACTGTGGTATTGGTTAGAAAATGGCACTTTTGAATCTAATTTCGCACTACCCCGCGACCCAGTAGACTGAGCCCTGCGACCCACTTTCGGGTCGCGAACCACAATTTGGGAAACACGGATCTAGAGTAGTAGTAGTAGTAGTAGTAGTAGTAGTAGTAGTAGTAGTAGTAGTAGTAGTAGTAGTAGCAGTAGTAGTAGTAGTAGTAGTAGTAGTAGTAGTAGTAGTAGTAGTAGTAGTAGTAGTAGTAGTAGTAATAATAATAATAATAATAATAATAATAACAGTTGCAGCAGTTTAATATAGACTGAGTTTGGAAAATGAAAGACCCTATAAGGGCCTAACTCCCTAAGCCATAAAAGCCATTTCATTTCGTTGTGTTTTAATATAGATTTCGTTTAGGCCTTACTTTAAGGTTTGTCTAAAGAAACTAATTTTTATTATAATACTAGTTGCATGCGTTCATCAATAGTTAACTACTGAGCGTAGGGCCTATATCGCACGGGTCTTTAGCATGTGGAATCCCCGCGATTTGAATATTATATGCGTGACAACATCTTGCTTCGAAATTAACCTTCTATTGAATCTTTCCTATATTTTCAGAGTCGATCGGCGGCGGACCGTTGCTGTCGAACTCCAGGTCAAGGAACGAGGAGTCGACGAGGGCGTCTCGGTCCGACCGCCCCAAGGCAGGGACAGTCCCGGCGGCGAGACGAGGGTCGCCCTGCTCCATCCACGACACGTCCAAGGAGAGAACAACCGTCTTGCCGACCGGCGGTCTACCGACGCAGCCCAACGGCCCGTCGCGGATTCCCGTGGTGCCCGTGGTCGTTGCCCGGCCTCCTCGGACCGCCAAGCTCAGTCTGACCCTCGACCTGTCGGTGGTCAACCCGGGGGACGGGTCGAGTCGGTCGCAGGCCGAGCAGGACCAGCTGTTGGCTCGTAGGAGAGAGGCCATCTCCGACTGTTCGTACGGCACGGCGGCCAGCAGCGGAGTGGTAGGCTGTGGATTCTTGGGGGCGGAGGGGGAGGGTATAAGCAGGCTTCTAGTCTATATCAAAGGCGGATCTGTCGCGGGGCCGCCCCCCCACCCACCCCAATTTTTATGGGATAATTTTTCATCGCAAAGAAAAGTAGTTGTACAGCGCGAATATGCTGTCTTTGTCTTTTCTATTTCTTTCAAAAATTAAAAATTTCGACATGCTTCAATTAGCATGTAAGGAGCGGCGGAATATGGGGAATGGACCACCCACCAGATTGAAATCAATTTGGATCAGTCTCTGCTCTACAGTATATTGTCCTTTGTTTTCAAAGTTTCGTAATGCAGGCCGTTTGTACTTGCGACGTAGCCAGGGTATTTGTACACCCCTAAAACTCCCAACAACAACAACAACCAATTTGAAACCGATACCTCCACCTCCACCCCACCACCCATTTCAGCTATAGGATGACCTTTTTACTTGTCAAACATTTTTGGCAGGGGGCTACAGAATTTACGGGCACCCTCAAATTGATAATCCTAGAAATAACCCAGGATGCAGCCTAGTATACTTAATGGCATTAAGACTAATATTTAGTTGAGTATGAAAACTCCATCTGCTTCAATCACGATACGTTCGTTTCTCCTCCAGTGGCGGCTCCACAGAGGGGCCCGAGGGGGGCGTGCCCCTATTGAGTGTCTGTCCCCCCAGTGGCCCTCCTGTTGGGACCCTATAATTAATACTACATACCTAACAACAAATGGTTGCCCCCATGATTAGAAGTTGCCACCCCAACGACCCCCCCCACTTGCCAAATCCTGGAGCCGCCACTGTTGTTTCTGGTTAACCTAACTCTTTTTCGAATATTCAATCGACAGCCGCCTCAGATGTCTCCGAGCGTCACAAACAAGGACGTCGCCGGCGCCATCTCAGCCGCGCGTCCTCCGGAGTCCGTCGTCAAGGGCAAGAGGATCTGGTCGAAGCCCAGGGCGGCGGCGGCGGCGGCGGCGGCGGCGGCGATGCCCCGCCCGTCGTCACAGCCGCAGTCGTCGCGCAAGGCGGCTCGCCGGCCGTCGTCGCTGCAGTACTCCCTGCGACTGAACCCGCCGAAGACGCGCCGCCCCGCGCACGCCGAAGCGACCCTGTCCACGGCGGCGGCTGCCGAGGCGGACCCCGGTGGTCCTCCTCCGGGGGTCGCCGCCGCCGACGTCGAGCAGCTCCTCGTGGCACCGAAAGCGACACCGGAGGACAGTCTGATCGGCAGCTGCTGCAGCAGCATCTTCGAGGAGGAGCCGTTCGAAGGGAGCGTCTGGTTCCTAGACGGACGGCGACGGTCGCCGGCGTTTCAGGACATCGACAACACCCAAAGTGCATTCGAAGCTACGACGACGTCGACGACGGCGCTAGAGAAATTCGATTCCGTGGGAACGGTCGTGGAACAGGAGCAGGAGCAGTGGCGATGTCCTGCTCCTGTCGCCCGGACGGGGCGGCGCTCAGTCTTGTGGCGGTGGTCGATCGAGTCTCTGGTGGGATCATTCCGGATCCGGCGGCGAATGAAGAGACGACGACGACGACGACGACGACGGAGCTTGTATTATCCGGACGCGGTTCGTTCGGTGGATCGTCGAAACCAATCAGACGGATTTCTAATCCGGCGGGATTGTTCGCCGTGCGCCGCGCCGCTTTCGATTTGCAATGTCACCAACAGCAGCAGCAGCAGCAGCAGCAGCAGCAGCAGCAGCTCAACTGCGCCGCAGAGAAGACTTCTAGAGAAGACATTTCGACGGAGGAGGAGGAGCAGGAGGAGGAGGAGGAGGACACTTGGCAACCGAGGGCAGCGACGATCGTTCGCCGATCGCCGAGGGAAGCAGCGTCCTGTCTCTCGCTGTGCCATCGGCCGTCGTCGGAGACCAACACCCTCGCCGACGACGACGACGTGGGACACGGAGGGTCTATCGGCGGCGGCGGTCGCGTGACGCCGCCGGCGTGGACCCGGTCTCGCTTCTCGCACATCGGATCGCACGCCCTGGACGTCTTCTTCAGTCCGGAGGAAACGAGTCCGCCGGCGGAGGAGCCCCTCTGGCGACCGGTGGTGGCGACGACGACGACGACGACGAGGGGCAGCCCCACCGACGACATGGGCTCGTCGTCTTCGGACCCCTTCGACGGCGGCGGCGGCGGCGGTGGACGACGCGGTCTCCCGCTGCGTGGCGGCGGCGGAGGAGGAGGAGGAGGAGGAGGGAGAGCCCTCGTCGACCGGAATTCGTTCGGTCTTCTTCGCGGACAGAGCCCCTCCCACCCACGACGACGACGACGACGACGACAACCACCTGTTTCCTTCAGCCTCTTCTCCTTCTTCCGCTTCTTCTTCTCTGCCGTCTGCTCATCAGACGTTGAGACGCCGCCTGCTTAGGAACCCTGGGACCGGGCAGTGTCCGAACGACAGCGCCTGCTGTCGCGAAACGCTTTCGGGCGTTTTTCGGACGCGGGTGATTAACGGATCCCAGCGGGGGATTGAATCGCATTCGGTTACGGACGTTAGGTGAGTTCTGGACCGTGTTAATATTTTAACCCTATAGTTGCTATAGATCTACAAAGAGCGTGGAATATGTGGAAAATGGCTGGGCCTATAAGTTAATCTATACTTCAAAAATGCATTGATAGTAAGTACAGTATATAGTGCCTATAGTCTTCATTCACAGTGTTTTTCCACTCTATTATTATTAGTATTGAAGACTTGAAGAAGTGAACAAAATCGTAAGTGCGGAGCAATTCGGGGATGAACAGCTTGTCCATAGTCGCTGCACAGAGACGGGCCAGATTCGAACCCGCTACCCTCCAGTCGCATGTCAAGATTGCTACCGTTTCTCTACCGCGCCCCCTTAAAATCTATGATATAAGATCCATGAATTTCGACTAATTTGCCATCAAGCAAAAGACGTTTATATCTTTTATATCTGCGTCTTCTTTCTTCGATCAGTGGCCATTCTAGCCACCTAGATATTGGGGAGTTTAATTTTTTCGGGTGAACAGACATTGGGGAGGTCATACTACTTGCCAAAATGTCAAAACTTATTTTGGGGAAAATTCAAACTTTGAGAGGAGAGTTCGACTCCCCCAGAGAAGGCCTAGAATAAACACTGTTCTTCGATAATCTTTGTCTTTATACGAAATTCGAGAGTTTGGCGTGCAGAGTTTTCTTTAGACACAGGTCTATAGGTTATAAGCCGTTGTTTCACGCCTGGCTTCGAGTGACATTCAAGATGTCTGAATGTTTTGGTTCAGGCAGTCCGTCAACCGGAGTTCAAGAGTGACGTTCAGGGATGACGACGACGAAATTAAAAGTGCGGATCATCCGGACTCCGCTCCTCCTCTTCCTCTTCCTCCTATTCCTCCTCTTCCTCCTGCGCGAAATAATCAAGAGGATAAACCGATCGTTCAGGCTCCAAAGGAAGACCGAAGCGAATCGGGCTCCAAGAACAACAGCAGCAGCAGCAGCAGCAGCAGCAGCAGCGCGACCGGCGAACAACTACTCACTGACGATTGTCCAACGGACGGCGGTCCAAGAGGTCTGAAAACAGGTTCCACTGCGGCGGCAGCTCGTTGCCATCGCCGCCCTGAAGAAAAAGAGCATCGCATTTTGAGATGGCGGTTCGATCACCACCACTGCCACCACCACCACCAAAGCTATCCGACGTATATATTCAGGAATCCCGCGGATCGGACGCGGAATTACACGGAATTACACGGAATTACACGGAATTACACGGGTTACGATGACGGTAATCATCGGCGGAAAGCAGCTCTGCGCCAGTCGCTGTCCGGCGGGGGAGTCGTCGAGATCCAGGCGCGAGAAGATGAGCTCTCCGCCTCCTCGGAGAAACCTCTCGGTCACAGAAGGTCTCGCTCCGAGATTCTGAGCAGTTCTTCGGATCGACCGACGACGGAGGGGGAACTCGGGTCCGGAGTCCTAGACGGTCAAAGCCCCGCGGCGGTTCTCTGCTTGCCCTCTGCTTCTCACGAGAAAGACGGTTGGACTGAATTAAATAGATTTTATTTCATAACATTCTTTTGAAACATGTTTAATTAATTTCAATAATTTGATTTAATTTTAAAACGCGTTGGCCGCCAGCGACTTGATAACACGTTGCGTTTTTGTCACTCTGAGCGGCGGGCGACTTGTGTATAGGCCCAGTGGCGGCTCCACAGGGGAGCCCGGGGGCCGTGCCCCCTATTGAGTGCCTGGCACCCCAGTGGCCCCCCGGTTGGGACCCTATACTTAATACTACATACCTAACAACAAATGGTCGGCCCCCATGATTAGAAGTTACCACCCCAACGGCTCCCCCCCCCACTTGCCAAATCCTGGAGCCGCCACTGTATAGGCCTAATCTAATGCCCTATATAGCTGTGTTTTTCGTCCAACTCATTCGATCTTGCCTAACTGCTCTGTATCACTACAGATGCCATTTGACCCCACTCCCACCCCACCCCCACCCGAAGAGAAAAGGGACCGTCCATAGATGACGTCACGCGATTTTGGCAGTGTTTTGACCCCTTCCCCTCGTCACACGTCGCCAAAAAAGTCAGACCCCTCAAATATGACGTCACAACGCGTTACCCCCCCCCCCCGTCATCTTGTCGTATTTCCGATGTCAAAATTAACGTTTCGTTTGAAAATATTCATTATAATTATTATAGTTGAAACAATATTCAGAAACTTTGTCAAATTCATTCTAAAAAATTATGCATAATAATTATAAGTGTAAATAAAGTATGTTCAATTTTGCGGTACCGTAGCATTACGGTATTAAAAAATATTTAGTATTATGTGACGTCACATTTCTGGAAACCCACTCCCCCCTCCCCATCATCACACATCGTCACAAAGTTTAAACCCTCTCACCCCTAAGTGCGTGACGTCATTTATGGACGGCCCCGAATCTTTTACAAACGATTTCAACTTCTGGTATATCGGTGCTTGACTTAATTAGACTAATTTATCCGGGATCCCCAGTTAAGGGGTTAAATTTAAATTAACCCCTTAACTGGGGATCCCGGATATATCCGTCCATTTTACATTGAGATATATAGTTAAATACACGGTTAAGGGGTTAATTGTCGTAGGGTCTCCGTCATCATTTTTTCTGGTTTAAGCCTAAAGCCCCGAGTCCTGTTTGCTGTGTGCGTGTGTGTGTGATTTTTCTCTTTGCTTAAGTTGCACTAAGCCCAGATTTTTGCCTTAATGGCGGAGCGTTCTACCTGACGAATCGCCCGTGATTGGAGGAGCATCGCGTACACATGCATGTGCACCACTCGCTCTGCCCGTATATTATTGTGTATTGATTCGGTCCAGACTACAGTTTGGAATCATTATAATTATTTGCTTACTGTCGTATAATTAACAAGGGTGCCCAGTGCCCACTTAGTGCATAATTCTGTCCTGTCCTGTCCTGTCGCAGATTGTGAGGAGAGGAGATGCGACGAACCAAAGGCTGCTGCTGCTGCTGCTGCAGCTGAACCGCCAGGAGATGCTCGCATGGTTGACTTGACGACGCGATGTCGTATACCGGTGCTCATCAGTTTATTAAAAGAAAAGCGAGCGAAGAAAGATCAATGCGACGGCGAGGTGACCATGGCAACGACGTCTGCCATGACGACGGCGACTGCAGCGGCGGTAGGCTAAATATAGAAATGACGTCATCAGACATACGGAGTTCGTGACATGCAAATATCCGATGGACATATACGATACGATAGGGATCGCGCTTAGTCTTTGATTAGTTTGGAAAATTGTCCAGATTGCCTGGGAAATCCGTTATTAGACCTAACGGAATAAAATGTCGCATGCATGCATAACCGGTAAATTGTATCGCGTGTATACCGTTTGAAGCCCATACATGCATGCTCGTGATCGTTGCTGTTACCATGGCGACGATATAAGGTACTGGTATCGCGAGTACCGCCCGCGCGCATGTAGTCTACTTTTTTTCGGTGATTGCATTCAATGCATTGCGGTGTCCTGTATAGACTTTTCGATATAGGCATTTAAGGTCTATCGTAGTATCGCTGCATGCTGGAGTGACGCTAATAGCCTTTAGTTTAAACGTGATATTTTATCTTCTATTTTAAGTAAAACGAAATTAATTAGTTTCTGCCTCTGCCCGGTGCGTCGATCGATAGCGCCGTCTATCGATCGGGAGACAGGTAACAGCAGACCGCCTCGCTTTTCAAACGTAGCTAATGCGTTGGCACTATGTAGTAGAGAACATTTATAGACGCGGTGACATAAACCCATTTCTTTGCACTCTAAGAACCAGACACATACACGTGACGTCAGCAGAGAATGTTTGAAAAAAATGTAGGCCCACGCCTTTTAACTTATAGGAGTATCCAGTGTTTACTAACAAAGTCCGGTTGCTCCGCCCACTGGTGGGCAGAAACCATAGAAACCATTGTCGTCTATTAATAGACGCCAATGGCAGAAGCAAATTTCTTGCTGGTGGGCATAGATCAGTGACCATAGAGATTGTTCTGGATACTCTAATTGGTTAATTAATTAATTATTATTAGTTCTTTAGTTCTTAATTATAAACGTGCCAACACTTGGAATTTTATCTAAGCCTATATTAGCCGCTAGTTATAGCCTGATTTATCGCCAATGACAATAAGATTACTTGAGGTTAAGTAGATGATGGTTTTTTAGAAATAAAAGAACATGAATAATTACGAGGTTTAGAGAGATTCAGTAGGGTCTTGCCCCATTGTGAGAACCTCTTGTTTCGCCAATTATCAGTGGCGTAGCCAAGGGGGTTGGGGTTAAACGCCCCTTGGCCGCCGAAAACAAAATATTTTTAATGAGTTTCCATGCATTTTTAATTTATTGGCGCGACTATATATAGGGTCAAACCCCACTTGGCTATAGACTGTAAAGGTTTAAGTAAGAGACAATGACCTTTTTGTTTTTTTCTTGTCACGTCAAAAAAACTAGAGGTGACTACGTTTTTGGTTTGTCACGTCAAAAACTAGAGGTGACTACGTATTTTGGTTTGTCACGTCAAAAACTAGAGGTGATACCATTTTTCCTTGTCACGTCAAAAACTAGATAACGTTTTTTGCTTGTCATGATTTTTGCAATGTTGGTCACGGTCAAACCAAAAATCAACCCCCTTCCGGAAATCATGGCTACGCCACTGCCCATTATGATCTGTCTCTGTACAATTTCATTCTTTACAATCCTGTCCTCTGTTAGATTTGTTCCTGTGCATTTTCATTCTTTGTTTTCTTGTCTTTCCATCTACAAATAGCAAAACTTTGAAAAATACAATGTCATAAATGCTTCACTCAGTTACTATATAGTGCCACTTTACTACATCTGCAGTCTACAGTTATATATATATACAAGAAAACTCTTGTATCCTATACAGTGTCTTATTCAGACTCCAGGCCTGGGGGAATTGAGGCTTTCGGGGGGGGGGGAATCGACTTGGTTGGAGGGGAAAAGACACAGTTCAATGCAAAATTTGTGTAAGTGCTGGGATTTTTTTTTGGGGTGATTTTGAGGTTTGGGGGGAGAGCGTTTACACCAGTAGCCATTGTTATCTTCTCATCCAATTCATTCCATCTATCAACTGTATATACCGGTATAGCACTAAAAGAAATGATGAAGATTGCAGTGATTTCCATATGGGCCTAAGCCTAAGAAATTTATAGGCTAATTGATTGCTTTCACAGAATCATGGTTCACTCGAAAGTGGAACAAAAGTGCGAGGTTCCGGCCAATCCAGGCTTCCTACCGGGCTTCAGGGTCTGTCTCGACTGCTCCAGATATCAAGAACAGCGCCTACGACTTCGGACCGGAATTCAAATAACATTTGCCACTCTGTTATCGCCCCGCCTTGTTCAGGCTCCAGCCTCAAGTCGACGCTCCGATTGGCTGCGCAATCGAACCCGACGTCCAGTAGTCGCGAGACTGTTCACGCCAGAGCCAATCACCGCCGACGAAACGACGACGACGACGACGACGCTGGAGCCCCGACTGAACGTTCAGTGCCTCCTGCCAAGAGGCTGGGAACCGACGCGACCCCGCCCGCAAAAGTTTCCGCCGCTCAGAGCCGACGAAAATTTGGAGGCGGAGTTTCACTTGACGACGACGACGCCCACTGCTGCACCGCCAATCGCGACGAGTGGGCGGGGCTCGATTTAAGCCGCGCCCACTCGGTCCGATCGAATCACTGTCGAACGAACAACGATAACAACGGAAATACTGCAGTGCCTCAGGTTGATTGGTCAGGGACGGAGAGGACGCCAGGTGGACATCAAGAGAGTGAGTAAATAAATCTCACCATGCATACATTAAAATTTTAAAGATCCAATGCAGATCTGTTTGAGAAAATTCTTCCCATGATTAATCTCCGCCTACCCACCAAGCTCGAGAGGAGGGGTCTAAGAAAGCGTGACACTATAACGTCTATACAGGCCCGTCTCAACCTGTGGGTCGCGGCCTGACGGAGGTCGAATGACGATTTTCCGGGGCCCTGGGATGTGAAGATCAAATGTGGGACAAGTCTCTTTTTTCATCTCCAAAACTTTTGAATGTACAAAAAGCAAATTGGTTATTCCAAACGTTTTTGGATGTTGACAAGTCAAAAAGGTTATTGCAAACGTTTTTGGATGTTGATGACAAGCAAATCAGGTAATGTTGTAGCATTATTATTTTAAAATGTTCATTATGAACAGAAAGTTTTTATACGGCTAGGGGTCGCCACATCATAAGATGAATTGGGGGTCGCGGCACTGTGCCCGGTTGAGAACCGCTGGTCTATAAGAACATACTGTATATACTGTATACAGTAATAACGTTACTCTTGATTTCTTGTCGTGTTTGTCAAATTATTTGTCAATGGTTTGTTCTATGATATTGTGTTGTATGGTAGTTTTATGCTTTCAACTTCAAGTTTGATCGATAGGCCTATACTAAACATTGGTTTTTAAGATTCCATACACATTTACTGTAATTGCTGATGGCCCATGGGACACAGACGTAAACTTCTATAGTTAGGCCTCTAGGCTCGAGTCAACTCTCCACTTTTTGAGAGACTACCATAAGTAAGTAGGGAATCTACAGTGTATAGGGGTTGGGCCCAATGTCTTCCCCTCACTTTTTCATCCAAGTTTAAGCCAAGTTTAAGCCAGCGACATGGGGGATCATATAGGTCAAAGGTTCAATGGGTCTTCTAGGTCATGGGTCATTTGGAGTGACCCATTGCCTCCTCTGGCTAACAGTTGACATTCTTCCTTCAGTGGCGGCTCCACATGGGGGCCCGGGGGTCCCCCACACTATTGAATGGAGTGGCTCCCCTGTTGGGCCAGTACTACCCCCACATACCTATTGAATGCCTGACACCATCAGTGGTCTCTGTTACCTTCAAGCGTTCTGATTGGGACCCTATACGGATTTACGTTTACCGTCGCGATGCGTTGGTGGACGATGTTCGAAGACGACGTTGCTATTGGTAACAATTGTTCGTAGAATCGTATTTTACCACATACGTAGCTTGAGGATCTTAATCATTTTAACGTACACAAAAAAATGGTTGGTCACAAACCAATCTAGGCCAGCTTGGTTAGGTGGCGATCATTGAAATGTTGTTGCATGAATTCAATGATTGGGTATTAGGTATAGGTATTGGATTAGATTATTAAATTTGTCAAGTCCCTAGACTATTAAATTTGTCAAGTCCCTGTTAAGTTCGTAGCATAGATTAGTCTGTTTGCGGCGTTGCATAACTCTCCTCTGCCATTGAAGGGGGAATGGCAGTTCGGCGGGAGGGGCCAGTGGCGTATTTACCATTGGGCCATTTGGGCCATGGCCCCCTTTGGTCTTGATGTCAAGTAAAAAAAAGGTCGTCAACTTTTTTCCAAAGTTGTAACTTGTCAGGTCGAAAGTGTCTGGCCCCCCTCTTACCAAAATCCTAAATACGCCACTGGGAGGGGCTTTGTGAGAAATTACTTTAGGCCTAACTCCTAAAATTTTTCAATTTTTGTGGGGGAATCTAAGATTGAGGGGACACAATTTCTCCCAATCCGCGGCCTGCGTAGCCTACAACACTGTATGTTCGACATAATTAGGTCTATATGTGACGATGGCGTATAGTAAACGCTTGCTGGTGTTCTTCGCGCTGTTTTCCTGTCCAGCTTCGCATCGGATACATCTGTCTGGATCGCTGAAAGTTCGTCGAACGTCGCCGAGAAGGAACTCGTCTAGACTTAAGCTGCGAAGACTGAACAGAGGCGAAGACGGCGACAGGAAGAAGTGCCCAGAAAGCGATACCTCAGTTCTGCCTGACAACGTAAGCACCAGGAACGTAGCGATGAGGGTATATCGGCATATATATTATTATTAAAAAAAAAAATTTAAAATCAGTATATAGCCTATAATACAGTATATATATTTGTATATATAACACACATATAATATATGCATATTATATAATATATATTATGCATATATTATATATAGGCCTAATATAGATAACAATATAACTCACAAATTTATTCCCCCCCACGCCCAATCAGATTCCTGGCTACGCCCCTGGTAAGCAGTTTGCACCATAACATTGGCGTAGCCAGTAGGAGAGCACGGCCCCACCTACTCGGGCTGGGACTGATTTTGCGATTTGAGTAGTTGTGTGGGGGTGGTCTCTTGTATATTAGGTGGGCGGGGAGGAGGCGGTGCAGGGTGCGGGGGTAAGTAGTGTATGAGAATGAACGGACGAAAAAAGTTCAAAGTGTCGGAGCTTGACGCAACGACGTTTTTTGATCGTCAAGACTTTTTTCACCTGAACGCCTGTCCGAATAACATACTGTAATATAACAGAACATAACATGCAGGGGCGTAGCGACGGTGGGGAATATATCGGTATATATACCCCCCAAAATCAGTCTACCTTAAAGTTTTTTATGTGATTTACATGTGGTTATATGTGGTTTATATAGTTTATGTGGTTTATAGTTAAGATTTATACCCACCCAAAATATTTATACCCCGCCCGCCCCAAATCAAATTCCTGGCTACGCCTCTGATAACATAACAGAAACCTAATGACTTGTCTGTCTGTCTGTCTTTTTTTAGGCGCATCTCCGTAAGGTCTTGCCAGCTTCATGTCGGTCGGCGACCGTCGATTCGATCTGTGACGCCGAAATACGAAAGACGTGATCGCCGAAACAGCCGATCGCCGGTGTTTCCGCATGACGCTTTTAAATAATTAAAACAGCTTGAAAAACTATACTGTTTATTGAGAAGTTCGCGCCAACTCATTTCCGTAGGCGTATTAGGCAGTGGCGTAGCGTGCGTGGGTTGGCGCCTTCCCCCCTTTCCCCGGGGGCGGAAGTTTTGAAGGATGTTTAAATGTTTGAAAATTCTATTGTTCACTGTTCCTCGCCCGAAAGTCTGACGAGCAAAGAAAGGTCGCCGGCGCTATTTGGACAAGAACAGATTTTCGATAATTATTAAAGTCCCATCCATTAGGGGCCTTATAAGCGTATAGCTTATTCGCCAAAGCCACGGAAGTCTAATTATCTCTTTCAGTGGCGGCTCTAGGATTTTTCAGTGGGGGGGCGGCTGGGGTCGCTGGGACATTGTTAATCATGGGGGCCAACCATTTGTTGTTTAATGTATATAGCATTAAGTATAGGGTCCCAACAGGAGGGCCACTGGGGGGCAGGCACTCAATAGGGGCACGGGCCCCCTGGCCTCCCCCCAGTGGAGCCGCCACTGATCTTTTTCTCTTACGCTTGCAAGTGTTTTCCGTTCTTAAAAATTTTGCCCCTCAAAAAAGCCGCTCCTAGGAACGTGCCGCCCGGGGCGAACCGCCTCTACCTGCCCCCAATGTCGGATTAACATTTTTGGGTCCGGTACACCGTACACACATTTCCGTGGATTTCCGCCGGATAAAAACTCTTTGAACGATCTACATAGTGTCGATGAAACATTAGATTTTTTCAAAATCTCGGAAAACTTTCGGAAAAGTTACAGATTTACGGATTAAGCGTGAAAAAAGTGGTGGTGACGTTTTTTGCTTGTCAAGCTTTTCAGGACGTCGCGTGACAAATATGGTTGCATGTACACGTTTTTCTGTTTTTCAATTTTTTAAATGAAGGTTTAAGTGTTTTTCACACAGGCTTACTTAGCCTCCTAAACCACTTAAAATCACATTAGGCCTATTATTATTCCGAAAATAAAGTAATTTAAAGAAAAATATATTTAAAATTTATATAAAATCATTTAAATGTATTGTTAATAGAAAAGACGGGGCCCATAAATTTTAATTTTGCAGGTGGGCCAGGTGCCGATGTACCATTTGTGCCGTCATGGCCGCCGACCAAATTCCGGGCCCCGGAACAAAAAATTGCAGGCCCTTAAGAAAAATTTATCAAGTCTCCGAAAAACCTGACAAGCAAAAAAACGTTGTCAATTCTCAAAAAAACACCCTGACAAGCAAAAAACCCCTTATCGTCACCGTAATCTGGGCCCCCTGAAAATTCTCCACGGGGTTAAAATTATGAGATTAAGATCAATTCATTAAACATAGCAGAGACCCCTCCTCAGGCCTGTGTGCCGTGGTAAATCTGCTGGCTACCTGTGCCACTGGTATTGGGGAATGCACGCTGAGGCTATGGACAGTGGCGGCAAAAAAAATTTTTTTTTTTTTAAATCAGTATATAGCCGTTGGGGGCAACTATAATCATGGGGGCCAACCATTTGTTGTTTAATGTATATTAGCATTAATATATAGGGTCCCAATAGGGGGGGCCACAAATTTATTCTCCCCCAGGCTCTCAATCAGACTGGCACGGCCCTGGTAAGCAGTTTGCCCCAACATTGCCGTGGGCTATGGGGGGTTCTTTAACCGGGTGTATTTATTTTAACTCAATGTAAAATGGGTGGATATATCCGGGATCCCCAGTTAATGGGTTAATGTGCGTAGCCAGGGGAGGATTTTTGTCGAAGAAATTGAGAGTAGGCTATTCGCCAATATTATCTTTGCCGCTAGTTTGGAATTATTGACATGTTTGTAGATTTGGCGTCATTTGAATTGATGTCGAAGCGAATAAGACGAATAGAAATGAATAAACAGTTCGCATTACGGGTGATGAGGAAATACGCTACCCCCAAAAAAAAAGTTTTTTAAAATTCAGTTGTTTATGTGGTTTAAGTTGGAACAACTACCCAAAATATTTTCGCCCCCAAATATTTCTTTATTGGCTTATTAAGGGGCCGTCCATAAATGACGTCACGCGATTTTGGCAGTTTTTAACCCCCCTCCCTCTCGTCACAAGTCGTCACAAAAAGTCAGACCCCTAAAAATGACGTCACAACGCGTTAACGCCCCCATCTTTTTACTGTCAAAATTAATGTTTCAATTCACTTATTTCTTGAATAAAGCGGGTATTGCAATGAATTCGTTTGAAAATACTCATTATAATTATTATAATTGAAGCAAAATTCAGAAACTTTTTCAAATTCTTTAAAAAATGAATTATAAGTGTAAAATAGTTCTACTTTGCGGTAACATAGCATTGCGGTATTAATAACGATATTTAGTATTATGTGACGTCACATTTCCGGAGTACCTGCCAATAGTGATGATCTTAAAAGATTTTAAAACTGAGAAAGATTTTATAATATATTTATTAACGACATCATCACAAGAATTAATGCAAGTGCAGATTATATTTCATATTTACACCGATTAATACCAGTTTTATCTTCACTATTAGGAAAACCACTACGAAAAAAACACACACACACAGAAACAGCAACTGAAAAGAGCCATGTTTGGGGGGCAACCCTAGCCCAAATGGCGCCCCAGGCAAAGAATAAACATTTTGGAGCCTAATTATCTCTCTCTCAATCCCCTCCATTCTGAAAACTTTTCCCAAAATCCTATCCATTTCGAACCTCCTTCTATCTTCTTCCCTCCCATGCCCTCTACCTCTCCTTTTAATGGGGGTATAACACCGGATAAAAGTGTTTGAAATTACAGACATAGTGTCGATGTTTTTTTAGCATTTTTCAAAAGGTAAACAAAAGCAAATTTAAGTAACTGAAAAAAACTGCTTGCGGCAGCTTGCCTAGTTTTTAATGATATTCCAATCATAACATTATAATTTACATTAGTTTTATTTTTTAATGCCGTTATTAATGGTTTAGTATTCAACTTCACTTTATCAAAACAAATCAGTGCATAGAAAATCCGAAAAAAACAAATGTTAAAGAAAAATAGTAAAAATTATATAAATCATATCAATATTGTTTCATTCATTTTTGCCAATTTGCAGTAGATGTCATTTTTTACTTCAAGAAATACTTTTCTTGAACAAAAAATTTTTGCAAAATTACTTTTAATGTCTCCGAAAAATCAAAAATGTTTGTGACTACATCTTTCTCAATAGCCCGAAAATAGCTAAAGAACAAAGTCTTCAGGCCTGTGTCATAGAGGCTCGCAGATACGTTTTATTAGCTTCTGGTTTGAGAAAGTAAAGGCTTTGGCCTGTTAAGCCACACTGACTGGAGCATTTTTAACAAAATGCGAATTACAATAGCACTGTTTGGAAAAAGTTCCAAGCAGCATGTTGATTTCAAAAATTGAAGAACTTAAAAAGGCGTTTTTCTGTGAGGCAACATGGAAGATATTAAAATTAATTCTACAATAATTCATATCCATCCACATCTTTATTTGCAGTTTTTTCCATAAATGAACCGATTTTGAGCACCGATATCCCCTGCCAAAACGCTTCATCATAGGGTTCGAAAAAAATAATTTTAAATTTCTATTTACATGTCAAATTACAATTTTAGTAAACAAAGATTAACTATGACGACGGGTTAGATAACCACGTGACCACTGAATTATTTAAGATTTGCCTATACATAGATATATGTACCTGTGTTAGAGATTCCATAGCTGAAAATAATATAGTGCAGACATTTTGTAAATCCAATGCAAATTTTATCGCCCCAGGCAACTGCCTACTAAAAAAACACACACACAGAAAGGCCGACCCTGCATGTTCCATAACCAACCTCAGAATAATATCCGCGTAAGATAATGCTTTAAAAGACTATCCAGTACACTAGTACACTAACACACAAAACTTTTCACAGCAGCTAGAAGCAATTTCAAAAATGCCTAGTATGCTAAATGCATTAAAACTAATAACAACCATTTAATAACTAGATTTCATCAGTTTTGACAAAATAGGCAAAAATCAGAATCCAAATTATGCTGAACGAAAACCCAAAAAAAGACGGCAATCTATTTGAACTGCTTTGCAAACCGGACCTAACCCAAGTCATTTTTTCAAACTTTACCAGACATCAAAAACTGTGGAAATATGGAAGCATACTACGGTACTAAATAGACGTTTAGAAACATGATTTTTCATACAGATATTTGAAAAGAGTGGCAAATGGCTCAAAAAGTTTTAATCACAAGAGAGACTGATATCAAAAGAAATTAACAAGCACACGAACGTATAAAATAAAAGACAATCCAAACTATTCTAACACGAGAGCAAAGTTTGCACTGCTAGTTTAGAGGTGAAACAGTCTGGTTCATAAATGTTCATAGGGAACACTAAAATTATTCTGAACCAAAACCAATACCGTACTCTCGTAAAAACATTATCCAAGCTTTGTCTTTAAAATCGGTACAGATTCGTGCGTATGTCAAATGCCATCATTTGCATTGTGGCTCAAATGTGAACATCACAACATACAGAGTTTCGTACGTGAAACGCAAGACATCACAAAACCGTTTGGCGTAGTGTGGGACAATTAATTATGCATCACATGAAACAAATACAAGTGAAAGAACTTGAATTGCTGTAACTTATGGTCATTTACAGTTTCGTTCGTTTGTTGCGTCGTAGCATTGAACAGTGCATCTAAGTGAACAAGATGCAGATGGTTACAGATATTTTGAGTCTAAATCGAAGGTCACTGCCTGATTGATTTAAGCAAATTTGCTGACGATGAATACCTTTGTGCAAATCTAGATAGAATCTACTAGACAAGGAACTCAAAAGACTTAAATTTTTGCCATGGAAACATGCTCTCTCAAAACACTGACCAATAGAAAACACTTAAATTCACCATTTACTGTAAGTACTGCACTCAATAAGGCTAAATTTCTAATAATCTTTGCACTGCTAAGGGAGTGGTTGCCCATATAAAGTGCTCTTGACTTTGGCCCTTGTTCAATGTTTCTGCGCTATATAAATTGACTTAACTAACAAACTAACTACCCCTAATTTTTCCAAATATTTTTTGAGACCTGAAGAGATATTTCCAAGTACTTTAGGTATCCGTAGGGGCTCACGGCTACACATGTTGACATATTTTTCCTAGTTTTTATGCTACAGGGGTTACTAAGCCACGATCATTTATTTTATTGAAGGTATCCAGGAGGGGTGGAAACAAACCCCAGAATTTTCCATAGCTGCATGATGTTCTTAATTACAATCAAAGTTTTTAAACTTAACCCTAACTTTAGGATGAAAGCACCCAATAGGAATGAATTCAGGAACCTTAAGCACAGTAACAGAGCCACAAACCCACTTTGAACCAAGAACTTCAATTTTGAGAGACAATATCTGAATGCAAAATGTAAAACAGGCTTACAAGAAGGTAAAATACAATGAATGTAATGTTAAAATATGATGTAAATGCCGTAAAAAGAGTCTGAAACAAAAATTCAAAGCATACACAAAGGTAAAGGGTACTGGTAGGTCCTGTACTCCAGTCCGAACATTGGGTTCCAGCGCTTATCTCTGATCTAGGTAATCAGTGATGTAGGAGGTCTAAGCCATTAATCTGTGGTAAGTTGCCATAACTTATCCCAGACCCATGTTTTACTTTGCAGCTTAACACTGCTCATTTTATCACTGCCGTCTAGCAAGTAAGGCTGAGTCAACCTTAGGACTACTACGAGTATCGAACCTGTGACCTACTCATGTCCTACTGCCCCTATCATCCATCGACCATGATGTGATTGGCATGACTATGCATCTAATGACATTTGGCGGTATATGATATACATTTATTTGGACATAACTGATATTGATTGCTTGAAATATGAGTATAATAGTAAGGAAACATATGTTAATCTCATTTATACACATTCTGTAGCCAAATAACCACACAATTTTGCATTCAATGGGTCAAAAAAAACTGAATTCATTAAAATTTCTACTGGGCTGTTATGTTTGATGGTTAATAACTTGTATCATGTGAACAAAATCAATAACCTAAAATGCTAGCTTTGTAGAGCTTTGAATGCAGAATCAAATGGTGAGTAACACTATTTAATTTTTAGATCAGGGCCTAGATAATTTGGGGTAGTACCCATCCTCCCTATTAGAAGTAGTTACAAAAAAGCCTAGCAGTGCAGAGGATAACAATAGAACCTTTCAAACAATTACACCATAAACAGAAACTCATTTTATAATCAAGCCGTAGAAATATGCTATATAAAGAAAATTCAAGTGTATTCCGAGACAGGATATTAACAAAACCACTGGGCAAATGTTCAAAATAGCAGCAATCGAAACACTTCTACAAAGAAATGATAAACTTGCCGGTACCGTCACACCCTGAGCGTCAAAAGAATAAATTTTCCATCTTAACCCCTTTACCGGCCAAGACTCATATGTGATTCCAGCTTATGTAATGTTACAAATAAAAGGCCGGTAAAGAGGTTAAACTGAAATCATTCTATCACCATTGAAATATATCAATAAAATTAACACAAAACCTCCTTCCAAAATAGACAAAAAAGATTCTAAGTTACATGAATCATCTTAAGAATTTACCAGAAAGTCTGTAATAATTGTATTATTGTATATTAGAATTATAAAAACCATTTGACAATTAACCCTTTAACTGGGGACCCCATATATATCCGTCCATTTTACATTGAGTTACAGTTAAATACCCAGTTAAGGGGTTAAAATGCTACATAAATCAAATTCATTTACATCAGTTTGTCAAACACATAAATTTAGCGCAAGACACTAAAAAGTTGATTTTTCAACAAAATAATATCATTAATTTCAGTTCTTTGGAATGAAACAAATTACAGTAAAAGTGACTGCTCTGGGTAAATCATACAGCCTTTGAATAAAATGTCGTTTGTTAGTATCTAAACCAGAACATAAGACCTAACTTTGTTGATGGCAAACTGGTTAACTTCAAGAATGTAAAGTGCACATCTTTTTCACTTAAACATTTCAAAAATTTCAACCCAAAACTCAACATCAGATAGGGACAGAGAAAGTGCGCAAAGGTCACGTGATAACGCCAGCCATTCGCTTACGATGGCTACCACAAATACAATACAGCCAGTCAATGTTTACTATTCTTACGATACGCAGAAATCATTCTGGACGTACACACAATAGCACGTACCCAGACACGACAAGTGCGCCAAATCGAAAAGTTACGCAAGAATAGAGTGAAAGGAAATAGCACATTCCCCGACTAATTCATTCCTGTGATCCAATGCATAACTGAACTTAAACCCTTAACTGGGTACCCCGAGTAACGCTCGTCCATTTTGCATTGAGTTACAAATAGTTGCCCAGTTAAGGGGTTAACACAATCCAAGCAGTTAAAAATCACGGACTCCAAAAATTTTGATGCACTCTTTGCATTCTTGATACGTGTTTCAACGCAACGCGCATAATTCCGGGTTTCAGAACAAAGTATACAAAAATTAACTTATTACACATCAAATAAGAACGGGCCGGTCGCTCAACCGCAACGAAAATAATTGTGCACCGGCTGGAACCACGCCTTAACTCCTCTGACATCTTCCTAGCACATCAATGAATATGTACAAAATTAAAAATTACACACACACACACACACACACACACACACACACACACACATATACAGTATACACATATATACATATAGCTGCATAACTATCACAAGAAGTTCTGCTAATGAACAGAGTACAGCATGTAACAAACACACTAGAACACGGCCAAATGGACCCTACAGAGGACTACCAATCACACACCGGAACTCCTGTAAGTCTGTGCAGCAAAAGTGCAACGCTTCGAGATCGAGGCTTCACGACCGTCAGACGAGTGATGCTGACGGCAAGAGTCCTGAGCGCACGATCGATCTCACAAGCAGTCGATGTATTTACGCAACCAAAGGTTGTCCTGTCTTGTCTGCTCGCGCAGTATCTCGTCGAGTTCTGACGAAAGTGCCTAAAACGCAGACGTCACTTGTATCAAAAATGATTTTCAAATTTTTTATCTGTACAGCTGCCGTTACCATCACAGATCATCAGATTTGCATCGTCTAGGGGTCATCCATATACAACGTATGCAAAAAGGCATATTTTCAACCCCTCTCTCCCCGTATGCACACCATGCATACACAAAATTTCCTCAATCCAACACCCCTCGCCTCAGTGTGTTTGTAATATATGGATGGACCCCTACATCATCAAAATGCAGGTCTCTAATAATCTAGTATTTACCATTTACATATTGGAACACCTTAACCCTTTCACCACAGCAATCTGTAAATTCCATGTAACCAAAAAGTCATGAAGCCCAAATGTTGGCCTTTTGTAGACAAAGGGTTAAATCTTCATTCTTGATTAAAACACACAGTAATAGATGCCAATGTCCAAAAACCTGAAAAAAGAGGCCACTGTAATAGAGTGGAACGAAAGCTTCAAACCATATTTGGCAAAGTGTAGGTGCAAAAATCTACAGTTCACTTCTGTCAAGCAATAGGCAGCATTCATTCATTCACTCATTCAATAATTCATTCAATAATTCATTCATTCATTCAATAATTCATTCATTCATTCAATAATTCATTCAATAATTCATTCATTCACTTATTCAAAATTTCAGCAGACTGCCAAATTGTAAAATTATTTTAAAAATTGTTTAATGTTAGGCAATCCAGTTTTGCTACTTTTATTTTGTCACAATTATTTTGAATGATTTTAAAACAAGGTAATTAATTTTCCAAATCGTGCTAAAATACCTAAATTTCAACAGACTTCTAACATCCATCCATTATTATTTACATTTAAATCATCCATTATTATTTACATTTAAATTGTACCTAGACTAGTAAGAAGTGAAATATTCACAGTAGCGCTATGGTAACTAAAACGGTGTCTAGTACAGATTTAAATAAAGAAATATTACAAATCATCTATCCATTGTAATACTTTTGGTCAAGTCGAGCAGTTCACCTACCAAGCCCAGTACACAAAGCTAAGTACACTCATGCCAAAATTACGGTACATACTTAAACCTGCTGAAACAAAATTTCACAAACTATTCTCTCAAATCCATAAACCAGTCACAAATTAGTTATCAATTAATGACGATTTTAAAGTTAAAACCAAATTAACTGCACCACCTCATCATTTTCTGCATTCATCCACAGAGGTCCATTTCCCAGGTCAGCACCTAACAAGTCATTTCCTCCCGATTGGCCGAGCAATAACTCTGCCCCGATTTCAAAGTCATCCTCAAGGATAGGCTCGGCAGGAGCGATGGCCGAGCTCGCCGAGCCGATCTTTCCTCGTTCTAGGATCACTTCTTGCTCACATCGATGTACTTCGTTCTGATCGATTTCGCCGGTAAGAAGTTTTTTAAGTATGGTTCCGGAGGACGATCTGCAGACGTCACTGTCGCCGGTTTCTAGGCGAAGATGCGCAAGACCCTCGGCCGCGAGCGCCGCGTTGGAACCCTTGTTCGGGTCGAGCGGCCTCGTCGAGCGGAGGAACGCTTCGAGGATGCTCATCTTGCCGCCCGAGCAGGGCGCCGCCGCGCTCTGCGCAGACGAGCTCGGCGCGGCGCCGGACTTTCGACCCCGCGAGCCTCTGGTGACCGGAGGGTTGTTGTGCAACGGCTTAAGGGTGTAGCGATGGTCCTCCAGAGCAAACGCCAGCGCGTTCAACCGGCCGCCTTTCATATCCCCTCTCGCGCACGTCGGATGTGCCGCGCCACTGTTCTGAGATCGACCGCCGGCGCTTCTCTGCATGCCTTCTCTCGCGCCGCCACCGGCTGCGGGTTTCATGCCGCTCGGTATGGACACCGAGTGGCGCAGCAGAGCGCCGCAGGAAGAGGCGACGGCGCCGCCCCGAACGCGTGCCAACGCCTTGGTTTCACAGTTCTTAAGCGACGCCGGAACTGGTCCGCGATGGCTGAACACTCCTCCGAGTAGTGCCGAGCCCTGTGTCGCCGGTGTCGCCGAGGTAGTCGTCGACTCGGCGACGTGGTTTGCAGCTCTGTCGCCGTTTCCCACGCTGAACTGGAGAATGTATTCCTCTTCGTCGCCGACCGTCATGTCAGCGAGCCCGGCGACCTGCTGCTGGAAGTCAAACACCCGCTTAAGCCGGTTCTGTGATTCTGCGGATATGGTTTTGCCGCCGGCAATTGACGGATTCGACGGTTTCTTCACCAACGAGGGACCTTCTTTCGAAGGACTAGCAGCTCTCTTCTGCCATCCGTGCTTTGCGGAAGGAAGCTCCCGTCCAGCTGCTGTAGTAGTACTTGCCAGCGTGGCTAGCCCGGGGTTGGCGTTATTACCGGCGACACCCAGAATTATCGACGGTTGGCTCACGTCTGCCATGTCAAAATCGACGAGAGAATCCATCGGGTTCCAGAAAGTGTCCATCAAATCGTCAAAATTCTGCGGGCTTGTGCCAAAATCGAACGTACAGTCCTCCATTGCAATCAAGTCACTTCCAGTACCGAAACCAGCCAGTTCAACACCGGAAGACCCGCTGAATGCGTCAGCATGACGGAAAGACTCTGACTGACGCTGCTGGCAAACGAGACTTTTCGAATCATGGCTACCGCCGACGGCTTTAAACTGACCGTGACTCTCTTCCGAAGAGCAGTATCCGCTGGACGAACCAGAAAGTGCAAAGTTACTCGAAGACGGAACGGCCGTCAGAGATCGGAAGTCAAATTCACTTATCCAACAATCAGTGTTATCCATCACAAGACGTGAAGATTCCAAATTAGATCATGATGTCCTGAAAAGAATCAAGAATAAAAGTCAACATTCATCGGTTAAATCGTTCACGATGACCTCCAACACACAAAGACTATTTTGCCACATGACTGAATCTTAATTAAACGTAACCACTTGTACAAAGTAAACGTACTGAAATAATTACACGAATTCAAATAAGCATCACGAAGAGACCTTTGCAGTCTGTGTCAGGGCCTGTTTTAAGAAAAATTGATTACTGCACTAAACTCAGAAAATTTGTGGATATCCGCACAAAAAACAAACAAAAAAGGCCGTCTGGAAAATTTATCACTGCAAATTGAGTTGGGACCCTATACTTAATGCTACATACATTCAAAAATAAGTTGCCATCCCAACGGCCCCCAAGAGACACTGCACTTTGGTGGAAGTCAGAAAACTGGATTTTACCACTGTACATTTTCATTTTATCACTGCAAAGTCAACGTTAAAAAGGCCCTGGTCTTCAACAAATTGTCATATTAATTATTTCATAACAACTTAAAAATTTGTCATATTATTTGAAAACTTGAGCAAAATCTGTAACTTTAATGTGCAACTTAACAACTATTACCATAAAAACCTCAATAATCAAATAGTAGACAGTGCCTTAAGTTCAAGTCTATGGATCCATTCTCGGGTTATGGAGCCTGCATATCAATTTGGAGCAAGGATGACGAGACCATACGGCAAAGGTAGTTGCACTCTCTGCCTCTAAGTGCCTCTGGCAAGAAGTAGACAAACTCAAAGAAACACTGGAGCATGCTCACCGCATGACCAAACACTCAGTCGCACAAACTCCAACTATCTGTCAGTTTGGTACGTACAAACTACTTTCACATACCAACTGCTACACACATGTTCTTTCCATCTGCCACACACACACACACACAAATAGCAAAACTACGTTACCAAGTGCAACATAATGATATGCAATTTAGCATCTTTAAATCATAAATTCAGTACACAAATGAAAATGCCAGAAATTTTCCTCATAAATTCCTCATAAACCATAAATTCTATTAACCCCACAATCCAAAAGGCAAACCAATTAAAAAATTGTCGATACTTTTAACCATGCTGTGCTTCTGAGCGCTGATTTTACAAAAACAAAGCTGTAAACCAGCAGAAATAAATGTAATGTCATGTAATACAAATTTTCATAGTGCTACCGTAAGAATGATGAGAGTGGGCCACATAACCAGTCTGTTCAATATTTGCAAACCAGGAAAGATGGTCTGGGAAAAAGACAAAAAACTAGGCTTGGCATTCCACATTAACCACAAGTGAAGTAGTTATAAGAGAAGTAGTGTGCAATACACACAAAAACAGAGCGAACCAACAAATTTGCCAAAAGACTATTAAAAAAGATGACGTCAGCGAAAAGATACTGACATTGCACCTGGCTTTATCAAGCAAATTCAGTTGGTGGGCCGAATAAACTGACTCCCTGGCCCAGTGTGGCCCATGGGTCATAGTTTGGTAACTTCTGTTCTAATAGATCACTCAGATGTGCTTTAGAAGTGCTTTCATTCGGATTAACTGGAATGCAAACTGAACACAAGGTAATCAATGGATAAGCACAAGTCATTGTACCTCGTGCAAAAGACAGACTAAGCAATCGCTTGACAATAAAGTTCACATTAAGTCCTAGGCTTTAATCAATCATTATTTTTACAGGCAATTCAAAGTCAATTATTAATCAAAACTAATACCATTATAGCAAGAATCACTTGCTATCTTGACAGTTCAATACCATTTTATCTTTCACATATATTTGACAAGACAGCACTCAGAGAAAAAAGAGAATCAAGATAAGATTGAAGTCACCATAGCAACAAGTCTACAAATATATGGCACCTGAGCTGGTCAAATAACACAAGACAAGCTTAGAAAACCAATTTTTTCAAGAATGATATTTGAAAAAGCGAACAGTGCTAGAAAAATAGAGACAGGATAAGTTCTGCATTACAGAAACAGATCCAATTTTCCTACACCTTCTCAGCTTCATAGGGTAGTGCAATTGACATTTCATCCACTTACAGAAAAAGCAAGCATATCCAAAATGGACAAAGAGCCGCAAGACGCTGACAAATTTAACAGAATTTGCCTTAATTCCGTTTAGGAAATCGGATATATATATATATATATAATACACACACATATATAGATAATGGTCTTTTCATTAAATTAATTAACAATCACTGTCACGTGGTAGTTACCAGGGGCGTCATTGGGGGCTAGAGAGGGGCCGTGGCCCCCCAAGGAAATGAAAAAAATAATTTATAATGAATAAATGTGCAAAATATCATAAAAATTACCAAAAATTTACCAAAAAATATAAAAAATTGAAATTTTTGCCAAAATCGCCCCAAAAATTGCCCAAAATTTGCCAAAATTGCCTAAAATTTGCACAAATTGCCTAAAATTTGTAAAAATGTGCCAAAAATTTGCCAAAAAATTATCTTGCCCCCCAAGAAAAGTGTGAAATGACGCTACTGGTAGTTACCAACCATGGTAGGCAAACCAACATGCCTCAGAGTCTTACAGCAGAAACTTTGAACTCTATCTAATCTCAGCACAGCACACACCTGTCACTGCTATTTTGGATCTATCAACAAGCCAATCTTCCAAAACACCTTCTGCCTGGGAAAAAATAAAACTTCTTAGTAAGTAACAGGAGACACTAAAAGATCATAAACACATGTCCTTCTCTGGCGTATTTACACAAGCCATTGCTTTCCAAGCCTATTAGAAAGCATGGCATTTGCGGTGTATGGTTACAATGCATATAATGAAGCACTCAAAACCACTTTTCTTGCAGTCACATACCTTTTACCAGCAGTGACGATAATGCCTAGATAAATACAGGTAGGCTTTTATATCGCTGCAGTTTCTGTCTCAACAAGATCCCAGTAATTGTACTTTGAATCAAATACTGGTCTCTGAACTGTCTTGTCTTTTCAATGTTATGCTCGTTACTTACCGTAACTAGTTGAATCAACAACAGTCAAGTAGTGTAACGCACAAAGATTACCGGTACTCGGTAATTTTTTGTAGGGCTGTCAATTTAAAGCATTAACCAACGTGCTAAAGAATTACCGGTAATCACGATTTTAACAAATTAACCCGCAAAACATTTTTAATGCAAATTTTGTTTGATCAATAAGTCACATTTTCAATTAATCAAAATTGCACCACGGGTCTCACTGATTCAAATTTGCCAGTAACAAAACAGTTAACCAAACGTTAAACAATTGATGTTCAAGCATTTGCATTATTGCTTAACAATTGATAACAATACTTAAGTACAATTCTGAGTACTTTGTACTGTGACGAAGTACACAATTTGCACAGTACTTTTTTGTAACGAAGTAAGTTTTTATTCAAATATTAGTACTTTTACTTTGTTACATTATGTCCTTCACGTCCCGTTACAAGTAAAATTTTTGTCAACTTTCGTTGCATTTACTTGAGTTGCTGTTCAAACATGGTGTTTAATTCTTCCCAACTTCCCGTAGGCCTACTTACTTAGTCCCACAGCAGGGTTGATAGAAAAAACAACAAACTCTGGGTTGCTTTAGACGCTGCAAATGTACTTATGAAGTTAATGGTGCATGTGTGTCAAGGCTGGAAAAAACTAGGCTTTTGTAGATACATTTAGGTTTTTAGGTTTTAATGCTTAGCATGTCAATGCCTATTAACCATTTTCTATACTCTTGTCACATGTCAAACCTATAAATTAGAAACCTTTCTCTATATTCTTGCCACACACGTGTTTCTCTGACTGCATAGAGATAGATACTTTAAAGACATTAAATATGGGGGTTTTCATTTTTCTATTTATAGAACAAAAACCTAAAAGCATAAATTTTGATTTTTTCAGTTAAAAAGCTAAAAAAATCTAGGTTTTTAAAACCACATTTTCCAGCCCTTGATATACTCGTATGTACGTGTTGACTGTTGAGGCTACTGCATGTTGCTTAAAAGAGTGGCCCCAATAAAAATGTGACTTGGTCACTTAGCACGATAAGATGGAGTTGCTGACGATTCCTTCCATCGCGATACTTTTTACTTTCTACTTAAAAAGTAACTTTTGGGGGAGTACTTTTTTACTTTTACTTGAGTAACTATTTTCATAGGTACTTTTTACTTTTACATAAGTAAAAAATGCCATAATACTTGTACTTTTACTTGAGTACTCTAACTCAGTACTTCATACAACACTGCTGAGGAGATATGGAAGGTTTAATCCATCAACAGGGTTGAGAAAATCCCATACTTGTTGTAAAACTATAGTTTAGTAACCAGGCCCACAAAGGCTTTGTTTGAAAATAAAACATTGACTCCAAATACCCTTAGGCTGTAATATGACTAGCATCCACTTACATCCCTAAAAGACACATCCACATATTCAGGGATCTGGTCATGTGACCAGACATATTCAAAGACATATTCACATGAAACTTAAACACAAATAAGTGAGCAAATATTTATTCTAATCCTTGAGATTTTTCCACAGAGATATGCAAGTGTAACCCCGAGACATGAGTCAACTTATTATTACACAAAATCCAAAGGCCAAATAATCCTGGGCCAAAGGTCTGAAATGGACTTCACATAACCTACAGAGAGAAAGAGAGAGAGAGAGAGAGAGAGAGAGATTTTGTTTTGTCATTGAAAGAGACAGCAAGAGAGACAGAGAGAGACAGTTAAGACCTTTAACAGAGAGAGAGAGAGATTGATTCCATTTTGTCATTGAAAGATCTCTGCAGTTACTTCATACTGTTAAGGGCAATCAAGTCAAGCCAGGCAAATCCGCTTGCTACAGAAACTACTAGAGGCATCAATTACTTAAGAACAAACCACTCCAGAATATCAATCAGTAAAATATCAATTAAACCCCCTCCCGGCATTGTCCAATCTCTATCTTGTGCACCTTCAAGTGATTGGGTAGGTGTTAATCTGCTAGAGTGCCGGGCATCCTTTTAAGGTTACCAAAACATCTCAGTCAACCTGAACTTACAGTTGGGCCTAGTTCAGCTGGACCAGTGTGCTAGTAACTTTCCTAGTCCTTTCTGAATAAAGTTACACCATTCTACACCAAAGATCTAATGCCTGTTGCAGGAATGGAAAATTTGAATTTCTTTCAATCAACCTTTGTGGACAAAATAATACATTCTTATCTGCAAATGGAATGTTAAGAGTTATACACATTCTGTTAAATTCCAACCACAATGCCCTCAATCATCCAGAACCCAATCCTTGTTTGAATTATCATAATGGTATTAGGAAGAATAAATTGACTCCTCTGTTAAACTGCACAATTTCATCCTATTTTCTCTCACATGATTGTTGTGGGGATGGCTGTGAAACAACTGCTGTGTGTCTGCTAAGTTCCCAGGAAATTTCCATACAAAAATATCATGACACAATAATTTTGTTTGTAGACAAATGGTGGGCAAAACGTTAACGTAATAAGGGCTGGCCTTTTTCTGCCTGTCTGTTTGTCTGTCTTTCTCTGTCTCTCTCAAGTTTCTCCTCCAAATTAACCCACAGCAGAGCATACACCCTGTCGTTATATACTGGTATCAGCCAATGTTAAAAAAAGTCTATTCAATTATATTATATTACAGCAAAAATCAGGCCACCATGAAATGATAAGCAAATGTACCAGGTGACCTGCTAACTTGGTGGATAGAGGAATTTGTCTCCAGTTAGACATAGAACCACTCCTTTACATTAAAACCTATAGAAGCTTCCAAAGTTTTCCCATTCCTAACATTCCTATCCTGCAATGTCTGTGCTGTGCATAGATATTGCTTTTTAAAATTCTTTAACTGATAAAATTCTAATTATTTACAGTCCTATGCCTTCAAGATTTTACATATTTCACTTTTATGTTAAAATATTTGCTTTCCTCAAAATCCTAATTTCTGGAGCAATGTAAGCTAACGTCACGGCCACCAAGAGTATTTGTAAATTAGTAATTGTACTAAATGCAACCAAATGATACTATGTGTGTTTGTGTTTGTGTGTGTTTGCATTCGCAGGAGAATGTATAATGGTTTCATCATCTAGCATCTCATACTCATGTTCTTTTTGTTTCCAAAAGGCTTTACATGCTTGTCTCTAGATCACTATTTCCAATGGACAATTTCCATCCATGTAGATCTGAACATTTTTGGTTTGCATATAATCGTTTTTGTTTTCTTTCTGTTAATTTCCATTGATATCGTTTATCAATAAGGTCACAATCACCAGACGACTGATTCCTATAAATGCTAGATGGCTAACAATCAATAATTAATTAACAGTACATAGGCCCTACACATACCTCTGCTAATCCAAGGCATTCTGAAATGGGCAGTTCTGATTTTAGTGTCTCCAATAGCTTTTTGATGATTTATTCTGTCGAATGCTTTTTATTCAGATGATGCTTTTCCCAGAAGTATCTTAATTGAAAGTGTCTTCATTTTCTGCGTCTTAGGCCCAACAGAATCAAACTTTATAATTCTGTAGCAACTGCAAAGCAATTAATTGTGTGTGTTTGTTGTTCTCAGTGCATGCCCCACCAACCACCTTCCAAGGACGTAAACAGCTGCAGCCAACAAGGATTGATTCCTATAAAATATCTAACAATCAATAAATTAACATTAATAGGCCCAACAGCTAAGACAGGACAATTGCCTATTTCCACCTGCAACTGCATTAGCAAGACAGGTCCTGATGTCATTGTCACTGCAAGTCTCTCTCTGTCTGTCCGCCTGAGCGTCTCTCTCTCTCTCTCTCTCTCTCTCTCTCTCTCTCTCTCTCTCTCTCTCTCTCTCTCTCTCTCTCTGGTCGTCTGCTTCCATGTCCTACATTTTCTATATGTTTACCTGTCTGGGGTTGGTAATTATCTGCCACTCTGTTCAGATTTCCACCTGACTCCATTCCATGTTATTACGCAACCGGACCTATTAATATACTGCTACCGGTACTCAACCAGTATGTGGCTCCATTCAGTCATTCTTCTCCTAGGCCTGTCTGAAGGCATCTTTTCTTAAGCCTTAACCCAATTAAATGAAAGATTTATGACTCTACTGATCTACATTATTGGAAATGAAAAAATGCCTGTGACAGATAGAAGAAGTTTATTCCAATTCCAACCCATACATCATAAAAGCATTGACTCACAAGCATAAAGTAACATATATTGAGTGAATTATAAATCCCTAATTATTGAAATACAGATTAATATATAAAACATTGATCATTAATACACTGTTGATGCATACATATTGAAATGAATGTGACACATCATAGATAGGCCTATTTAAATAAAAGATAAAAGGTCACTACGGCAGAAAGGTCTTTAATTTGAAATTCCTATACATACATACCTGCACATTCAAAATTCCGACAGAACATAGAACATCATTAGTGCCCAAAAATACGGTATTCATCAATTCATATCACGCGATAGTTAAAATAATATAACTCACCGCGTATCTAGGGAGATATCACACATTACCTAATGTCACAGTTCGTTCAGATTAAACACAGATCCCCACACTTAGCTCTTTATAAAAACGCGTCACAGTTACAGACCCTCACTGACACCCCAGCAAACAACACGCGCCTCACCGGCAAAGCTCTCACAGGCCAACCGGGCGATCCGAGGCTTACACCGCAGGCCTTAGACATCACTGCCAGATCTTCAAAGAAAACTGGCGCTACACAAATAGAGCACAAAAACGTCACACGAATCGAATGTCGTGTGGTACGTACTACGCGGAGCCCCACGTCAATGCTGGTATTCGGCTGCATAGCCCTGTTTAAAGACAACGAAAAAGATTTCCTTAGCTATAGACGGACGGGCTAACGGTCACGAGTGCCTAGTGCCACACGACACCAGTGATCGAATCTGACCAATCAGAGCGCTGCGTTCCTGCCCTGCCCACGACAAACACTTTCGCACAGGACAAGCTGAGTCATGCAGCGGGTTAAACACACGTTGCAGAATATTTCATCAGATTTTTAGACAATTGTGTCAAAATGTCTTTCATCTGTAGAAACTTTGAAAACAAATTAGTCAACATAATCATTATCTGCTTTCACCGCTATGATGCCTCTAGGTCAGGCAATTAATCTTTTCCATCAAGTCAAAGGTCAAGAGGTTGATGACCCATTTTTTACAGATACAGTCCCAGCACCTACCCACATGAAAGCATGTGATCACGGTAACTCCCTTTGAAAATGTGTGTGTGTGTGTGTGTGTGTGTGTGTGTGTGTGTGTGTGTGTGTGTGTGTGTGTGTGTTCCCATGTGTCTTCAGTTTTCTTATAATGCCTGCCATTCACTGAAGATATTCCTGCAAAGCCAACAAATATCAATGTGTTCAATAGAATGAATTATGAATGTTAAGTTAAGTCATGTGGAAATGTATTCAACAAGCTAAAATTGTGCAGACACTGGCAGACCGAATGCCTACTTACTTACTCATTTCTCTTGCTTGCTCCTCCTTTGATTTGTTGTACCGCTACTCTGACCAGAACCGGTTGGCACCGGAGGCTTCAATATATTATAATGTGCTTTGCTTATAACTTAGCAGACACATAAACAACAGTCTTCAATGTATAATGTCATTTGCTTGTAACTTAGCATAGACTACTCTCATTAATAACTGTCTAAACCGATATTCCATTTTTCAGGGGTAGGGGGTTCATACCCCTACCAATGGTTATGGACGACCTGGAAACTGTGGCTTGAACATTTTACTTTTGAGTCTAATCCACAAAAGCCTCTGGAAAAACAAACATTGGGGCTCAGATAGAACCTAAAGATGAGCCTTTAGCCACAGCTAGTCAAATAACCACTTAACCTTTTCAAATTTTTATTGTCTTTTAAGCCAACCTCTAATAGAAAAAAAGGTATGTCCCGTACTCGAGTCCGAGCGTTGGGTTCCGGCGCTTAACTCCGGCCTGGGCAATCAGTGACATAGGTCAGGGGCATAGCCAGGAATTTGATTTGGGAGGGTATAAATATTTTGGGTGGGTATAAATCTTAACTATAAGCCACATAAACCATATACCGGTAAACCACGTATAACCACATGTAAATCACATAAAAAATTTAAGGTAGACTGATTTTGGGAGGTATATATATATGTAGTGAATACCAAAGTCCATCAGTTATAAGTAACCAGGGGAAAACCAATGTTGTTGTCATCGTACTTTTCCATATCCACATATCCCTATGTCCTCACCACATAGTCCGAGCTGATGACTATGGCCTGATCTACCACGTGATGGATCAGACCATATGGTGTTCGAATGTAATTGGTTACACTCATGTAGTTTGTGCATGTGACATTATATCATGTGAGGCAGAATTGAATAAAAGCTAGCGGATGGTAAAGGGGACAGACAGACTTGAAGTACTCGCTCTCAGACTGTTTAACATCTGGGCTGAGGCGAGGGTCGATCTGCTCCTGAGCTTGAAGCGGCATTAACAACTACGTTTCGTCTCAGTTAGTTCCCCGGTAGTAGGCCAGACCATCATATCTGGTCTACTACATTTGCTGGAGTCGCCGGGGTAGCGAAAAACCCCCGTCTCTACGCCTCTCGCAAACGTCGCAAGCGCAACGCAGAACAACGACAGTCTTCGACCAGACCAGTCGACGAGTCAACGCCAGAGCTAATCGGAGCAACGCCCGGGAGAACCTGGAGAGCAAGAGTCAATATCGAATCACCGCACTGATCGTTCAACTCCTCCTCGTCCCCACCGCCACCCGTTCGTTCGAGTAACAACGCCGACACGCTTCAACTAGATGTCCAAGCCAGATAATCCGACCGAGGGACAGATACAATTAAGAAGTGGGACTGTACTCCGCACGAACGTCGAAACTACAACTTCAAGCCAGAATCAACCATCAACCTCTTCTACAGACGCCGTCGCCACAACTTCAGGCTGCACTTCTGAAACTGTAGCTAAGTGTTCATCGTCAACTCAACAGGACGAGGGACCGAAACCAGATCCGCCGAAACAGACGACAACCAGTTACTTCAATCGAAGAACCGACGACGACTCATACACTTGTACGTACAGATCTACTTTTCAATACTACGACAGGACAACAGACATGACCGAAGGATCGAATTCTCTTCTACCAAATCCTTTCCACGGAAGGACGGATGAGGATGTTTTCGAATTCCTCGATAATTACGAATTATGGGCTACTTTTCGACACGCAGACAGGGAAGGTAAAACCGCTGCACTACCGCTTCTGCTCAAAGACGGTGCTGCGGCGTGGTACCACACCCAACCTTCAGATGTACGTCAATCATACGACAATCTTCGAACTGCATTAATTGATCGTTACGGTCCACAAGAAGCTCATGCCTGGAAGTCGACTGCTGATCTATGGCAGATACGGCAGAGTAAAGGTCAGTCTATCGACGATTACTTGACTTCCATCATCAAGGCTGGGAAAAAAATTAGAGTCGATGATAGTCAATTATATGCCATCGCATTGAATGGTCTCCGCCCCGTTATTAGACAACATGTTATACAACATCCATTGCATGATTTGGACGATCTTAGAAAATGGGGAAGAATAACAGAACTTTCTCTAAAAGATAGTGCTATCGATGACGCACCTTTCGAGGCTACTGCGAAGGAACTGTCCGAACTGAAAGAGGAAATTCGGAAGCTAAGAATCAACGGCTGCGTTCCACCTCCACGAGCGACGTCACCTTCGCTCGAGGCTGTCAATCCTTCAACTCCGAAACATGTCCAGTTCCAGACGATAGACTACCGCCGTTCAAATCAACGAAACGACACTCCGGTCGAGTCTCGTCCTCCTCGCTGGTCTTCACCGAGACGAGGGCCGAGTCAACCACCGCAAAACCGTAACTACGCATCGTATCAACCAAGGCAGAGGTCAGCTGTTCCATCTTCCCGATGTAACAACTGTGGAGGTAGAGGTCATTTTAATTCTTCTTGTCCAGCTAGAAACAAAGTTTGCTGGTATTGTCAAAAGGTTGGACATGTTCAGTCTGTGTGCAGAGCTGCCCAGTTTAACAGAACCACACCCCGACCATAGGGAAGGTTACCCGCTCATTTGATGAGTGGGGCAACGAAACTAATTTGATAACACAATCTATGGGACAGAATATGATTTATGTAAATGTTGTACGTTGTAAAACTTTGTGTCTTATTGACACTGGGGCCTTTTATTCCTTTATATCGAAAGCATTTTTGGATAAACTGAAACTTCCTTTATTAAAATTTGAAAAACAGGAGATTCAACAAGTCGCATTAGCGGATGGGAAAACAATTGATTTACTTGGAAAAGCTGAAATTACTGTTAAAATTAATGGTTTATCCATTCCATTTCAATTTCGGGTTCTACCTAATCTTACTCATAATCTCATATTAGGTTTGGATTTTCTTGAAGCAACTAGAGCTCAGATTGATTTTTACAGTCGTATTGTAACTTTTATGATGATTTGACTGCGACGGACTTGACGACATATCGACCGCCTATTAATATAATATTTGCGAGAAAGCCAATAGTGGTGAAACCGCATTCAGAGGTTATAGTATCTACTTCATTGCCTAAACATTTTTATAACCACTTGTGTTTAATAGAACCACTTCAAAACCGTACAGGTCAAAAATTTCTCTGTGCTCGTAGTTTGGTTAAAGCTAAGCCTGGTTATATGGCGTGTAAGATATTGAATCCTACAGATGACGTTATTTGGATTTCTAAAAGAAGACCATTGGCATCTATAGAACAAGTCGATGGCTATAATATTTTTGATGCGCCTGATATTTCTAGTCAGTTATCTGATTTTGATATAGCTTCATGTTCTGCTATATTACCACATTCTTCAGTCATCTCATCATCAGCCGTCTTATCTGATTCATTTCGTCGACAACCAGACGAACAACCATCGTACACTCAGTCACCTCATATATCGCCGCCTACTGCATTCCATCGACAAACATACACCCATAGAAAATTTCCTATGTCGCATCCTCAGTGTATACCCGACCCGTCAGGCGAATTTCTTGGCACGTCGTTTCATAGGATTTTATCATCAACCACTAATTCTAACATCATGGCACTTAAGTAGTACTGTAGAAATAAATGCAGCACTTTTATTATTAATTTAGCTTCACTTCGTTTTTATTCTTAACTTAGTTGAACTAACTGTCATCTTTCTTTTTCATTATTATTTGAATTCATGGACGTGGGCGATCCTATACAATTCTGTTGTATGTGGAAGAAAACTGATGTCCGACATTTCATTAGTAAGCTATTTCATTCCATGTCCAATTGTCCATTTTAAGTTTTGTTGCGTGTCTGGTAGAATCATGCCGGCATATTTCCGTCGGGTCGCTCTAGGATGTCAAATCGCCTTAGGTTTGTAGACAGCAACAGAACTTCCATATTTATAGACTACCATAAGGCCCATATTGTCACAAATTTTCGTACAACTCAGAGCTTGTGAGCTCCTCATCTTCCCATGGAATGGCTTACTGGTGACTTATTAAGTATTATTCATAGTTTATTCATCATACTTCAAGTATTATTACATAGTCGGTCATTACTCATCAAATATAGTCACATTCATTAAGTTTATAATTATTAACTAATTATTATATCATCATTCTTTATAAATATTTTATGTCTCATATCCTTATGTTTTGTTATGATATCTTGTAAAAACAAGAGACGGAATAACAATCATCCAATTCCTCGGATCAATAGATGTGAGAACATGATTCCGTGTCAGAGTCTTGCTCTAATTGGCGTCAAGCGATTTTCCCTCCTCGATAGCGAGTGTTTGGCAAAATGTAATGAACGGTATGAGGACTACCGTCAGTTATGGTGGAATCTACAGTAGTCAATGTAGAGCCATTTTGAGATTTAATAATTTCTGGTTCATTGTTGGTGACTTTTTCTGTCCTGTTCGTTGATAATACAAGATTAATTTCTATGGTTGTACTGGGTGGCTAACGAAGTTGGCACAGTGCTAGGAAAATCAGCCTGCGTATACAAGCCATTAATCGCACTTTAGGATGTAGTCACTCATTAGCGAGTCTGAAAGACATATCCGATACATCAGAGCGACTGTGCACACACTGACATACATCATTATCATCTTAGGAGTTTGCATCATTCAACAATTATTTTGTAATGACTCGGCCGAGTTGAGTATCTCTCTAGGGACCACATGGGTTATCTTTTTATGAAACCAGACGGAGAGATGGCAGAAATACTGTCTATTTGTTTTCACAGATTGTCTTCTAAGTTGAAGTTAGGAGAATAACCAAGTGAATCGGATGTTTGCAAGCTTAGTATATTAATTTCAATTTTTTGTAGGAGTTCCATTTCTGCTATGGATCCTATGTGCAGTTACGGGTGTCGCCAGCGCGCAGATCAGAGATAATGAATATAGACATAATTTTGGTGTGTTTTTTAAGTACATCGAAAGTTTTGAGATCGTGACAGACAAACACACACATACATTTGATTATAGGCTTCCAACGGAAGAAGCTTTTCAACAGACACCACTGCCTGAGTGTGTTGCGCACAGCAATCAAACAAATAATATGGCTTGTCACTATTCATTGCAACTTTATAAAGCACTGAATAGACTACAAAAAATAGCACATGAGCAGATAAAGGCTGATATTGATCAAATTCATTCCATCTTAAGAACAAAAAGGTCGAAGTTAGCCTTAAAAGGAAAGTCTAAAAGAGGAATATTTGATTTTGTGGGAAACATCGCACATTATCTTTTTGGGATTAGTAGAAAACAAGACTTACAATCCTTAGAAGAAAGGATTGAAACAGTGAACAGTAGAACTAGTCGAGTAATTAATCAGTTCCAGAGTCAAATTTCACGCTTGGCTTCTGCGTCTACAATTTTAAATAAACGAGTTAATGCAGTGGAGAGTCAGTTGGAATACCAAGCTCGGTGGTTTCAAGATTTAGCTATAGAGATACGTGATAATTGGTATACTGTAATTGAATTTTCCGCCTTTATAGCGGAAAATTTATTAAATTTTACCAGAATTTCTGAGCACTTACAGCACTTTAGATTAGCATCTGAATGCCTGGCATCAGGTCAACTTCACCCAGAGATGGTCCATAGGTTGGATATCCAATTTGCTTTAAACCACATAGCCGATGAGCTCAGAGTTCAACATTCCCAAGCTCGAGTACTGATTAAAGACCCTTCATTTTTTTATAGAGTTCCACATTTTGTAGCAGCAAAAGTGCATACTACACTTTTTATTTCAATCATGATACCATTAACTACTGTTGCCACTAGTTTTGATCTCTACGAAGTGGTTGTCTATCCAAGATCCGTTCATGATCAAATTCATTCAGCAACTTTGATTGAAAAATTGCCTAAATATTTTGCCATTGCGCAAGATAATAGTCTATATGCTATATGGGATAGTATGCCTAAGTTAGAAACAGGAGATAATATTTATTTCATAGATACCTTGGATATCAATTTAATAACAGATTTAAATTCCTGTATTTTTGCTTTATATAAAAATGATGCAGAAAGTATAGCAAAGCTATGCCAGTTTCAACTGTTGGCGCACAAGCCACAGGTTCTTATTCCTTTCTCACAAACAGCAATGATAATAGAAAATATTTACAATCTGTCTCTTACTTGTCCAAATGTCTATAATAAACCTTTGCAAGGATGTGGTTCATGCGTAATTACCAAATTAGCCGCATGCTCTGTCACTTCCAATAATATTTTAGTTCCAGCTAGCGTGCCACAAATTAAAAATGAATCAAAGACTCTACTTACACACAACTCTTATGCTATAAACAGTATTATACTGCAAACTTTTTTTCATCCGGATCAATGGAAACAATTCCATTCACAATCGTTGTCAGATCATAAATGGAATCTAGTGTTACCTGATTTTCACATAGCAGCTAAAGATGCACATAAAAATATTCTTTTACAGGAAGAATTTAATTCTACAATAGAAGCGGTTAAAAAAGGTGAAATTCTTTTTCAAAATAACGATGGAAAATTAGTAAGTGAATCAAAAGTTCAAGGACAGAATAATAAAGATTATTTAGTTAATATCTTGTTGTATATTAACATCACTTTATATGCTTTAGTTATTGCTATTATCATTTTTAATATATACTTGTACTTTAAACTTAACGCACTCGCGTGCCTCATACTAGCTTTGTCAGCTAAGGTCAAAATATCGGATGCACACCAAAACTTTCTCTATCCTTTAACTCCAGCACCACAGCCAATTTGCCACTGTTCTTCAAATGCTATTTCGTACGCATTAATTGCGTTTTTGACTGTATTGACACTCATTTTTTGCGCATATTTTATTTGGTTGCGTTTTAAAGCTAATGAATCCGTGATGCAACATGCTGGGGAAAAATTATATTTAAGATTCTCTAACTCCATCAAACAAATGGATATATTTTGGATAACCTTACCATACGAAATCCAACAATGTGATTTAATTGCAAGAAATAGTATTACAGATATCAGAATACAAAGTAATTTGTGTTCAAACGTACTGAGTTTCAATTGGGATCTGGAAATTACACATAACAGTACTCATTTGAAAATAAAACCTGATTCTCAGATTTCCTTAAGACTTGTAGACTCAATTGGATTAAAACAGATAGTAGGACTTAATCGTCACTATACAGTAAGCTTGATCTTAATGCAAAAAACTATAACACAGAGCTTGGTTATTAACCCTCACTTCACCGAGATACTAGATTGCACATCTCGTTTGGAATCACACAGATTACCACCAGAGACCGTAGACAGACTCGACGACGTTTAATTTTTTTTGAGTGAATTGTACTAGTAAACCGATTGATCATGTAACATGGAACTAATCGTTATTGATTATGATTAATGTGACTTTATGATTACTTATTATGATGATATTTTTTGAATACATTGATGTTAAATGACTGAACTGAACAATTTTTGCTTCTTATTATCAGATATTATTCTATAATCGTTTATAATTCGTTATGCAACGTATTCACTATATTTATACGGACACGCTCTTGGTCAAAAGAAAACCAAATGAGCTTTTGACAACATTTTCATATTATACTTTTGCTATTCATTTGGATTATCATCTTGATGAACATTTTAACGAACATTTTAAAGAACACATCGGTCGCATGCATTGCTTATATAGTTAATGGACACTTATTGAACATTTATTGAACATTATTAATCATCGATTGCTTTGAGAATGTTAACATTTTCTTCGAGATCCCCCCTTATTTTATAATTTGGGGCCATTAACACATAATAATTTGCAAATTATATCAAATCGCCACTGTATTCCGAGGGCGGAATAAGTTTTTTAACGGGGAGGTACTGTAGTGAATACCAAAGTCCATCAGTTATAAGTAACCAGGGGAAAACCAATGTTGTTGTCATCGTACTTTTCCATATCCACATATCCCTATGTCCTCACCACATAGTCCGAGCTGATGACTATGGCCTGATCTACCACGTGATGGATCAGACCATATGGTGTTCGAATGTAATTGGTTACACTCATGTAGTTTGTGCATGTGACATTATATCATGTGAGGCAGAATTGAATAAAAGCTAGCGGATGGTAAAGGGGACAGACAGACTTGAAGTACTCGCTCTCAGACTGTTTAACATCTGGGCTGAGGCGAGGGTCGATCTGCTCCTGAGCTTGAAGCGGCATTAACAACTACGTTTCGTCTCAGTTAGTTCCCCGGTAGTAGGCCAGACCATCATATCTGGTCTACTACATTTTATATATATATATATATATATATATATATATATATATATATATATATATATATATATATATTGATATACCCCCGTCGCTACGCCCCTGGTCAGGGGTACTCAAACTTTTTTGATGGCGGTCCACATCCAGTCTTCTATTGTTCGTGAGGGTCACTAGTTATAGTGGAAGTCCCATTATTACTCTGGCAACTACGGCATAGTAGGCAACTATGAGTAACTGTGGGTCGTCTTATTAATTAATTAATAGACTGTTATAATTGAACCAAGGCAATGTGAAACAAGATTAGATTTTAAAATGCATCTGACGTCATTGTGAAGCAGTAAATCTCCAAATCTGCCAGGGCGTGGACAGTCTCCCCCGGACATTATCCCCCGGACATTACCCCCAGACATATTCCCCCCGGCAAAGAAGTAATGAACAATGTAAATCAATATCATATATATGTCCAGGGGGTCAAATGTCCTACACCCAAATCTGCCAGACACATTTTCAAGGAATGAACGCAGACAATGATGCTGTAGTGCTGAACATTTTTGGGATCAAAATTTCTCACGACACAGAACGCTGTGGCGGTCCACAAGAAACGTACTCACGGTCCGGATTGTGGACCGTGGGCTGCGGTTTGAGTACCCCTGACGTATGTGGTAAAATCCATTAATCTGGGGTAGGTTGCCATTACTTTCCCCAGACCCACGTTTTACCTCGCAGCTTAATGCTGCTCCTCAGTTTACCACTGCCCTCTAGCGAGTAAGGCTGAGTTGACCTTAGGGCTCCTGCAAAAATTGAATCCGCAACCTTCTGCTCCATTGTCCAGCGTTATCAGTCTTCTAACTTCCCACCCCCTACTAGAAAAGACTGCTAAAATCATAAAAAATACAAGTGAAAGAGAAGATAGACAATAACCTATGAACAGATTTTCTCATAGCTACATCGACAGTCAAAGGCAACAATCAAACTAAATTATCGAAAACCAAAAAATACTCTTAACTACACAAACTACAAATTTATAGCCACATAGTGATATACTGCAATACAGTCTGCATTAACCAAAGATAAAGTACATGCTTTCGACACACACGCACGCGCACACACAAAGCTATCTACAGCACAGCAAACAATTTTACACAATAATTTATTACAAAAGTTAGGACATACTGTAAATGATACAAACACCACAAAACTGCTTGTGTACGCTGAAGTCATTTTATTATACTCTCAAAAAACAGCCTCAAGCTTGGTCATGGTTTTCATAGTTTTAAAGTAACAATAAACTCACACAAACACACACACACACACACATCATCATTATCATCATCGCCACCACCACAAACAATGACTCCTGCAACAGCTTGTGACTGCAATGGAACACTCCAAAATGTGTAAAAATTTCCAACAAGGACATGATGTTGATGACTGCATGGGGTAATCCCATGACATACTGAGCAAACAAAGCAGTATTTTGGTGCATTTGGTTAATCAGTAGACTGTTGTTGACATACACAACAGAAAGACTCTTGGATGAAAGCATAGAATATGGGACTGCATAATACCTAATGACTGGAACACAAAAAGACAATTCCTTTGGAAAGGAAGCATGCAGGACTGCAGCTACCACTGGAGATAAAAAAGAATATGGATTAGACGGAGCAGATCTTTTGCACGTCTCCACAGTGAACGAACGGTTGACGCAGGGAGGAACAAAAGAATAAAATAACGGAAGAAAATCAATGCAGTGACAATAGTCTGCTGGTCGCCGGGAAAATATCCTCAGGAGACGCATCGTAAGACTGTGAAATTAAATCAAAGACTGTTCAATGGCTGTGTACATTGTACGATGTACAATGTACGTCTATGCTTGTATGTAATTGTGGACAATCACTTTCTGGATGATAAATGCCCCTGTGGCTTAGACACGGACGGAGAAAACCCGGTTGTAAGCACAACAAGCCTGTTAATTCTCGTTCGTGAATCGGTGACTAGAAATATTCCTATCTTATAGACCATTCACTTGTCCAAGAGTACCAGTATATATAATAAGCAACATTAATACAGTATTACTGTGCAGCACTCCCGAATCAAAATCCAGAGCATATCCAGAGCATATTTTTAAAACTATTAGATTCAATTCAAAATTTGTATATTCAATTGTAATTGATATTGCCAGACTTCCCATTCAGACTGCTAGGCGGCCGTTGTCATTTTGAGTGCCTCTTGCTATTATAAGAAATGTTCTGGGTTCCTATTTTATTCCCAGATTTCTAAAGGAAGATTTATGTTGCTTAGACTCAGAAGTGGAACTTCCATTGTGACCAAGAGAATTGACAGAAAACAGAATCTGTAGCCACCATTGCCACAAATCTCCAGCCAAAACATGCTAGGCCTAACTCTAACATGTACGGTACACTTAGGGTTAAGTCTGTCTGGTGCTCCAAAGATATGCAAGGTAAATTTGTTAGTCAAACATCCTGAAAAGCCTAGAAACAATAATCCTAAACACAATATTACCCAGCAATATCAAAAGCTCAAGTAAAAGTGTATCTACACAAATCAAATCTCAAACTTCTATAGCGCCACTTCATAATGCAGAGAGGTTTCAACCAATGGCACACCTAATCACAATCACACAGATCCAGGTCAAATCCAGGATATCCGGCCGGACAACCAGATGACATCCTACAGTGGATAAGTCAGACAAAAAAAGCAATGGGTTTTTAAAATCTTGTTCCACAATTAAAAGTGAATTTTCTGTGCTCACATCCCAAGGCAAAGAAAATCAGAGTTTGGAGGGGGCGGGGGCAGGCACAGATCAGCAGGAGTACCAAGTATGAGTGAGAAGAACTGAAGGACAAGAGCCTTCAATTGTTCATGGCATTAACTGAGTGAGGACGTCTGCCTAACTTGAATTTGCCACCAAGTACTGTATAAGCAATCAGCTAAGTAAGTAAGTCTTCTTCAAGCCCTCTCATCGGCTACAAATTGAGTACAATTCTTTGAACTCACAGGCATTTATGATGTTAAACTTAAAGCATAAAACCGGTATACAAGAATAGTTCCCTGTCACTTCATGGACCGTCACTTCCTGGACCGTCACTCCGTACTTGGCCTCTTCTTGTTTCCCTTCCATCATCTATGATGACTGATGAGTTTGAAGTACCTCGCCTACACACCAACAAAACCTTCAGCAGATATTGAGTTTTGAACCCCAAATATCAAGACCAACCAACTAACCACAGAGCCGCTTAGAGCCTACCGCAGCACATCTACCTCAAGCCAGCATTTTAATTTTACTCATCGAAAAAAATTCAACCTTACGACATTACAGAACTTACCCATGTAGTGTAACTCTCAGGCTTCTAACAAGCGACATCCTGCTGCTAAGAAGATCCGCCCTATAATATTATATAATGCCACTACTGGTAAATTTCAAGTGTTTTATGGTACCATTAACACATACATGTACACGTTTATCAACATCACCCGAACAGCATTGATTACTGTGAAATCCAAAATCATTACATGACAGACATGGTATATATTCAGTGAACTCTGAACAGTAAAATGAATCTAGTACAGAATTATTGTACTATGTATTATTGCACTGAACAAGTATGCACTATTGTATGTATGTACTATTGGCTCTCTGGAGTACCGTAACTCTAACAATATTATTGTCAGTGAGCAATATATACATTCTTGTGTACTTCTCATGTACAAGAGGACCCCTAGCCTACCTTGGCTGGGCTCCTGTCTTCTAATAACTGCAAACACAGTGAACTCAGCAGCTCATAGAATAATTAACTCTATTATTATTAAAAGAAATTTTCAATCTTCATCAGTTCAAACACTGACAATATCAAATGCAGATGAATAGCCTGTCAGCAAAGTAGCTTACTTGTAAGCTAGGAATAGCAATTATAAGATTTAATAATAATAATAATAATAATAATAATAATAATAATAATCATCATCATCATCATATAATAATAATAATAATAATAGTGTGCACTTTTGTATAACCAGTTCTATATAATACTCAATTATGCTTAAAAACTCATGCACCACAAAATAGTTTCAATAAACAAAGTCTCAATCAATATTTTGGCAATGCACTTTTTGTCATGTTGTGAACTATATTGTCAGCACTGCCTCTAATTTCTAACAAGTCAATGAATGAAATTAAGCACTGCCTAAAGAGAAATATTTCACGTAGATTAACACTTACATGCTAACCATCATGCAAAACTTTACCTGGGACATGTACATTATGAAAACATCAATAGCATTTGATTGCAGCAGCAAGATAAAAGTACAACACAGACTCGAGTGCACATAGATAACATTCTAGAAGTCTATAACAACGAAGTTTTCTCCAGCACTCGAGGTTGCACTGACGACTACTGTATGTATGTACGACTATATATAGTATAGCCACCCGCTGGCTTCACCAAACGCCAGGACTCTCAACTGGCTAATCTTAACACAGCTAAATCACAACTTAATCAACTCCCGAATTCAAAATAAATGTCTCGGTGTCAGAAATATCAAGCAACTATGATAACGCTCCAGAACAATAATGCTTCAGACCGACACAGTAAATTATACAGAGCATGGCATTGCCTACCAAATTCTATGTCAAAACCTAGACTCATGTGTAAAAATTAACTCTGATAATCTGTCTTCAAAAGGAGCAATTTGAGTGCTGCCTTTTGAAATCTATTAAAGAATCTGTTCGAAATAATTAAGATAGCATGCCAAAGCCATCACACACTGATAAAGAACTGAGAAATAACAGAGACGAAGCCTAGCTAATGAACAAGGGCGTCTGCCTGCCTTTCCCTTGCCACCAAGTAAGTTATGGACCTGGTATATTATGAATTTATGTTCAGAGTTTGTGCCACTGTTGAATACATCACCAGACAACACAAAAGTCATATTACTTGTATTTTCAAAATCACCATTTGAGTGCAAAAATTTATGCAAGTATTTTTTGGCAAATTCTTGTGCTAATCATGAAATTTTCCCCAAAATCCTGGGAGATTTTGGGGAAGATTTCATGATTAGCACAAGAACCTGTAAAATATTTCATTTTTTGCACTTTCAGCAAGGACAATATATCTGTTGTCTGTTTTAACCCCTCTACCGGCCATGATGCGCATAATATGTGCCCATTTTACATTACGTTACAAATACAGTAAATGGACGCTAAAGGGTTAACCAAGATGTGCTTCATAATTCAACTTTGATTACGTTGCCAGTCATTTTAGGCAAAGGTGTAACAAAACAACCTAAATACTTGCATGTAACATGCACGCCAAATTCACGAAACAGCAACTGCAAATTTTTGCAAAATTTATCAAAAGCACTTCCAGCGCTAGCTGATAAAGTTATTCACAAAAACCTGACAAGGAGGTTGCCTAAGAATTATGAAGCTATATGGGTGAAATATCAGCGATAAAGCACATCAAGTTTCATCTGTAAGATCAAATACGTAAATATTTCAACATACATAACAATAATTATTGTTCTGACAATGACTATCAGCACAGTACAACACAAAACCCCACAAGTTTCACCCAGGACAAATTCCAGCTCACTACCTGCAATGTTAATTTCTATTTCTGTACACAGACTATTTAACGGCTGTCTCCTAAATGGCAGCACTTAACATTCTTTAACTACCGCTACTTGTGTTTTATATCCTAATTAATTATAATCTCAATATCTTTTTTATCTTGTATATGCTAATTAATAAACTTTCAACCCGGACAGCACCAATTGTTGCTAGGTTACCGAATTTACCGGTTACCGGTAACCTGTAGCAATATGGTGTAATTAAGGATATATATAATATTTAATTAATTTTTTTACATGATCATTGTGCTTATGATTTATGTTCTATGATGTTCTGAGTTGGAATAAACTATTAAACTAAAAATAAAATAACAAATTCCAGCACACTGCCTGCAATGATAACTCCTATTTCTGCACACAGACTCGGGCTATTTAAGGCACACGTCTCCTAAATAGCAGCACTTAAAATAACTACTGCTGTTTTATATCCTAATTAATTATAATATAATCGCCTGGCTTATCTCTAATCTTACATCAGAAAGCAGCACAGGCAAAAAGCTAAAAAGCTGGGCCAACATTTTCAGCTTTTGCTATAAATATAAGACACTGGTCTTGACAAGCTAAGCAATCTCTCATTACCCTACTGGCCTACACAATTTATTAGGGTACAAAGGGCAACAGCAAAAAATTTCATAAATTTCATAACTTAGACTAGATCCAAGCCATACCCACTTTTACTGCTCAGTATATCACTATATATATATATATATATATATATATATATATATATATATATATATATATATATATATATATTAGGGTGGTCCTTATTTTAGAAATTTTGAAATGTCTAGGTCTGACCCCCATATTTGTTCCTTTATATAAGTAGATTATTAGTACAAAATTGCAGATCAATATTCAATTGTTAACTGGTCGCTCAAGCGCATCAAAGTATTGCGTAATGTAGGCATTATGTTCTAATGTGAAATTATGCTATTTATTGCATCATATGCTAAACAACTTGAAACATTGAAGCAACGATCGTGGTAGTAAGTGATAATTACTTAAAATGAAGGAGCCTGTGTGATACAGTCTAACTATCAATAATTAGGTTTTAAAGATTTTCTCCTATCACAAAAGAGAAAGGGCGCAGAGGGACCATGGCTTCCGTTGATACTGTACTAGCGGGTAAAAGAGAGAAGACAAGAAAGAGCTGAGAAGAAAGAAAGCGACATCTGAAGGCACAAGTAGGTGCGGTGGATTTGTTAAACACCTTAGACGCTGACCGTTCTTCATGTTCAGATGATGAATCCTCAAGTAATGAGGTGAGGGTGGTGCTCAATATTCTCTTTCACAGCATCCCCCATGCGCCAAGCGTGGACGACAGCAAATATTAACTCCTCAACTGTCTGCTGTACTGGATCGCAATAAAGTTTCAGATAGATCAGCAGTTTCGGTTGTTGCAGAAACTGCTAAAAGTATTGGTTGCGACATTCAAAGTTTGGCTCTTAATAGAAGCACTATACGCCGTCAGAGGCAAGAACATAGACGCGAACTGCTTTTCAAGAATTCATGGAAGCTTCAAACCTGGGGTAAAATTGTTGGTACATTGGGATGGAAAGCTGTTACTGCATCTTTCTGGAAAACAAAAGGTAGATCGCCTGGCTATTCTGATTTCTTTGTTGGGTGGTGGCTCACAGTTGCTGGGGGTACCTCAAATATGTTCAGGCACTGGAAAGGAGCAGGCTCATGCAGTCTTTGCTATGTTGAACAAGTGGAACATATCTGATGGTGTATGTGGTTTATGTTTCGATACAACTAGTTCAAATACTGGACTGAGCAATGGATCATGTGTTATACTTCAGGAACTGCTTGGTCTGTTGCATCTAGCCTGCAGACATCATATCTTGGAATTGGTTGCTGCCGCCGCATTCAATGAAGCCATGAGCGTTACCTTATCTCCAGAAATTCCACTATTTAAGAAATTTAAAGAACAATGGAAGAAAATTGATAAAACTCATTTTCAAGATTATTCGAGTGACATTGAAGTTTTTGAGGCCTTATCTGACATAAGGGATGATGTAGTTCAGGAGCTTCAAACTGCATTATCACAACAACAACCACGTGACGACTACAAGGAGCTGATTGAGATAACTTTGATCTTTTTGGGTACTCATGCATGTCGTGGCGTAGTATGGTCGACACCTGGTCCCATGCATTTAGCTCGCTGGATGAGCAAAGTGATTTATTCCTTCAAGGTATGGATATTTCATTCTCAACTTAAACTGGCACAACGTCAATTACATGGTCTTCGAAGCCTCTGCATCTTCTATTCTAGAATCTATGTGGTCGCGTGGATAAGAGCTCCTCTTGCAGTGGGCGCACCCTATAACGATTTAAATCTACTGAAGTCCTTAGTTGATTACAAGAGAGTTCTGGCGAATTTCCTGCAAAACGTCAATGAAACTGGCAGGTCAGCTTTGGTACTTATCTGAGGAGTTGGTCGGCCTCTCTTTGTTTGATGACAGAGTTTCTAATGATACAAAGGAGAAAATGGTGATGGCAATGCTATGTACTGATGGTGCCACAGTTCCTTCTAAGCGCGTTAACCTCTTGCTAGATGAAGTTCAAACTAAATCATTGGAAGACTTTACAACTAAGATGACTATGTCACTTTTCACAAAGCTCAACCTACCTTCTGATTTTTTACACACTCCGGTATGTCAATGGCATGACAGGGATGATTACAACTTAGCCTGTAATACTGTTAAGACTCTTCAAGTAACAAATGATCATGCTGAACGAGGGGTTGCATTAGTTCAGGAATTTACTGGTAGCTTGACTAAAGACGAAGAACAGTTGCAGTTTTTACTTCAAGCCGTTTCTGATCATCGTAAGAGATATCCTGGGTGCCTAAAGCGAAATTACTGTGGTGATAGTTCAGAAACTAAGTAACAGTAAACGGACTGCGATTTTTGTACATTTCGGTTAACTTTTAAATGTCAATTTATAATAAATGTAATGCCATCTAAAAGAGGACATGTCCGAATTTGACGTTTTTCTTCTTATTAAACACTACATTCTTCTGAGACCTTGAGCGACCTCTTAGAAGTAAAACATTTGTACTAAATTTGGTATGTGTACTTCCTATACCAGATGGAAACGTTTTAGGGGGTCAGACTTGAAAACTCTCGAAAAATATTCTCTTCCATAGGAATAAGGACCACCCTAATATATATATATATATATATATATATATATATATATGTGTGTGTGTGTGTGTGTGTGTGTGTGTGTGTGTGTGTGTGTGTGTGTGTGTGTGTGACCCGCTGGGAGAAAAGGTACCATATGTGGGGTTCTTGAGTTACATATACTGTATATATTGGGGTTATATTAGCTCAGTCACAGTAAAGTTTTAGAGAAATATATAGGGATACCAGATCAGTTGGAAAGATTGCTGATTGCCTAGACCAGAGATAAGTGCTGGAACCCAAAGCTCGGACTCAAGTACAGGACCTACCTTTACCTTTATACCTAATCTGAACACTTGGCAAATCCTTCAACATCAATAATTTGCTTTGGCATATATTTTACAAGGCAATTCTGAGGTTTCAATCACACCAGTGGGTCCTCATGAGCAGGGTGCGATTTGTGACCTGGAGCAGTGGGGGGATATGTCGGGCTTGGGGGGATGTAGTTGTTGGAAACTGTAGCAGTGGGGGGAATGTAGTGGTGGGGGATGTAGCAGTAGGGGATGTAGTTGGGCAGTGGGGGGGAAGATTCCCCCTCCCCCCCACAAATGCGCCCTGCTCATGAGACATTTTAATACCAAAATGTCCAATTTAATTTAAGCTGCTTACTTTAATCTGTCCATCTTCGAAAACCAAAATTTCTCATGAAAGACACAAACCTTACCATTACTCAAAAGATGAAAACAAGACATCAAGTCAGTCAGTTTGCTGGTTCAGAGACTGTTCAATTTAGTACTTACTAGTTCTTCTTCAGGTGCTCTGTCCAGAGGTTCCGCGACAATTCGTCTACAGACTTTTTGTCTACAGACTTTTCGTCTACAGACTTTTCGTCTAGACTTTTGGTCTACCGACAATAGGTCTACTGCGTTACCTTAACCTAACCCTAACCATAACCATAACCCTACCCCTAACTTTAACCCTAACCCTAGCATTAACCGTAACTTTGGACAGGTTCCATACTCCAGCGTCGCCACTCCTCTCTATCTTGAGCTTTTATCTTCAGGGCTGAATACTTGTTTTTTTCCGTAGTTTCGAGCATCCACTCCATGCAGCATCAATGTCCTTGGTCGCCCTTTCTGTGCTTTCCCATTCATCTTTCCTTCTAGTACTTCTCTTAGTAGGTTTGATTCTTCTCTCAGTACATGCCCTATCCACTTCTTTTGTCTTGTACAAACAGTGTTAATTAGGCTTTTCTTCTATCCTTTTCCATACTTCTTCGTTTGTTATTTTTTTCTGTGCAGCTGATTGTTTCCATTCTTCACTGGATCCACATTTCGAATGCCTCTAGTCTCTTTATGTCTTCCTTTCTTATTTCCACTCCTGCATGCTCAGTTGTCATTAAATGTATTAGTAGTTAAGTATGATAACAATAAGCCTAATAGACTTCATGCTAACTCATAAGTATTAATAACCTAAATGTTGATCAATGCACCCAAGTAAAAGTCCTAGCAAATATCCAGAACCATTTTAAAGTTACAGAGATTAAACAACCAAAGGTAAGTACTTCCTTGCATAGGGTCATCAACACAGAAACAAGATTCTGGAACTCTGAAAAGGTATCACATAGCAGTAATAAATTTGTCATTTCTTGAATAACGTTCATTTAAACGGACCTTAACCCCTTAACCGTGTATTTAACTGTAACTCAATGTAAAATGGACGGGTATATCCAAATCCCCAGTTAAGGGGTTAAACCTGCAGTCAAGGTAATGCATGCAGAACCCCGAGATAGCTGGTCATTCATATCATGTTCAGTTCTGCTGCTTCTGTGCTGACATTAAATGCCAAAAGAAATGTACTTACTAATGGATATGCCCAAAGCAATGACAATAGAGTGCTCATTGTTTCAAAGTCCCTTTAAACTGAAACACAATATTATTACATTACTGTACAGGGTGGCACAAAAAAATCGGACTACATTTAATGCAAACCTAAATGTGACTAGTCCGGTTTTTTTGCGCCACCCTGTAGTTTCGTGTCACAGCGGGTTTCTTCAAGGATCTCCATTTAATAAATACATGTAGATTATGGTAGATATCAAGTAAGCAATGGCCATGAAAGAATTTCTATGCAGACACAGGTAAGAACACCTTTAAGCCACCTTAGTATTAATTTTAAATCCTTAGTCTCCACTATATTTCTCAGTAGGAACTAAAAATGTAATATAATTTATTCTTTGCTGTATTAAGTCCCACTAAGCAGGATCCACTGGCTTATTAGAAACTGCAGGAAGATGATGAATCTTGGAAGTCAGTAAGACTGAAGCCGTGTGAACACACTGATTAATAATAAGATGGAAAATTGGACGATATCAAATAGCATCCAAGATTATTTCTCAAATGAATTTTTATATATGTGTATCATTTCCATGATATCCAAAAATCAAATTAGTAAGACTTTCATCAGATCCCAAGTACCTTTTTCGTTATAAAATGACAAAAGGCAGCGATATTCAAAACGTCATATTGTTGTCAACAGAAGACCCAAGCCTACTACCGGCAGTACAGTTAATAATTCAAAATCAACCATAATGCCTACTATACCATTTCAAATCAAAAGGCCTATACAAGGATATCCTGTCTTGCAAATAGCACAAGATTATATATGTCTATTATCTTGTACTTTGGCTAAATAATACATTATGCACAACCAGCCCCTTAATTCAACTGCCCACAGTTCATTTGTCTGTACAGTAAAGCTCAAATAACACAGATTCATAAAACACGGAACTTTATTTAGCAAAGACTATTTTATTTGGACCACCCATGACTCAATAGGCTTCTTAGACTTAGAACTGGGCTAACAAGGACTTTCAGTTAACATGGAAACTATTTTCTGTTTCCACCATGCAACCACACTCAGCGGTAGCTAGTTTTACTGCAATTAGCAAACTATTACCATATAATTCGGCTAAAACACAGGTATGAACCCTGGATCTAAATGCTAGCAGTTTAGCTCACCAATTACCGGTACTGGACCAACATATACGGTAACCCAGCTATTCTTATGTCAGCTTAAATTTTAACAACTACGGTACACAAGAAAAAGCTGGTATTAAGAAAGAAAATTTGAAAATTTCATAATGCTTGGGCTCACAGAGGGACAAAGACACAGAGGAAGACTAAGAATGACCTGGGTGAATAACATCACAGAATGGACAAGATGAAATACATTCAGAGGGAAGTTAGGTACAAACCCAGGGCGTACAATGTATGCTTCTAAAATGAACAGTCAAACCCAGAATAAACAGCATTATAGCCAAGCATTTAGCCAAGTTGCACTGTCATTTCGAAGATGTCAGACACTAATTATACAGACAAAGTCAACTCTTTTAGCACTATAGCAATAATTACTTGTCACGCCACCACTGAAAGCCAACAGTAAATTTACCCCGATTATTACATAATGGGAATTTTCCATGACATCATAGTTATAAATAGGAACATTGAAAAGTTTAATCACCAAGCTCAATATTATATTTTACTACATATTTTTCAGCCCAAGATGTTTAGGAAAATAAATCATGCATTTGGTGTGTTATGAAAACTGAATTCATTATAAACAGATTCTCAGTAAGATAGATTTTAAAAGATACATAGGATTTTCTGTTCCACAGCATGTAAGGTGCCTATTCACCACAGGTACTGTTCAATTAAACCCAGGATTTCAATGCTTGCTTACCTTAATCTAAGGAAAAAAATATATTGACTGGGGCTGTACTGCCATAAGGACACAGTAGGTCTGGAATCCACGAGAGCCCCCACACAGCCATTTTGGTATGCTATCAGTATAATTTGGTAGCTCTGATATAGCATTGCTTTCAAGTTTTTCTTTCTAAATATACAATGAAATAATGGTAAAATTTGGGGACCAGCAACCTAAAATAGATAAAACTAGAACTGTTGGTATCCTGTCTACTAACCTTGACATTAACTGCAGCTTAGCACTAAATCTATTTGTCAGCAATCACAAAAACCTCAAGCAAACAAAATTCTCCTTGGAAAATGTCTTCTATTGCCACCTGCAGTTAGGTCTAATCAGCTTATCAATTCAACCCAACAATGATACACCATTATATCTATAAGCCGAAAATTTAAGAACCTATTATCTCTAGAAATGAATGAAAAATCAATGACCTGCCAGCCGGAGGCGACCGCATCTGTGCAGAAATAACCGCTGACTTAAAATCAATCGAAAGTCTCAGAATTAATCGTGTCCTAGCGTTGCTGCTGATGAGAAAAGAATGTAAGTCTGGGTGGATTCAAAGCCAATAATCATCCGTAGAATGTCCTAAGAAAGAACCTACATCATCACCAGCAACGTGTTTAAAGCACCAGAACATCATCACGGACATTCGACAGGCAGACAATTTACAATGCAAAAACGAGTTAACATCAGTGAAACCATTACACTATAGTCTGTATATTCAGTAATTGCCTCAATATTGCTAATCTGTAATCCAAATAGTCTCTTTATTTTCATATTGTTTTGTTGCCAAGCTAGTAAAAATGTAATAGATGCTAGGCATGACTCTAAGTTTTATTCGTCTTAAAGTGAAGAGTTCATCAGTATATATATATATATATATATATATATATATATATATATATATATATACACAATAAGTAACTGCATCATCCTACATCCACAATAATAACTGCAGTTATATCCACAACCTTGCATTCAAACCTTAGATGACGACCCCTTGTGAGCACTCCCGGTGCCACCACTGTGTATCATTATGCAAGCCAGCAATGCGGTGTAAAAGGGTTCCCTGGCACCACAAGTATCCCCGACAATTCTAACATTACACAGGAAAAAATTCAATTTTCAAACCATTTATCATCTAGATATAAATATAATGACTAAAACGTGGGCAATTTAGAAGCATCACTCATTTGTCAGACCTTCAATTGCCATGCTGAAATCAATAATGGCCAATAAGTATAAAGATCAATAATAATGGCCGATAATACTGATCAATAAATAACGACAATGTTCATGACAACACCAGCCTTAACTCTTTACCGGTCATTTATTTGTAAATGTAATTTTAAATGGGCATATATATGTGTGTCACAACCAGTAAAAGGGTTAATAATTATAACAACAAAATAATAATAATTGCAAAAATAAATAATGCTCTTTATATATCATTAGTTACAATACACAAAGATATAGGTCAATCAGTCTGTTCACAAAAACATTGCCAGTTCAGAGATCAGTCAATGAGAAACAATAAGATGCCCCAAACAAAAGAGTTCTGGAATCTCTTACAAGGTAACTTCAGCAGATTAGATTTGGCTATATAATTGTAGTTAGAAATACGATAGTCTTGCTGGTAGGTGCAAGAACCGTGAAAGAATTCTTAACTCTTAAGACTTCATGTCCAAGTGGTGATAACTAATTTACTCCGAGACATCGTTACCAGGAAATCTCATTCACAACATGATCATTTCACTCACTTGCACCCAATGACTGTACATCCCATACTGTCACAAAGATTCTGCTAAGATACAAGACATACAAGTAATATTTAATAAATTGATGAAATAACAACATTTAATGGTTCACTTTGTTTCTATAACAACAGTAAACTTTCTTATATAGCCTATTAGTTTTTTGGTTAGGACAGCAGAATGGGCACAACATTGGTCTGCAGACAAATCCTGTTGGTAGCTAATTGGCACGAGGCCAATCGTCTAGCAATCAGTGAATAGATCAACAGTCTGGAGATTTTTGTACCAAAAATGCAGTACTATGCAAATCACAGAATTGCACTACAATAGGCTCAGTGATTCAATTGCAAGCCTTTTGGCTTTGCTGTCATCCTCTGCACTCCAGTTGATTTAGTCTGCGTGGTACTTCCGGCTTGTATCTTGTACATCGTTATTAAGGCGCTATATAAATCGAGCGTCCACAATTTGCAAAACACAAGCCTTTCTGGCGTCATAAAGAACAGCCAAACGACTAAAACAAACATCTTGCTTACTCGGAAATTCCTTTTAAAATTAGAAGAATCTGCTTTCGGTCGACCGACACTCTGGTCTCTCCAGCTTTCATAAGCTTTCACCATAACTCGAAGCCTTCCATCGTCCCTGGAAAAGTACTTTTCGCCCGACCGCTCAGAGCAGAGTCCCCGGACCACAGACCAGCAAAATGCGTCCAGAAATTGGTGAAATCGAGGACCGTTCGTCCCGCAGTCGTCTCCGCGTCGTCGGAATAATAATAATAAGGCGCCAGATAATGAACAGAAATTAACCTGATAAACACTTCTAAAAATTACCCAAATATCCCCGACAGGAATAACCGCTCTGCCGAGTGTGGCGTGAAATTTTGATGCTCGAAACGCAGCTGGTCATCATTATCGGCAGAAAGTAAGTAAGTAAAATTGTGTGAATATATATAGCACTTTACATTTTATGGAGGCAGCAAAAAGGGCAACAGACTGTTGAGAATGATGAAAAGAACAATAGTGAGTCGAGATAGAGAGATACACTCAGGGCCGCCGAGAGAAATTCCGGGCCCCGGAACAAAAAAAATTTGCGGGCCCTTAAGAAAAATGTATCAAGTCTCCGAAAAACCTGACAAGAACGAAAACGTTATCAACTCTCCAAAAACAGCCTGACAAGCAAAAAACGTTGTCAATTCTCAAAAAACACCCTGACAAGCAAAAAACAAAACACCTTATCGTCACCGGATCTGATGGGCCCCTGAAAACTCCATATGGGCCCCGGTACAATGTATCGACTGCACCCCCTCTCATCAGGCCTGAATACACTATATAAGTCATTATTAAAGACTCATCTAGATTCTAGAATACTGTGCTGAGTGTGCTCAGGCATATAGAATCCGTTTCGCACTTATTTCAACAAAACATCCGATGAAGGTGTCTTGCACGCCTAATTGCGGTGAGGACTTTTCAAGGGGCCCGTTAAAGTTACCTGAGGTGAATTAATTGATCATGCAGAAGTAAATCTATAGGGTTAATTGTGAACTTGTGACAAGAGGCTGTCCATTAATTATGTCAACAATTTTGGGCAATTTTTGCCCCCACCCCTTGTCAACAACTGTCAACTTTCAGTGACACCCCTATAATTATGTCAAAAACTTTTGACCCCCCCCCAACTAAGATCAGTGACGGGTTTCCCTAAAAAGTTTAGAAGGTTATTATATTTTGCGGCGATCGATGGCCATTTTCCCCTTTCTTTTCTTCATCAATTTGTTATAATGTGGTGATGATGACCTTGGTTTTTTGCTTGTCAGGCTTTTTCCATTGTAATAAATAGTATTCCATGAAATTTCTTATTTTTATCATTCGTAAAAAATGAAATTGTTGACGTCAACTTCTCTTGACCTTCTCCTCTGTCAACAAACACACTCGTTCAAAACTTCAAACCCCTCCTCCTATTTTGTTGACGTGATTAATGGACAGCCTCCAACAGCAAGTAATCGTATTATGGTTTTAGTCAGAAGTCTTTATTTATGTTGAACTTCTTGTTCTTTCATATTAAGTTCTCAGTTATAGGATTTTAATTTGGGTAGGCCAATCAAAGGGTCATCATCATCAGTGTTTCTGTCTCTCGACCGTGTCGATGGTCCAGGTATCCAGTTATTCCACCCGATCGATTTTTTGCTTCTTCTTTGAGTTCCTAGGGATATGTGGTTTATTCATCATCCACTCCAACATCATCTTTCTATATATATATATATACTCTCTTTCCCTATATTTTTCCTGAGGATTATTGTTCAAGAAAGTAACAAGAAAAGTCATTTGTATGGAAGGAACATGTAAAATCCAAGTTGTAATTTGCCTTTTCCGGATTATTATCTGCATATAAACATGCAAAAATGAGTTCTTGCAAACTATCTCCTTCAATGTTCAAGGGTTCGTTTGTCTTATGCTCTGTCAATTTTACTTTTAGCATTTAGGCTCCAAATCCGACAAAAAATTTCAAAAGCCTCTAATCGTTTTTATATCTTCTGTTTCTCATTGTCCGATAGTTTGCTGTCAATATTTTCCCAACAACGCCACAGTCTCCGTTATCAATGATTTTTTCCAATCTCTTTTTAGGTTTAGTTTTAGTTTACAAAAACAAACTTTCATTGCTTGTAAAATATTCAATAAATGATTGGGCCACGTCTTCTTATCTCTTAAATGCATCTGGCACCAGATTTTGATTTTATCAGACTTCCTAGATAGCTTTATAAATTCCTGATCACTTGCTCTATGATCTGTCCATAAACCTTTATTTCCACTCTCATTGCTAGGCCTACATCTTTTGAGTGATGTTACGTCTTAGATTAACTTTAGTCTTTTTGTATTGATTCTCATTCCATACTTTTTCTTACACTTGCGCGTTTAACCAGAAATTTATCCATTACTTCCTGAAGCCCTTTTTGATTGCTTAGTAATTTGCATGGCCTGACTGTCTCTTGTATGAGCTGCAAATTCCGCAATCTTAAAGGACTGAACACTTAGCTTAGCGTCGCCGTCTTACACGATAGTTACTGTATTCTCCATCGTTCTGTTGTACATACATTAATTACACCAGATGTCCGACGATGTAATTGATTATCAAAACAGTCAGTCATCCATGGTGACAGATGGCCATTCATTGAACTTATTATCCAAAAAGAAGTACAAGCGAAAACAGATGTAGCCCTAAACTCTGGACATCCCTGGAAGTCTTACTGGGGATAAAAAGAGTACAAGCAATGACAGTACATCAAACAAATTAGACACTGAGGAGGGTGGGAGGAAAATGTTTGGGTTTCCGTTGAATGGGAATTGAACAGTCGGTGGTGGATGATCAATCGGATGCTTAAGACTTGCATCTGGAAAGTGAGAAAAGACTATCTGAAAATGGGAAAAATATCTATACACTCGACAGCTTCGTGGATTACCCAGCCAAAAAGCGTTTGACAGAGTAGACTGGGAGGATTTTTTGATGAGAGCACTGAAAAGGGTGGGAGTGGATTGGAGAGACAGAAGACTGGGTAACGGTAACCAGAGGTAAATACGGAACCGACTTTCTATGGTGGCTACGCCAAAGACTACTACTAGGCCTACTACTGATAGTAACACAAATACTACTACTACTAATAATAATAACGATTAACGACACACCCGCTGTGTAACAAACTAACAATTTGCATATTAAAATCCGTGCTATAGAAGTTTGTTAATAAAATGTCATGCAGGTCCGTGATATCTACTCTGCGTTCTACCTTCATTATGAGCTGATTGGAGCTAAGTGGCTGTAGAAAGAAGCTGCTTGAATAAAGCGCCGTGAGCATTTAAATGACCGACTATAAAGACAATTATATACGTAAAATTAGCGTTTTAAGGTAAAATAGAACGCAAACAGTCGCTGTTCGCATCGTTTTGACGCTAGATCACCATCGAACGATGCGCTCCGAACAGTGTTTCGTTTGTTCAATCTTTATGTAGCGCCGTTTGATGACGAATTGCATTCGCATGTTATGCCATGCAGTGAAATTTGAACAGTTCAATATGCTGTCGTGCAGCAATATTCTGCCAACGGTTTTTGCGTTTGTAACGATCGGCGGATGCTTTCTATCGTCGACCGATGCGTTGTACAACAACTCGATCCGACCGGAGCGCCTGCCGCCCTTTGTTCGATTCAGTAATCCGGACATGATGTCGTCAGACGTTGGAGACGGATCGTCGTTTCCATTTGACACGACGCAGGAAGACGCAGATCCATTGAAACTCGGCGGAATTCGTTTAAGAGAAGAAGCGAAAAAGCTTTCTGTTCGTTTGAGACGACTCAGCAACGAGGAAATGGGAATAACAACGATGCAGGTTTGCACAAACCAAAAGTCTTTGTTAATTTTATTCAGCCGACACAATTTTCTTATAAGTCTTTTGCACGTACAAATCTTGAAACTTGGGAATTTTTAGCATCACCACTCCCCAGGCCCCTTTACAAGCTTATGTGTATCTGTGTCCCCCCCCAATGATCTCAGTTGAAAGTAGCCAGTGTTTATTGTTTATTTTTTATTGTATTAGTCCTATGCTCTAGTTTCACAAGCACTATAGGCAGCCCGTTCTTATTTACGGCATGGACAGTTGGACTTAATTCTTTTTTATGGACATGATATGTATTGTACAATGCCCTTGTTGTACGTTTTGGAATCTAAATTGGAAGCTTCAATGCTTTTATCTTATGGGATTGATATGTGCACATACACTTGTTGTTATCAATGTGCTATTTATTCTTACAAGTCAATGTAACAAATATACTGAATTTGGTTGATCAATCTGGCAATATTGCTTGTGCTGCCAGCTGCAGAATAAGAGTAGGGTTGCATCAGCACAGTGGCATAGCGAGGGTATCTGGTGCCTGGGGCAAGGTGTACCGATGGCGCCCTCAACCTCCAAGAAGCAAAAAGCCCTGACAAGCAATTACTTTGTCAGTTATGTTCCTTTGATGCCCCTTCACTCTACGACTCAGTGCCCTTTGTCTGCGATAAAAAGCCCCGAGGAGCAACAAAAAATGTCGCTTATCTATTTTACTAACTTAAAACCTGATTTTGGTGCCCCCCCAACCTCGGCGCCGGGGGAGGCACTGCCTTCCATGCACCCTCCTTGCTACGCCACTGCATCTGCACTAGCATCTGTGCCTTGATGGCTCAGTTGGCAGAGTGCCGGTCCAGCTTTAGATGAGCTGTGAACCTGGGTTTGATTCCTGGGCACATGCGTTTCCACTGGTACAGAGTGGAAATTATTGACATGCAAGGCACTTTAGGCTGATGACTAGTTCGTTAGATCTATATCAGTTAAAGAAGTCAAATTGAAGACTTTTAATTCAGCTGCTTTTGAAGTCAGAGCTTTGAGTGTTTTGATTGTTTTCTTAATTGATAATGACTTATAAAGCAAAATAAATTTGCAGTAGTTATTGTTTATAGTTACAAAGATCTTTAAATATTAGTTGTATTAATATAGTATTTGCTATTTGAGTTTGATGCCACATATGGAGCAACTATATAATATAAGCTATATTTTAAAAACTGCTTTTTTCTGTAGTTATGCAAAAATTGTAAACTTTTGCCTTTGAAGGGAAATGTTATAGAAAAAAGATTTGGGTGGGTCAAAAAGGTTTCCATTTAGATGATTGCTGTGATATAAATTTTAGTCTGGGTATAAAAAAAGCAGCAAGAGGTTTTAACTTTAGAAGATGTTAATAAATGTTAATAAATAAATAATTATTTTTTAGTCTGCTTTTTCTGTAGTTATGAAAATAAACTTTTTTTGCCTTTGAAGGGAAAGAGGATTTTTAACATTTAGAAGATTGTTAATAAATTTTTAGTCTTAATAAAAATAAAGGTTTTAATTAGAAGATTTGTTAATAAATAAATAATTATTTGTAATTACTGGTATATACATTTCTTTGAATATTTTTATTTAGCCTATTTGTTTATGATTATTTATCTGTTTGATATGTTCATTGTTTGTTATTGATTAGATGTCTGGTATAGTCAGAGTGCTCAGTTAAATTTGTGAATTGAAGGGCTGAGATTGGGTTTCAAAACTAGCAAATCTTTTGAGAAGGATGCCAAGTCTTTGGTAGCAGTCACACACACACACACACACACACACACACACACACACACACACACACACACACACACACACACACATTGGTAATTATCATCATTATTGGTGTACAATGTCATCTCTGTGTACTGGTAGTTTGCTGCCATTCTTTCCTTTTCATTGCTTTGTGACTAAGATCCTGTAAACTGCTTCTGCACCATTCTTCAATATCATAATATTTATCATCACACCATTCCTTGTGTGGTTGTCCTTTCTTATTGGCACCCTCCATTATTCCAAACGTTAGAGCTTTGATCTTTCTGTCCTTCTTTAATTCTGCATGTGTGCCCAAAATAGATGCGAGTTTCCTTTGCTTTACTCCTTGCAGCATGGTTTGCTGTGGCCGATTTCTCTTATTTTAGTTCTCCATCTGTAATCTTTTCAACCCACCCAGTTGTTAGTATTTTTCTATATACATTTCCTTTCAAAGGCAAATGTTCGTCTTTCCAAGTTTTTGGGACGGTCCATGTCTCACCCATCTGTAAAGAAATCTGTTGAAGATACAGGTTTGAAGTATTTTCTTTTTTATATCTGTGCTTAATGCTCTGCTTTTCCAGATTTTTGCCCATTGCTGTCAGTTGTTATAAGGTCCTTGCTCCTCCTCTTGTGAGCTCCTGTCTGCGGTCTAAGTCATGCATCGTGTTGCTTCAAAGGTCGGTGAAGTTTTTTTTAACGTTCTCTGCTTCTATTCCATGCACTTTAATTTTTTCAGATATTTTTGTGCCTGAATACAATGTCTTTGTCTTCTTATTGTTTACTGACAGTCCATAACGCCTTTCTTTGTTACTCCAAGCCTGTACCGTGTACTCAAGATCATTTTCATTTCTCTCTAGGAGGTTACATCATCCGTGAACCTAAGGCTGTTAAGAGCCCCTTAACAGCTATGCAGTGTTTACCTGTGTTTTGATCTTATCCATTGCTGGTTCAAGTCTGTGATGAAAACCATGGGTGATATATTATCTCATTGTCTTGTCATTCATTCATTCATTCATTCATTTATTCATTGACAATTTCTATAGCGCTGTAACAAGGCTGAGGCCCACAACAAAAGCGCTTTGACATCTTGATGAAGTGCTCAGCAGTGTCATCCATGGTATTTCTGCTTGTTGTTTTTTTAAACCATTGTCTTCCGCAGTTTCTCACAGCTGATCTCAAAGTTATTGCTGATGTCTTCTAATGCAATGATTCTCAAAGCGGTGGTCCGCGGACCACCAGTGGTCCGCAGAGCACTGATTGGTGGTCTGCAAAAGAATCAGAAATAAATTTAAATTATTAACCAATTTAGTTTACTTTTGAATTTTTGAGTTTTTATGTTTTGTTTTTACCTGGTGTTTTCATTAAAATTCTATAATTCTTAACGTGCATTCGTAATCATGTATTATTACCTAATTTTTGTGAATGCATTAGTATTCCATGATTAGATTTTGTGTATATATATATATATATATTTATTTATTGATTTATTTATTGTTTTGTGCATTTAAACTGGTGGCTCGCCAGTTTTAAGAAAAGGTTATTGCCAGTTCGCAGCCTGAAAAAGTTCAGGAACCACTGTTCTAGCAGTTGAAGCAGTTTTTAGTCCACTCCACATGACTCTAGTATATAGGCCAGGTTACTGTTTGATCTATGGAATCAAATGCCTTTTGGAAGCTGATGAAGCAATTGTATATTTTGTGTGTGTTAACTTCAAGCCTTTTTAGTTTGTTTTTCAGCCAGTAGTCTCACTGCTAGTATCATATTGGCTACAGGAAACAAACTATATCAGTGGTCGATTTGCATAAAGCAAAAGGAGCAAGAATAATGCTCCCTTATCAAAGTTTTCAAATTCCTTTTGAGTCAGATAGCTGAAAATAAACAGTTTGGGGTGGTGGTATTGGTGGGGGTTAAACCAAGGACTTCTCTATATTAGCTCATTGGTTAAATCCATGGCAAGTCAAACACTGATTTATATGCAAACTGGGTCTAGTCCAGCGGTTCTCAACCTGGGGTACACGTACCCCTGGGGTACATCAGAGGTTTTAGGGGGTACACCGACCAAGGACTGGTGTATGTATGTTTATATGTAGTAGTAGGTAGTAGTATATATGTATGTAGTTTATAATTTGCAAATACACTGGGGGGGACGCATGATATTCCAGAACTATCATGGGGGGGTGGTATGCTGGGACGAAAAGGTTGAGAACCTCTGGTCTAGTCCAGTGGTGTGATGTGTTCATTGCTGGCATTCAGATAAATTCTGTTGCAACTTGAGCAGTTTCAGCAAAGTTGCTTACCTCAATTGGTTGATTTGCAGAAATTGTACATATTCTTCGTGTTTTGTTTGAAAGTTTCACTGGAGGGCAATTTTGTGACCTTTTCTAGAGTTTAGAGTTTTTTTGGTACTGGAGAATTTGTTTGCAACTACTGTTCGCTGTTTGTTTGATTTGTTCCGGCTGGGCTCAGTTATTGGTTAATCACCATTCTTAAATTCAGCTGATAGCAAAATGCCATTTGGTGCATTATCTGTAGTTGTATATCATCGGTACATCATCACAACATTATAGAAACTCTTGTACTCTGAAACCTGTTTCAATTTTCATTCGGAGCAATGTTTATCTATTGTTGCTTAGTCTCATTTGTACTTATCCAATTGTCAGTTCACTTTAAATTAAGCATGTAAGTTATGTGTTGAATAGAATTGACTATATAGACGGTTTTGTTACTTTGTTAGTATATTTGTACGCATTTTTTCTTTGTTTATTTGAACCACATCTTACCTGATCAGCGTTATTTTTTTTATCTAAGGCCGTGTTATCTAATACCTCTTGAGCAACAGAAGCCATAAATATTTTCCCGTTCCTTTTCGTCGGCTGGCCCCAATTTTATCTCTGACAAAGATGCCCCTCGTTGGGGCTCTATATATCTCTTTGCCACAATGCCATCAGCATCAGCATCAGTAAACATGATGCTCTTCCGGGAAGTGGGGGGAACTGCAGGAGGGAGAAGAAGAGGGAGATGAAAGTGCCAGGAATGAGTGATTGCTCTATCTCTCAAAGGCATTCCGTTTACCTGCTTGTTATAACGATTGAGCAGAGCAGAACATCTGTTCAGAGATTCACTGCACCATTCTCAGTTTATAGGAATTCTGCTTCGAAGGAGCACGTTTGTTGATTATGTTTGCAGATTTTCCAAAGTGATGTTTGGTGAAGGCTGCATTAGATGTATTTATGAAATCCTACAATTGGCAAACTGAAAATGCAGATTTTATGATTTCCAAGACATTTTAAATTTATGAATATTTAATTTAGATTGGCAAAATAGGTAGCCAGAAAACAGAATTTAGCCTCAGAATTATTGATCATTGCACATTTGAAATTATAGGTTGTTAAAACCGCTGGTTTTAAAGGACCGGTTAACCGGTCGTTGGTGGCAGCCTGGTGTCGTGCCTATATTAAAGCGCTTTGAATTTGCCGGCGCCGCTGGGGTCGGCGTCCTGCGCGGCTACATCAAAGCACTTTGATGTTGCCGGCGTCCTGCGGCTTACATCAAAGCGTTTTGATGTTTTCAAATTGAAATTACGGTTAACCGGTCAAGGTTAAAAGGACCGGTCCTTGCTCTTAGGACCGGTTAACCTTTAACAACCTTAAGTATTGAAATAGATTTTGCTTGCTGTAGTTAGTATGCAGTGCCTTGTTCCTTCATTCTTGTCTAATTGTATTTTTGCACTATAATGACACATACTTTTTCTCTATTAACTCTTCTGGTTATTTATATGTGCGCATAGTTGGCTATTATTAAATTGCGCACATGGTATTTAACTGCACTTGTACGGCCGGTGTTGTTGCACATTTGTTCATTAGTGGAGAAAAAACTATGCTGGTGAAAATTCATATTTTTGCCATTAGCTGAAAATGGTGGAGTTAGGCACTTAGGCCAGTGGCAGTGAGCATGATGGGAAACTGCTATTTTTATAGTCTAGCATTTGCAAGCCGTACTTGCTAGACTGGAACATCGTATCAGTAGGGAGGCAGGACCAGTTATGAATATATGGGCCTTTGAGAACTGTTTACCTTGCAGCCTTGCCTATCCCTTTTAGTATTTCATGACTTTAATCATATTAATTACATAATGATAATTATTAATAATATATTATTGTTATATTGCAGTTTATTTAATTACATACTGTATCATTGACCTTAGGAGATAAAGATGCTTTAACTCCTTTACAGCATGACCTGAGAGAACTCAGGCAGCAGAAATCAAGTGCTAAGGATGGGGACCCCCTCTGAGATAACTTGGGAAGCCCATGTTTATGTCCAATAAATTATTTTCAGTTTCCAATCATATATCGCAGATCCCTAGATAAGCCCCTAGATAAGCCGGGCTAATAGTCAATGACTAAGCAACTTAATGAAACTAGGTCACATGAAAATAGCCCGATATAACAACATAACACAACACAAGCTTTAACCCCAAAATTTTTCCCCAAACAATTCCGCATCTGTGGGGAGTTTTCAAAAAAATCAATTACATCTTAAAGGGGTTAAGGATACTGATGAGATTTGACCCTTTAACCCCTTAACTGGGTGCCCCGAGTAACGCTCATCCATTTTACATTGAGTTACAAATAGTTGCCCAGTTAAGTGGTTAAGCCAATAATAATGATTAAACCCAGAAAGATGCAGGCGGACAGGTGCTGGATCCTTCCACTGCTTTCACAGACAAAGATAAGCTATTACAGTACAGTTCTTCATATTTGAATTATGCTTGTATTACTTCTCACTATATGACGTGTTGCCATTGTTGCTGTGTTGCTTGCAACAGGGGTGTAATGAGGCAAGATCAAAGAGGTGAGGGAGAATAACCCAATTTTTGCTTACCGGTAAGCCACTTTTCCCCTGATGAATGTTTATGTTAAGGTAAAAGGTAAAGGACGGTCCCATACTCGAGTCTGAGCATTGGGTTCCGACGCTTATCTCCGGTATAGGCAATCAGCAAAGTAGGTGGCATAATCCGGGGTAGGTTGCCATTACTTTCCCAGACCCACATTTTACCTTGCAGCTTAATGCTGCTCCTCAGTTTACCACCTCCATCTAGCGAATGAGGCTGAGTCAACCTTAGGGCTCCTGTGGGAATCGAACCCGCAACCTTCTGCTCCATCGTCCACTGTTGTTGCCACTCGGCTAACTTTCCGCCCCGTTTGTGTTAAATTTGGTTAGAAATTTATTGATGAAATATCATGTTTGGCTGGTGTAATAGTGAAACGTCTGTACCTTGTATCTTAGCCCTGATTATATCAATTGATTTGAAGATTTTGGTGAAGGTGACTGATAGGCAAATTATAATGTTTGGCATCCAGTGTTAGCATTAAATTTGAACTGGTTCCTTTGGAATCAGACTGGAAGATGGCACTGGTTGACCGCACATGCAGCCAACACTGTACATACGCTCTATTGATCCGGAATCTTGTGCAGACAGCTTTTATGGAGCAATATTTTGGGTCCAGGTGAAACATTCATGGAGATGCACCGCAGATTCTGAGCTGACCAGACACTCCCTGCACTCATTGCCCAACAGCTGTGAATCAGTAGCTTCAGAAGTGATCCATCCTATACAGAACCATGGGGCTGGCAAATATTCCACTGCTGAGCCCGCTGTGCTGCTTTGAAGTAGTAGTTCCTTTAGGCAGGCTGCATATGTGCTTGTTTTTATGTCTTTGAATGCTTGAAAAACTCTTATTATGGCCATCCATTTTGACTTAAATAGCCAAGAGCAGGGTTGATAAAATTCGCAATTTTAAAAAACCTTTACCGTCCATTAAAATTTTTAAATCCATTCACATGACGGAATTTATTTTTAACATGGCCATGTATTATTTTTATACTAGTTTAAATACTTCATATTTTGAAACGTGAAACCTAAGGAAACCTTTAAAAATTGATATAGAGGTCATATTTAGTATCCCTTTATTATTTTACGTCCTCAATCACTGAATTTATACCTGGTGATACAGCGAATGTTTGTTGGGTGCACTATGTGATAGGCCACTTACGATAACCAAGACTCCATGTTAGGTGTGGTTACTGTTGCAGCAACACCAAAAAGCCATATAACAGCTGATCAGTTCAGAATGAAGATGGCTGACATCTCTTGCTGACATCTCTTGCTGCTTGAGTGAGAGAGACGTCACTGTCACAGTCTGGCACCTGTTGATCTTCACCACCTGTGCATTTCTGCTCGGTGCTCTTTCATGCATGCTATCAACCCTATCACTACAAGCCTGTACACCAGGCTCTGCTGCCAGTTGCCAGTTTTACAGTAACATGAAGCAATCTCCAAATACTACAAATAGCATCTCTCTCTTTCTGCCAGCAGCTGACATTATTCACTACTGTTCAACGTCATTACTTAAAACTCTCAGAACTACTATACAGTTATGCTATTCTAATATCTTAGTATATACTATGTGTTGCTGCAGATTTGTAGTAATGACTTTTGACTACACACTCTTATCTTTAATTTATTGACGGTTGACTTCTGCTTTTCTTCCAGGCAGCTTCCGTGCATGCTTGTGTTTGCATGAGCTGAGACAGTGGTACTGCTGGGTGGAGGAGGTACAGAGGCAGAGCGTATCACTGTATTCAGGCCTATGCACAGCAGACATCTTCAGTACTCTATGCTGCATATGCTGTATGCTGTTATCATCTGCAGTCAGAAGTGACCTGTTTACCTGATGCAACAACTGTATGCTAGCATTACTGGACAATTTTTCTATTAGGCTGATTTAAATAATGATTTAAATCAATGATTTCAATCGCCTGATTTAAATCGTCTCCACCCTGACCAAGAGGTTATCTATGTACAGTAGGACTTCGTTATAACGTATAATATTGGGGTACGTTATAACCGAGGATTCGTTATAACTGAGTTCGTTATAATGAAGTTCTACTGTATTGGCCTTTGTCAAGCAGTGTGGAGACTGCAAGATCTCTGAAATGTTAGCTTGGTCACTACATACATTATGGTAATAAGAACATATACTGGTAATTACCTACTTAAATTATACAGTGAAAAATGCATTGGATAATCCATGGAATCTTACTGAATTGTGTAATTGTGATAGTTCATGGACTGGGATAAATGCTAGATGCAAGTTTTCTTTGCTATATATCACACATGAACACTAAAAGCATGATATAATTAATTATAGTTGATTTTATTACTGGTGATTATTTCAAGATCTGGTAAACTCAGCTGAGTATTATTATTGGTCGTATTATTATTATTAGTTGTGTGTCTGCATCCAGAGGGATCATAAAATCACTGAAAAGGTTTGAAGGAGCAATGAAAGCACATCGTTATACAGGGCTGGAAATTGGAGTCTCTTCCTATCTGAAGAGTTATAATTTAGAGGCTTCTGCATGAAGTGGATGTTATAAAATACTTTGCCTGGTGGTGGTTTGTCCTGCATGGCACATAAAGGGGTGTCTTTTTTCTTATTTATTGCCTCTTGTGCAAGTGGACCGTTAGTTTTGAGAGGGGATATTGCTTTAGTACCATCAGGTGTAAGTGTCTTTTATGTTTAGTAGCAGTCTTTTTATATCCTCTTGGAAAGTTAATACTCTACCTTTGATCTGTACAATCGTTTTATCGGTTTTCACTGCGATTCTTACCTATTTGCCTCCTTTTCCTTCACTTCTGTTAATATTAGGTTTTAAAATAATAGATTTTAAATTTATCATTTGATTTTTGATGTATGCAAGCTTTTCAATTGTTTTTCAATTGAGACGTATGTACTGATTTTTGTAAATTTTTGCTTTTCCTCTAAACGCCCTGTGCTTGATGTTGAATTGAAACAAAGTTCTTGATTAAAAACTGAACTTGCTGACTTTGTTCTTTTCTTTTTGATACCAATCTCTGTACTGGTAGTAGAGCATTGTTAATCAAACTTGTATACATTTTGAAGGCCAGTACCTTTAAGTACAAAACATACTTCACGTTTGTGAGAACATAATGACAAGATTTCCATTGTGTCTGTTATGGTGTTAGGAGGATTTAGCTGTACTATTTTAAAGTATTTTGTATGTTTTTGTTTGAAAGACAATTTTCGATTCTTTGGGTTATGCGGTTTCGTCACCAGACTATGAAGTCAAACTTTCAGAGGTTTGTGCCGTGATGAATTTCCTTTGTATCTACTGAGCCTTGAGTTTCTGAATTATGGAATAATTTTGATAATGTATTCGCAAGAAACTTGTGACATTATGTTACTTCTGAAGAGGCTTAGACTCGAAGCCAGTATGCCTGCTTATAGTTAGTGATCAGAGTTAGTTGTTTGAGTTATGAAAAGGAGTCAGTGAAAGATAAATTGTCACTTAAATTTGTCATAAAATATGAAAAACACACACACACACACACATGTATATCGGATGAACTGGCCAATCACTTTGAATTTATTTATTTGCTCATTTTGTAAAATGTGAAAATCATGTTCAGTTTTCTGCTTTCAGCTTTCAAAGCAGCTTGGCATCAAGCTCAGTCAGTATCTGGGTGTGTTGCGAACGAGTAAGATGACTGTTGAAAATCTATATCAGCAGCATTTGCTTGTGTCGACTGGACAGCCTTTGGACTGTTGTGAAATCCCAAACTCAGCTCTCAAGTAAGAAATGCTTAGTAGCACTTGTTACTGAACATGGTTGAATACTTCTTTAAACACATAGTAATTGGCTAACTTAGATTTAAATTTGGTGATAATTAATTATTTTGCAAATCTTTTCTCTGTAACAGAGTTCTACATTATGTTATGAATTTTTTGATTATTACACTATAATCTTACATCTTTACTGTTCCATCAACCAAAATTTATTGGAAATTTGGAATTGGGTTAGAATTTTATACTAAATTCAAAGTTTGTGATTGCTTTTTTAACAATATTTAGTCATTATTTTTACAATATTTTCTGTTTAGTAAAATTACAGTTTATGTTTTGACAGATGGGATGAAAACTATGCGAGTTTGGTAAGCCATGAGTTCTCTTGTGACCTGTTGCCTCCAACAGCTGCCAGTCCTGGTGTTTTTAATCCAGGCAGAAACCTCACCGAAGGTTAGAACCTTTCAATCATGTGCTGTGCTGTTGCTCTAATACATGTAGTTAGTTGTATTGATCAATCTTAGTGCCTTCATGAATGTTTAAAGCACTCTGGATTTGCATGTTCATTGGTGTTTCAAACTTTATGACATACCCTTTAATTTGAAGACACAAGTTTTCTGGATTTGTTGAATTGATTTTTCTGTGCTGTAATAAAAATTGTTCTTGTGAACCTGTGCAATTTCTACTTCGACATTGTCATATCCATTGGTTGTTTTATTGTTTTATATATCTAGGCTGTATTGGTTATTTTGGGGATGATTACTACACATTTGCTGGTAGTGTTTTACAGGGTGGCGCAAAAACGGTCTAGTTGCATTTAGGTTTGCATTTAATAGTGTCCGTTTTTTAGCCACCCTGTATATAATGCTGAATTTCCTGTATTCTGTGAATTATACAGCCTACACTGAAGTCAGGCAGAATATTTTATATAGGATTTTGTATATGCTGTTGTTGTTTTTTTAAATTTTAAGTCTTCCAGCACAATGTTCAGTACATTCAGAGTATAAAATGGCAGTACTTCATATCTACGGAAGGCATTTACAACGAGTTTCCTGCTCACAACTGCCACTGCCCAAGTTCACTCCTCTCGAGCTGTAAGAATGCTTACGACAGCAGACACAGGTAGGTGGCGCCAGTGTCATTTTAGAAGTGCATAATGATTGCTTTGCCAGAATTTAATTTGTTACATTTCTTAAGCATTGGCGACATCTTTCATTATTTCCCATTTAATGGCATTATTTTTTTAAACTGTTGGACTTTTTAGAATTATGCCAATGTAATAATTTTCTTGAATGTGCCATTTTTGTTGTATACAATTCCTTGAAGAATGCTTATGCCCAAGGAATTATGAGGCATTGTAGAAGTTTATTGATTATGTTTTTGAATGACTGATTGATTTGCTGAGTCTATAAATTTTATTTTAGAATGTAGCTAATTTACCATATTTCCATTGGTGCTCGTTGGTTATGAATTGCATCAATTTACCGGTACTTGTATGAATGCGCATGGAACGTGACCTATTGCAACTCATGGACGTTTCTTGTTTCTTTTAGAAATCTCTTCTACTCTTCTGTGTATCAGAGAAGAAAAAATGTTGTAGTTGTTATTGATCAAGGAAATTCGCTCAGCCCAGTTCAACTGAAAATAGCAAAGGCAGTGGCAAAAAATATCATAAATTCACTGAATGAAAATGACCAGGTAGGTCGGTCTTTTTGCCTTAACACATTAGAAGATGGCTTCTGCTTTCTTGGTTTGCTCTCCGTAAATGTAGGCGTACTCTTCGCCACCATTTTGAACAAGAGAGAATCTTGATGCTGAAAACTAGCAGTGGTCGCTTCAAAAAGCACATATTTCATAGTTCTAGTAGAGTAAATTGACAAAAAATAATAATCGTTTATCGAATAAATGGTAACTAAACACAAATATATCGTTGCCCGACTACACGATGACTGAAACGGAGACAGCTTTTACAAATATGAACCCTTTTGCCCCTAGGACCGAAATTTCGGTTTCATAGGCTGTTGGTTATATGGATAACCATGGTCAAAGGGTTAAGGAAATGCTTTTACCATATAAAATATTTATTAATTGCAAAATGTTTGCAGGTGGCTGTAATGAGCGTTTCATCTGATGTTAAGTTTTCACGCAATGACAGATGTGTCCTTGATCAGCTGATGCATCTTACGTACGAGACGAAACTTTTTCATCATGTCTTCATTGATCATATTGTTAAGGAAGCGAGTAAGTCTATCTTGAATGGTGTAACAGTTTTGTATGTTGATTTCAACTTGACTTTTCTTCAATCTATGTTCAGAGTTATTATTGTTATAATAACTTGTATAGTGCTATAGCCAAGAAAGTAGCACAAAAGCACGGCACATGTCAGTTGAAAAATTAGCAATCCGAAAAGAGCGCGTCCCGTCAAATGAGCGCCTGACAAAAACGCACCAACATTAGTGCGCTGACATTAGCACGTTGACACTTAAATTTATCTACCAATT
>CM030837.1:3736974-3851974 GCA_018105865.1 Metaphire vulgaris | reverse complement strand
ATTAAGGACTTCAGATTTACTCTATCACAGAATTCAGCGTGTTCTAGAAATAATTATTCAGATGTCATTGATCAGTGAACATGCATGGTAGTTCTTTTGATATAGTCACAAAATTTAGCTGTCGGTTTGGTTTGTGACAAAAGCATTACCTTGTTCGATGAATTCTCTCGTGTAAAGCAAATTTTTCAAATTTTTAGCTGCACTGTAATGGAGATGCTGGTGTTCATAAATGGCTTTAATCTGTTATCATGTGTGAAGATATGGTGTGATCATGATTTCTTTGTTTGTGGTCCTTCATAAAACGTCTGTATACAGTTGCTGTAGATAAATGAAATACATAGTCCTAATGATAATGAATATATTTATTTGACGATTTATTTATCTAGGTTTTTGGTCTTTATCGTATTTAGTTATTTTTTATAGCGTGGGAAGGCAGTAGCGGTGAATTCTACTCACAATCTGTGTGCCGTTCTTGGCGACATATTTGAGCCATTTGGTTGGACCGTTGATAACTTGCCCATTTTGAGTCTTCCTGTGAAAGATGAGCTCAGTAAAGGTGAGAACAAATCCTGTGAACCAATTTTTGTTGAGTGAGATTATCCATAATTATATATATATATATACCGTAACCCTTCATGAAGAAACAGAAAGCTCATTTATTCATTCAGAATCTCATATCAATTATGTGTGATCCTCGATCTTGTTTTTGTAATTTGAAGTTAATTATTTGTAGTTCTGTGCAGAGTTCTAACACACTAGAGTTCTTTAAACAGTGTGGTCATTTTCATTCATTCATTCAATAAATTCTTAGCACGGCATTAACCCTTTTGCTGGTAAACCCTTTGGCCAGAAGGGTTTTTAAACCTAGCCTTTTTTTGTGACCCTTCAGGTCAACGCACAACACAAATATCATTCATGCATAGCAGTCCAGAACACGGCAATGGTATTTAAATGTACTGATAAACGGTACTGTGTTGTAATTTCACTTTACCTGTGCCAGTACGGACGGGGGATGGGTTGCCACAGTAATGAAAGGGTTAAGCAATTGCATTGATGAATGCATGCAGCATTTTAAGGTATTAACGAAAGACATCAGCGACTCTCCATTGCAGATTTCCATCCAAGTCTGCACACCTACTAGACGGTTTAAAAAAATCTTATATGTATTTCCTTTGTAATCCAAGCCTAAGTATGTGTTGCCCCATTTTATGTGATTATTTTCCACTTATAATTAGTTCTAGGAATACAATCCTTGACCTATCATACTCTTGCTTCTTTTACTCAGTATGTCACAACATCTCGATCTAGTTCTTGCGTCTTCAACTGTTATAATGCATGTAAAGCAGCGGTTCTCAACCTTTATAGTGCCGTGACCCTTTTAATTCAATTCCCCAGTATGTGGCGACCCCCCCAACGGTAAAATTATGTTCGTTCACAATGTAAACTGCTAAAAATAATAATGCTACGACAATCAAAATGTTCGAAATTGTTATTATTTAATTGTCTCCATGTCTATCTTCGAATGACAATTATAGTAAAACAACTAGTAGGCCTACTTCGTAACTACCACTGAGGAAATTTTGTACAATAACAAGAAAAGAGACAACCTTATGAAATGATGGTCTCGGGCGACCCCTGGCAAATCGTCATTCGACCCCTGTGGGGGTCGCGACCCACAGGTTGAGAACCGCTGATGTAAAGGAATCGTGTTTATAATGCCTCTTCTGAAATTCACTCAGAAGCACTTCTGCTGTCATTAATGTACCTATTATTCAACCCATTTTCTCAGATATGTGCTGGCAATATCCCGTTTTATGAGCAGTACTATAAGTACTTTTGTCATTTCCGCTGTGTCTGATTTTTTCTTTCAGTTGCCACAAACAACTGACCTTCTTCTCCATCGTGGGCCATACAGATTCTTGCTTAAGCCTTATAAACCTGATATTGTGTTTTTGTAACTGCAGCCCTGTTGCACGTTATGGGTACCGGTTTTCTTCATTTCAAGCAAGCAATTTGTTTATATGTCACTTTGTCACTGCTAGTTCAGCACTATCCTTGTTGCCCAGCACGTCTTCAAGATAACAGATTTTGTCACTCTTTCTTTCTAACATCACTCCTATCAGTATCACTGTGCTGGGCTTTTCTGAGCGCTTGAATTTAATACTTTGGCCTTTATGGAATTGAAGTTAGTTTTAAACATATATTTTGATGAGTTCATGAAGTTGTTTTGTATGATTATAATTTATTTCGGCTTGATGCGACATTAGGGATGGTAGTGTCGTTGACGTGGCCGTGCCTGCACGACGGCCATCTATTCGGTGTTGTTGGTATGGATATCCATGCTGGAGATGTGCTTGAATCTGCAACTTACTATACAGAAGACAATAGTTACGTGGTTTTACTGAACAACAGAGGTTAGAGGAAACGTGTATGCATTTTTTGTTATTATTATTATTATTATAAATGATGATTTTTATAGCGCTATATGCGTAGCGAAGGCCATAGTCAAGAGCACTTTACAATAGTCTTTAGTAGGAAATGTTGTAAAGATCGTCTTAAGTTTCGCTTAAAGAATCGGTCAGAACTGATGTCCTCAGGGAGGGAGTTCCATAATATTGGGTTCCCCCTCGAAACTGATCGGTCCCCAAATTAGTTAGTATCTGATACTTGGTTAAATTAATACACTGGTATTAACCCTTAAACTGCCAGAACTGAGTATACTCTGTATTACACTGAACATGGTTAGATAGTATTTGTTGGTTTTAAGGGTTAAGATAAGGTGCAGGATGATTTTCATTTCTTAGAAGCATTTTTGAATAGTGGTTTGCATTAGTTATTGATTTGGGAATCACTTTGTTATAGGATTTTTTCAATGACAAAATGAGAACATTTTTGATTTGTGATATAGTTTAAAATTTTTTTAAATCAAGATAATTTAGTTAAAATTATCATGAACTCTTGTGGTTCAGGTAAAGTTTTAGTTCACCCAGATCTCGATCGACCAATACTCAGTTCAATTCAGCCGCTGTTCACCGATCTCATCCATTTGAAAATATTGCTGATGCAGCAGATTTGCAGAAGAGAATGACTCAGTATTCATTTATTATTTAAAATCTACCCCTTCTACTAAACATGTAGTGATTGAGATCAGATTTACTTGCAGTCTATATCTGCAGCACAGTATTTATTTATTTTTGTTAGGTCTTGTTATTCTCTTATTGTTGATTAGTTCATTGTTGATATTTATAATTGTCTTATATTTGGCCATTTGATGCTGTTGCTATGTGCTTATAGAACTGTTTGATGCTGTCATCTGTAGTCTTGTAATTAAGACTTGTATTTTTAATGATTTTATGATATTTAAAATAAATTATAATGTTAATGTAGGGAAACAAAAGGTCAGGAAACTGTTTTTCTCCAAGTTCCGGTCAATAGCACTCGCAGTGGTGTGAGCAGCAATATGCGAGTTGATTCTCTTGGCCCTGGATCCGCTGATTACTATTGGCAGCACATTACTATGAAGCACAGTAATCAAACAGCGTTTATTGTTGTGCTCAAAGTGTTCCACGGTTCTCGACGTTATCTGAAACCAAATTCAGGTAATTATTCTCTTCCTTGTTTTCAAAAGTTGAACTAAAATAATAATAATAATTATTATTATTAGCTAGACGATTTCTATAGCGCAATAAGCATGGCAAAAATGGCCAAAGACAAGAGCGCTTTGGAATACTAAGTATACCTGATGGAACGTATGCCCAATGGTGAATTGAGTGTGATGTTAGTTGTAATGGCTGGATGTGATGGTGAACTTGATCTATGATAGTTTGTGAATACCGTATGTGGACATATTGTGGATTTAGCATTTGTGCTTTTAATGTTAGGATAGCATCATAATTTAATTATAATTATATAATGAAAAATATTAGTAAATACCTTAAGCATTTTGATATATAGTTCATAAAGCTTCAGCTGTTTTGTATTAATTCTAATTATGTTCGGAGCTGTATTAGAGGCACAAATTTTACCTTCTTGATGAAAGACACACCTGTCTGTAGACAGCAGTACTACATTTGAGACCATTCTAGAACCATCAGCAGCTTCAGCCAAATTCCATTACCCAATGGCATATATTTTTTCGTAAGATTTATACCCAAAGAAGTGCTATGGAGAGCTAAAATGAAATTACAGGACTTGAGAATATTGCACATTTAAGGGGTTTAGATTTAATTTTAATCCAGATTTGGGGTTGGGTTCTGTTGCAGCTTGGGCTTCATTTTAGAAAAATAAGAATTTTTTGTGCTGTCAATATTATTTAGAGTGGTGTTTGGTTGTTTCTCTGTTTAGCCATGAATGATACACAACTTGTTTATCATCGACTCGATCTCTTATCAACAGACCACAGTTGTATTCATTTGAAGCAACTGGCAACATTTGGTAACTACGTTTGACCTCTAATTGTGTGACCTGATGCTTAAGTTGTTGTCATAGAACTGATCAATATGAGAAAATCAGCAGTTGGAGATTTATGTTGTATAAAAATTCAGGTTTCATCGCAAAGGTTTACAGTATACTAATTTATTCAAATACTTTTAAATGTGACAAGTAGTTTTTAACAAGTAGTCTGGCTATTTTCTTAAATTGCCACTGTGAAAAATGTGATGACCCTAACACTTGATTCTTTGAGATAATACTTTAATTATGATAATCCTTTGGTGTTCTTTGGTGGCGACGATGTATGATGTAAAGTCTGCTGTTGCAAAATTTACCCATTTGTACTGTGTGATGAACATTAAAGGATTTCCATCTTGCATCCTATCGCTTACATACTGTGACCATTGCATTTTTGCTGGCCATACACTTCATGATGGCATCAAGGTTGGGTCAGGTTACGGTTTCTGGAGTCTCGGGGAGAGTTTATCCAACCTGGCGGATGCATGCATCTGCATACAGGGGTTATCTATAGACAGCCCAGATCATCACTGCAATAGAATGGATTTAAAATGTGTATCATTCTAAACATTAGTCCTTGTGGAAACTTCTCTGTGCTGTATTTTGTATACTGACTGATTCCGACTGATCTTTCTGGCTTGACCTGGCTTTAATTCAATTTGGATTTGTTGCGCCATCGGCTGATGCTCCCCTGGGCGTTATGATAGTGGCGCCATAGAAGTTTCCTGATTGATTGATTGATTGATTGATTGATTGATTGATTGATTGATTGATTGATTGATTGATTGATTGATTGATTGATTTTTTTGTGATTGACTAGATGTGAGTGCATTTTTTGTCCATCCTTTTGATCACCTGATTCAAGATGAAACAAAGCGTATGGTGCAGGGATACTTGGCTTATCTCAACGACAACACAAATCTCATTAGCAACCCTGGAATTCTGGTCAGTATGATGTAGTCGATTTGAGTAGCTGTTAACTGTTGCCTGAAAGACGATTAACCTCCTGAACTGTGATAAAATATTGAATGAAAGAGTTTGTTAATCAATGAGAGCAACTATATTAAAATTATGAAGTGATTATATAATATTGTCTCCATTAAAATTTTGAAAATTATACTTATATTTTCATTCATTCATTAATTGCTTTGAGTCTAATTATGTTGATGTATTAAGTTTCATTTCAGATTATAATGCTTTGTTAGACAGAAATTGAGATTGAGGTTTTGCTGTTAGCTCTTTCTTCTTTCTTTCATCCCTTAAGTGTTGTCATCACATTGAGCAGCCCTGTTCCTCCAAAGTATCCTGTTGCCTGTACTTTTCTTCGCATCTTCCCAAGATATGCCAATATGTTACTGGTCATTTTGGAGGGTTTGGGTCCACCTTAATCTTTGTCTTCCTCGTTTCTGATTTTTACTTCCTGGTACTAATTTCAGCACCTGCCCAACAGTCCAATCACCCTCTATTCTCTTCACTTGTCCAACCCATGTTACTCTCCTCATCTAACTATTGTTTCCAATCCTCTTCATTTTCTTGCTTCCCTCTTTGTCAGTCTCTCTGTCTAGGCATTTGTCCCAGCATTTTACTTTGTTGTTTATGATGAGCTCCTTCAAACCTTGTCAATGTTGTCATGTCCACTTTGCATTTAGTTATGGTCCATGTTTCGGATGCATGTAATAGGGTCAACAGGACCAGCAACTTATATACTATATAGCTTTGTTTTTGTCTCCTGTCCAGGACTCTTTTTATTCCATATGCTGCCGAATGCACCAAAGGCCAAGCTTGCTTTTCCAGTCCTTCTTTCCATGCCTCTTCCGCTGCTACCAACTTGGGTTATCCTAATTCCAAGATAACACAAGAGTTCCTCTAACTGGATTTCCTGTCCCTCGATTATGCTGTAGTATGGTCTTTATTTTCTATTTCCACGACTTTGACACTTTCTTCCATTTATGTGGAGTCATATTCTGTTTTTCCTCTTTGCTGGCCCTTCTTTGTCAATTCCTCAAGGCCCTTTGCCTCTTCATTCGTGAGAACGACATCATATGTGAAATCCAATCTGCTGTTAGTTGCAATAAATATGTAATTGATACTTTTGAAGGATCACATTAGGATGGATGTTATGGCGACTTCTGTGATAAATTCTGAATGGTTGAGACAGAGTATAAGAAGCAGTCTTAGCGAACATATTGTACGAAGGTTAGAATGCTATATATTATTCAGCTTGCTTTGAGGTTTCATAATTTAGTCTGGCTGTGGGTTGGCATTCGGAATAACACTGTCCATTGTTAGTTTGGTCATTTATATCTTTGTTCTGCCAGATTTTTTGCAGCTACAGATACATCAATAGATTCATTAATTCACCATTTCTTTGTTTAACTGCTTGATTCTACTGTTTGATTAGATTTTTGGTTAAAAGTTTTCTAGAAATTCATCGTCTGAAAAAAATTGTATTCAGAATATGTTGCATTGATTGCTTGACAAGTCATTACTTACGCTGCATCCTTTAGATATGTTGAGTTGCTTAAACCCTGATTTTCTATATAGCTTATGGAGTTACCAAATTACTGGATTGTTCTTTATTAAGATTATTACCGGTATTGGTTGATTTTTTCTGATAAAAGCTTCTTTAATTACTGAAACACCTGTCAGTTGAAAATATTTTTGGACATGCAAAAAACATTTGTTTTGCTTACTGTAGATATGTTGCCACTCCGAACGGAGTATTTCGAGTGTTCCCAGGTACTTTGTTAAACAAAAAGTACGATCCCACAAGGCGACAATGGTTAGAATTTCTATCATACGTGCAAGAGATTTGTTACGTTATGAATTGCTAGCAATTCTTTGGTCATAGATCAGGATTTGGTGCAGTCAGCTCACCTAAATGTATAGCCTCAGGGCTGCCATTTATGTACTTATCACATGCATACTTTTGAAAGTTTATATGTAATGAGAATCAGTAAATAGATTTATGTACTGAAGTCTCAGTTGTGGGTCCAGTGCATCGCACTTTACATTCAGTGCATTAAAAGTCACCTGTTAAGTGTAATGATAGACCGAGCAATGCTTTGGATGAAAACTATGGAAATAACAGGCTTTGCTCATTGGCCATCAGGATTGACTGAGCATTAGCAGTAAATCTGCTTATTGTGAATTGAATGATATGCAATTAATGTGAAACATCAACGGGTAGTAATTGGATTTTGTTACCTGAGGAAATGTGTTTCAGTGCATAGTTGAAGATGTTAGAAGGCAATGCAGTTAAGCTTGTGTTCATTTATATGAAACAAATGCATGACTGGTAGGTGAAAGATGTCTGCACATCTGGTCAGATTGTGCACTTTATGTACGATGTACATGCCCAACTTAAGTGGATACAATAAAGTTGCTGCCTGTCAGCTTTTGCAGGCAATCAATTGTAGCATTTTCCCTCTTGAGTGGTTTTGACTGTTTACTGCGCTCTTCAATGAATAGTTGTGCTCAATTTTCTTCGATGCAATGTTAGATAATGTTAAAGTTTGTAGACTTATATTTGCAAGGGGATTAATTTTGAGAATCCTAAATTTGATTTTACTTTCATTAGAAACATTTTGACAGATTTGAGATGTTTTCAATGTGATATGAAGAATTTTAGATTTGTTGGTAAAATTTAAAGGCAATTGGGATGACTTACCGGGTACTTTTGAGAATATCAGTTTATTTATCATTATCATTTCTCTGAAGCCTTTACAAAGGTTGATCTTTGTGGTTGCATTTTTGCAGGTACATTAGGGCCCTTGAACGCCCAGGAAAAGTCACCCTGACACCGCCGTATCTGGACTCCGGTGGTGCCGGTTACATCGTAACCATCAGCCACACAATCTACGAAGGAAAGTGCGTGAAATGATAGGCATTCTACCACAGACTTCAGTTTAATGCTACCTTGCCTTTGCCTTTTTGTGGTGTCTTTAGCAGGAACAACAGGCCATGAGCCTTAGCATTCCAGCAGTATAAATATATTTTAAAACTATTATCATGATTTTGGCATTGTTCATGTTAAGTTATTTAATTGAGTTATCACAATAGCTTGAAATTATTGCAATTATGTGATAGACTGTAGTGTTTATTGCTTAGACTCTAGTTTTGATGAACTGCTGAAATGAAAATTGTTTTGACATTCACCGTTTTGTAAGAACTTTGGGTAATTTTTCCAATGTGTCTGTTTAATAGTGTTTATTGAAAAGTAGTAGAAGCTTATCATCAGCAAATTACTCTTTCTTTAGAATTTTTTATGATTCTTGTCTCCAGATTTTATATTCTAAATCTTTTGGCATGTGAATATACATTGCTGCGTTATTATTTTTTTTGATAGACCGGCTGCTCTGCACGGGCCTTCCGATCGTGTGACAGCTGTTATGGGACTTGACGTTCCATTTAAATATGTCTACAGATTACTGACCGAACAGTTGCCTGTTTGTGAATTGGAAAACATACGGTAAGTGCCTATGGAGTCTTGGTGTGTGTGTGTGTGTGTGTTTGTGTGTGTGTGTTGTGTGTGTGTGTGTGTGTGTGTGTGTGTGCTACTGCACCTGTGTTTTACAATGCAAGGTCTGTTTAATTATTGTGAGTGCTTTGGTTTCTTCAGTGTGTTTTGATGTTTGTGGTGTTGTATTTACAAGTTCTTTAACTGTGTACTGTTGTTGGGAGAGTATTGTTGTTGGACGATGTTTGATTGATGTTGTGTCTTTTGAAATGTTTCAGGTGTTTTATTATGGACGATCGTGGATATCTTGTTGCACATCGTGGATTGATCGAAGCAAATGATCGCGGGCCTTTGGAGGAGAAACACATAACTCATAAGGCAGGAATCGTGATCTTATACTCCAATCGGCATTAATCTTTTTCTTAATTAGGTTCATTCATTGCTTTACCTGGTCACTTTCGTCATTCATTTGGGTTACGTTTTATAATAGCAATAACATTACAGCAATAATGCGATGATTTCTGCAATGTTGTGGCAGAGGGAAAATGCAGGTGATGATATTTTCCAGCATTTGAAGTAGTGCAGAAAGATCAAAATGATCAAACTGTCACATAATACTGCTTTAAATAAAATTGAAATTCAAACAAATGACAGTGTTGAAAATATTGAATTTACACAAGTGACAGAGAGTTGAGCAAGGATTTTATTCTTTCTATCAGACTCTCAGTCTGTTTTGTCTTTAGTATGTATGTATGTCTTTAGTATGTCTGTACTTATATAGGCAATTTTATTTCTGTTTCATATTGTTATTGTTACGTGCCCTTGCAGTCGTTAGACATTATGTCACGTTAATCTTGTCGTTTAATAATAATAGCTACTACAATATTGTCCATTGGCTTGTTGATTTTTTTGTCCAATTGTTTTTAAATCTGAAACATTAGGGTTGTTAAGATGGTTGCATCTCGTTTTTAATATTGTATTGTGCTATTCAAGGAGCCTTTGGTGAGTAACGATATCTTGAACCACCGTGGATTTGTGACCAAAAGGGCATGCCATAGTTTTATGGATCGCACAACACAGAGATTCTATCAGGTAACCCGCTATGAACTGTATTTCTCACTATACTTGTGTTCTTAGTTCGTTATTGATGGGTACAACCGAAGGTTGATAAGGAGCTGTGTCTTCTTCTTGACGGTTGGGAAGAGATGTGGTATTGTTGGGTGTCTGTGTTGAGTTAGAATGAAAATGTTAGTTTTGAAATGATTCACAAATGATTTGTCAAATTTTGAAACAATTTTGTAATAAGTATTCTTTCTGTTCTAATTTGGCAACATTCTTAAGATGGAATTGCTGCAGATTTTTGTTTCACTTGTAAACATTTAGTCTTTAAATCCATATTTATTTCTGGTTTCCTAATATGATGGCTGCTCTGTGCTAGATAGATTGGGTTTGATATGTCTATTTGAATGTGATGTGACTGTATTTAGATTTTATTTTTTTAGTGCTGTCAAATGATTAGTTTTAAAATTGCAATTAGTTGCATTTTCTTTGAGCAACATCATTCGCGATCCGAATTACTTACAACGTATACAAACTACTGTACCAGCATCTATAAAAGCAAAAAATGCTAGATTTAAATTCTGAATGTTAGTCAGTGTGCTATATAAATTCACAAGATTTTACTTGCCAACTACCTAGCTTTTAGTTGACGTTATGTCTTCTGATTATAGTTTAACACGAGTCTTGATGGAATTCTGACAAATCTGGTTCATGGAGAACACTGTGCCCGTTATCAGGTGAATTTTTATAACTTACAAATTGATTACCTAAACCTAGGTAGTAATTTGTGTTATTTTTTTTAAATGAGACTATTTCTGTCTGATTTCACTGCTGGAAGTCCCAACATTTTTACTCTATGGGCAACACTAAATTACAGAAATTGAGCAGTGAAGGCTGGAACAAGGGTCTTTGGATGAACGAGTCTGGAGATGTTCTTAGGAATTTGTAGGTCTTTCGGTGCTTGGTAGTGATTTTGCACTGCCATGACCTATGAATATTCATATTCATGAATATTCAATACTCCCTATTGATTGTATACCACCTTTGAGATTACATGCCTGGAATGGCATAGTATATCTGATGATGCATGGATGTCGAGATAGATCGCAGCTGATTGTGTAACAACCAGTTCCTATCTACACTCATTTTGGAGAGCAAAGCTGTTGCATTGATGACTGTTGACTACAACTTCTCTACATATTTAATGCCTTTTGCAAATTTAATTCGACTTTGACATTGTAACGACTGCTTTGTTTACTGTTTTCATTTGGTCATTTAGTAATTAATTGTTCCGTTTAATGTATAAATTTATTTCCTTTACCAGATCACTCCAATATTTGGTACAAATTCCTTCATTGGAATAGTGAACCAGACTTGTGATATGATCAGAGCTTTCTGTCCGTGCAGCATGGTAACAACATCTCTTCATTTATTTTCATAATTTGCCAAAAGTATTAAATGCTTGTTAATTGCTTCTTCTTAGAAGAGCCTGTATCTGTTGAGTTAGAACTCTTGAGCTGTTGCTCATCTTTATTCCACTTACAGTATTTGACATTTTGATGTGATGTTTTAAAATTTTGTTTTCAAAATCCTTCAAGAAGTTACAAATATTACATTAAGACCAAATTAACATTGTTCTTTTGTGACCTCTAATCACTACTAATGCTGCTGTTTGCTGTTGTCAACTTGGCTTATGCTGGCACGATTGTTACAATTTCTTGAAAGTGGCATTATTCCAGTGGCGTAGCCAGGATTTTCCGAAAAGGGGGTTATGGTTCCCATGATTCCCAACTTTGGAGAATTCCTACAAGAAAAAATGTTATGGTCATGACTCCAACACACGGGGAAACCTCTGACAAAAAAAAAAGGTCATCAACTATTATATTACTTGATTAAGTGAATTATATAGATATACGAGGGGTATATGAGTGCAAACTATATTGATGCGCAATAAAAAAAATTTGTGTTGAACAGCCAATGGGGGTTTGAACCCCCTGGCTACACCACTGCATTAACCAAGTATGAATATAGATGTAGTAAGCGATATAAATTATGCATCAATGGTTACTGCCATATGTTTATTATTCAAATGTCAATTGGTTTCTATGCTACTTTGTTGACGTAGGTCGACCGCCTTTGTCTTAACTGTCATCGTATGGAACAAACGGAGTGCGAATGTCCGTGCGAATGCCCACTGAGCATGAACTTCTGCAGTGATGACATCATTCAGGCAAATGAGAGGTTGACCTGAACTATTTTTTTCTACGCAGCTTTTATCTCAGTGCTAAAATATGCCTGTTTTGAATTCAACTCTTAAGATCTGCATGCTATATGTTTGCATTATAATTATGCTCCACATGCATGTAGAGATTTCTCTTGTATATACGATTTTTGAAGATACTGCTGTCTAGTTTAGTTCAAAACGTTAATATCCAGACTTCTTTTGCCATTATATTCGGCATTTTTGCCATTATATTCGGCATTACATTTGCTATACTAAGATTATATAAATGCATTGGTTTTCTTAGCATGTCTTGGCTATGTCATATGATTACCGTATTTGTCTTCCAGCAAGGGCAGTTGCTCCAGATACCCTGAGGAGATCGACACTGTGAGGGCTTTACCTGAGTTGGGGAGAACTCTGCCACAGTGTTATCAACCAAATTGTGGGCAGAAACTGAAGAAAAAGTAAGATGCATAGCTGTTTCATTGTAGTTTAAATTATAACTGATTGTTAAATTTATTTTTATCCTCAAATTCATTTTAAAATGTGTTTGTCATTCATAGGCTTAGTAGATTTACTTGTAAGATGTACAATCTGACATCTCTTCTGTTTTTGTTGACTTATTAGCAAGGCAATTTATATAGTGCCATGGAAAATGAAGATAAAAGGCAAGGTGCTTTTATTTTAATTTGATTGGTGTCTGGTTTGAGAAAACAGTGAAATGTTTGTACTAACAATTAAGCTTTTTTTTAGTGGGAACCCATGGGAACAGCATTCCCACACCTTTTTGCCAGATTGTATATATAATTATGGATATGTAATAATGCGTTTCGGAACCTACAGGTACGGCGTTCCCACACCTGTTTTTGTTGAAGAGTAAAAAAGGATGAGTTCCCAAACCTTTTTCCTAGAAAAAAGCACTGCTAACAATTGAAATAAATTTTGTCTTTGTAGTGATTGTATTGGTGTCATTGACTGTGAGTGGTGCGAAGTTGATAATGACCGAGTAACGAGAGTCAAACAACCGTTTTGTGCGAGCCAACGAATGTGCTTTGGAGGAGTCTTAGGAGCCCAGTCTCCTTACAATGACCATATCCCATACAGAGGTACAGGTCCACTTAACCATACAGGCCTAGCACATTTATAATAATTTTGAACCGAGGGTGTGGGAGATTCTTCACTGCATAGGCATTTAGGCGTATTTTGCCAAGTGGAAAGCAAAAGCAGCAAAAAGCTAGGATTGACCTTTCTGCAAAATTCAGCGTATTAATAAGAGGATGTCAAGATAGAACAAAGTGGAAATCCATGGTTGCTAACATAGATATATGCAGCACCTAAAGAAAAAGACACACGTGTGTGTGTGTGTGTGTGTGTGTGTGTTAGACAATGTGTTCATTACTTTTACCTGTAAATTTCTTGGCTTTGGTGTGTTAATTCCTGAGGTTGTTAATTCCTTGGTTGGACTACTGATTAGCAGACTTCTATTGAATTTAAATGATCAATTTCTTACAATTTGACTGCATCTGATTTCAGAGCTGCCAAAGGAGGATCCCGTAACGTTCAAGAGTATGCCGGTCGGTCCTGTGGCTGGGGGCATCATGGGTGGTTTCCTGTTGCTTGCACTCGGCATTTACTGTCACAGACATCGCATCTGCCAAGACTCAAGGTACTCTGGTTCGCTCCCAGATGGCCAGTTGCGTGACCCAAACAATGAAAACGACTTTGATGAAATGGACGACTCTTATAACGGTATATTCTAAACATATTCTAAACATATTTGCCTCGGCAAATACTTGACGTACAAATAGTTGCCTATATCAAAAGCGTAAAACAGTTATCTGTATTAGATATATTTCTTTGATGTCGCTATTCTAATAGTGTTTGTTAAACTGTCCACAACAGACTCAAATCCACAATTTATGTGACAAGTATTTTAATTCATGAATTTCACTATAGGCCTACAATGCATTACATGATACATGCAATGATTCAATTCATTACAATAAATTATAAATAATGAAGAATTACCAAACTAATAAACATTAAAGTGGTACCCGGTTCGGATTTGGTACCTGGCGAAAAATGTCTACCCATTTGATCCCTAATATTTAACTTCTTGTATCTGAATTGATTACAATTGTAATCAGTGTAAGAGTAAGAAAATCAGTATCTTGACAAGTGCAATGTATTCTCTTATATTTGTACACTCTGTTAAATTACAAAAATGCACATTTATTTGTGCACAAACCTTATTTTAAATTGGTATCTCTATTGCTTGTTATTAAGTGTTATTAAGTGATTGCCATTGTGATGTAATTTACAATTCAATAAATGTAAATTTTCTTCAGAATCTAAGTAGCCACATTAATTTGAAATTTATAACTGTTTACAAATAAAACTTGGTAACTGTAAGAATAAATAAATTACAAAATCCTACTGCGTGTTTATTTGACTTATGTTGTTAGGTTATATAAACATTGTTCTCTCGACGTTCGATAATCCAGCAAAGATTAACCCGTATTTCATGAATACATCGTACCGACGCCCAACCAACACTGAAAGTGACCTTGGCTACAGCTCCATGACCCCACGCGACGACTCTGAACAGGCGAGCACGGCCTGCATGGAGTCCGTTGTCATGGGACGCGATCGCTATCGTCCAGCGGTTCCTGTGGTCAGGCCCCCGACTTCTGGTGCTCCGCTCACTATTCTACCACCTCCTCCGCCAGTCCACGGCGCCAGGAAACAGAAACCGTTGGTAGAGGTGGAGACCAGCGCGAACGCAAGCGTGCCGGAGCGAGGAGATTTTGGTGCCGAACCAATGCAGACTGTTATTCCAGATCGTATGACTTTACTTCCTCATCAGGTTGTAACGGACGTGGTGATTCATGCGACTAACGTGCACTAGCCACGCAGCAGTGCATAAACTGACTTGTGCAATTTGCGTTGTGCTGTGGATTCTGAAGATCTTATACTGTACAAATGGTCACGTGTGGTGTTGCTATGTGTAACGTTAATGCTTCTTACGCACTGTGTCTTAAACATGTGTACTGCTCTGTACTATAACATCATCTAGAATTATATCTTGCATTACTGAACAGTTTTCGTAGAGCCTAACATATTGAGATACATATTGTCTGCAGCTTCTAAATTTTCCCTCCGTTAATTGACTTCACTTTGCAATAAGTTTTAATAACGCTCTGCATAATGTGTTTTTGTTGTTGTTGTTATCATCTCCAGCATAACTTGCCGTAACTCGAGATGAATTTGTTACGAAAATGTAGTGTAACTGTCATTCATCTTCTACACAGGGTAATCTTTTACATCAGTAATGCATCAAGTTATTAGCAAATATTGTTGTGAATTGTTGGAATAGTCCAATTGCCTTAATGTTAATACTTAATTAAGCTATTCATCCAAATTAGCTTTACAACATGCAGGTTTATGTCGGAAATTTATCATTTCAGCAACACTTTGGTCAGTTTTGGTTGTATTAAGCAGATAACATTCTACATATAATTGTACACAAACAAGTTACTTTGATCAAATTATCAACACTTGGAGTTATAAATTTATGGGTTATTAAAGCAATTGGCATTCTTTTTTTAAATTCTACCTCAACAGAGTACAGAAGGCAGGATAACCTTCATTAATTATTAGAATCATGCCTTAGCCTTTTGCTGATGCATTATATTCACCATTTTGAGTTGATGAACAATGCTGGGAATACTTAATGTATTTTCTTTAGCTTACAAGTCTACAGTGTATATGTAATGTATTTTGTATCTGTGTTGAAACTGCTTGAAATGAGACTTATTAATAAACAACAGGTGGCTGTGCTAATGCGATTTCTTGGAAGTTCCCATTTTCACTTAACTTTGATTTTGCATTAGAAAGAGATATTAAGAAAGGTGTCTCTTTAAATGTTATTCTAGATCCATATTATGTAAAGAAATAATTTTTCCAGTTATTTATACAGAAATCATTTCAATGATTTAGTGAAAATTATTCCATGGCTATATTTAATTTGAAATGCCTTTGTCATATGGACTGTATCAGTATCACAATGTTGTAATGGACTGTATCACCATGTTGTAATGGACAAGTTTGATTGCCTTCATTACTCATGTATAGAAGTTTTATTGAAATAAAAAAATGTAATAAATTTAAGATTATTTCTTGTATGATGCCAGTAAACCTTAGTATTTTAGCTGCTGCTTCATTTCTTACAAGCATTGTTGGAATTTACAATGTCATGTGCTAGATATAGTTTTGGTAAGATGCACTTTGTATTGTTAGCATTTGTTAGTTAGAATTAATTTTTGTAATGTGGTATTTTATGTAGTAGAAAAGTTCATTTCAACTGTGCTAAAGTAAAAATGAATGTGTTTTCTGAGTGGATTCTATTATTAACATTTGTAATCATAACTTGAAGTGCAGGTGTCTGCCTTTGTAAGGTTTCCCTCTCTCTCTGTCATTCACTCGTCTCCGACTTTGTGTGACATTATGGACTTTGATGTGCCATCCTTTTCTGTCCTCGACCACGTTCTCAGTTCTTCGATGTTCATTGCTTCCATAATGTTATCCATCCATCTTGTCTTTTGTCTTCCTCTTTTTCTTTTCCCTACAACAGCTGTTAGCATCAATGATTTCTCCAGTTAATCATGTCTTCTCATAATATGCCCAATATACTCCAGTTTTTCTTTCAGGGTCAGTCCTTCCAAGGTGTGTTTTGGCTTGATTTCTGCAATCACCTCCTGATTTGTTCTCCTAGCTGTCCATAAGATCCTCAGCATTTTCTCCAGAACCATGTTTTGAATGCATCAATTTACCTGCAGTCCTTTTTCTGAAGTGTCCAGCTCTCCATCATTATAGGAAATACCATTGTTCGCACAATGTAAGCTTTTGTCTGCTTTGTGATGTCCCTGCTTTTCCATATTTTCCCAGTCTTATTTTCCCCAGTCTTGCCATAGCACTTTTGCCCAGTTGTATGCGTCGCTTTATATTTAATTCAACATCCCAATTACAATTTATATTTGCTCTAGGTATGTGATATCAGTGACCATTTCTTTTGCCTGTCCACCCAGTAGCCAGTTGTTCTCTACCGATGTCATTATTTTGGTCTTTTTTATATTTAATTGTGAACCTGCTTTAGCTCTCTTCTTTTACTCTTGTCGGCATCTGTCTCATGTCACTTTCACTCTATGCCAACAATGTCAGAGCGAAAGTGACATGAGACAAGGTTTGCCAAACATTACCAAATACCTAGGATCAAACAACCTAACTTTTCTGTAACACAAACTAATATTTGCCATTGCTTAATACAAGTGCTGAAAATGACTGCAACATCCTGCATTTGCACAAATTCAGGTCTTAAGTTGTGCATTCAAGTAAATATGAATTGAATACAACTATTAAAGTTTCAGCTATTTTTTTAAATTGTCAAGTTTCCTTGGATGTGTTATATAATATAATATGTCCAATGTCCATTCTTTGGAGCCCCCTTTTGCTACCTGCTAGCATTGCCCAATTGTCTGCAAAGCATATGGCAGCTATAGCTTGTATTAACTTTTATTCCAGCCTCTTTACCCTCCTCCAGCATCTCATGATTTCTTATATATATATATATATATATATATATATATATATATATATATATATATATATATATATAATAACAGTGGGATACTGGACAGCCTTGTCTGGCTCCTCTTCGTATTACTGTCTGACTTGTTGCTTACAATCCTTATTTGTACTGTTTGCTTTAACAGTTTAAGACACCATTTGGTTGAATGCCCTTTCGTTTCCGTAGTCCACAAAACATACACATCTTTCTTGCGTTCTATATTTCCTGTAGTTACTTGTTTATTTTAGTTGATTATTTCTGTAGTTACTTAGCCATAAATTATGCCCAAGTAATGATGGGACTTGGTTTAATTAAGTTACATTTAAGTTGAGTTAAATTAGCTACTGCAAATCATCTTATACAAGCCTGATCTCAAATACAAACCAGAGGTAAAAGCCATTTGTTTTTAATAAATAGCTGGTCTCAAGAACATAAGCCAGATCTCAAATACATTGTCTCTAAAGGCCTCTAATAAAGCTATACTGTAACACAACACTTTTTTATTCAGAATTACAGAAACTTGAAATAAAGTACTTTTGTGTTATATGCTGATAACATTGATGCAGCACACACACACACAAGCAAGTGAAATCTTGCAATTTGAATAAGTTCTAATGAAAGACGGGTACCTGATACAATCTGGGGCTAAAAGTAATTTGTTTTAATAGATGCCAAGGGCTTCTATTAGAAGATTTATGGTACTCGTGTTAAACCCCAGAACATCATTGGCAATGTTCCCAAAGACCCTGCAAATAGTCAGCTGTCTGCCCTTAACACGAGTCAATTTGCTTCAACAGATGTTCGTTTCCTTGCTTCTGCTCGCTCATTTGCTGTGGGTACGTGTGGTGTTCCAAACGGGTACGTGCCAGCATAAATAGTTCCAAATATCACAACAGCTGAAAGAAACTTGTAGCCGGCCGGCCAAATCTGATAACATCCTCCACATGCCTGCCATTGTATTCTCTTCACTCAAACTAGTTATTCTGAAAAAAAGAATATTTAACAAAAATGTCTGAAATAATGACTATCAGTAAATGCAAGTAATTCCTGGTCTGCTTAACAGTAAGGTCACTGATATTTTATTAAATGAAGTTTGTATAACTTTCCAATGTTTTGTTGCATGCTTAACTGCTAATCAATCTTAAAAACCGTGCACCCTATTTTACTAATAAAAGCTGGTCTTAAAATATAAGCCATCTCTTGGGATGAATGAAAACGTTCTACAAAGCTATTTTTAGGAATGTACTTGACATCAGTCAATGCAATGACATATCTCAATTTGTCATTCTAACATTTCTCATTTTGATTTTCATAGCGCCTTCACTGAAACGTGACAATTGAAGGACTAATCCAGTCTAGAAACTAATACGTGGTCTGTGTTATGAATTCCTAAATAAATGAGCAATATGCTGCCCGAGATGATCAACATATTTTACAATATGACGTTTATGTTTATGCTTTGAATATTTGTGTTGGAAATAAACTTCTATTCTGCTCCGAGATTGAACCTGGGTTGAATGGTCATTCATGGCAGAGCGGAGGTAGAAGAGGTATACCCTTGGAGCAATAGGTTTTACCGAATGAATGTGTAATCGGGGCGATCTAATCTAAGCTTTAAAACTCACCGTTTTAAAAGTAATTCCGCTACAAAAGTCAACAAAGTCAATTACTTTAATCAAGCGGCTAATGAAAAACGCCACATTTTAAATAAAATGATTTTAAACAATATGTTTGAAAGTATTAAACACAGAGGTACTTAGAAACAACCATAGAATATAATGGATTATCTAAGACAGAAATATAGCGCTGATCGAGAGGGAACACTAAATAAATGAAAACATGAGAAACGGCTAGGATAAAAACGACCAGTAACCAACACAATTCAAGAAAGAAGGCCGAAATTCTTCGGACATGTCAACAGAATGGACAATAATAAGAATGGCCATACAAAGCTTTGTTTAGGGGCGGAAGATGGCAGAGTGGGTTACGTGCTGGGGCGTCAGGTTGACGGAGCTGGTTCAAGTCCCGTTAGTGTCCCTAGTGGCTTTCACACAGTGGCTTTCTAGTTTCTAAGCCACTTTAAATCATGCTAAATAAGTAAGAGTCGAAAGAAAAAAGATCAAGAGGTTAGTAAGTAAAATCTCGTGAATTTCTATAGCTCTTTCGAAGCAGGCGCCGTAGAGGACGTCGGAGGAAAAGATGACTAGACAGCATAGAGAGGACTCTACTGAAATTGGACAAGCCGTAACGGCGGCCAACAAGACTTACACAAGACCGCACTATATGGAGAATTGAGATCCGTATTGATGCTGCCGTCTTGGCGCAGAAGCATCGCCACGGCATTGATGATGATGATGATGCTGATGATGGTGATGATGATGGTGGTGATGATGATGATCATGATCATGATCATGATTATAATGATGACGACAACGACGATGATAGATTGATAGTATCCCGTGTGCGTGAGTGGGCGATGGCAATGGCAATTATAATTCTATGGTAAACCGGTTGTTTTGCTGCGAGTGTAATGAGTAAATTAATTCTCGTGTAAATCGTTTAAAACCGCAATTTTGATCTCATTATTTCGCTTAATTGTTCATTAAGGGTGAAAAGGTTTTAATTTATTTGACTGTTTATGAATATTATATTACTGATTTGATTTTCGGATTATCTGGATTTTGCGCTGATAGCCCAAAGGAATAGACACTGCCTAGCGCAAATTGTGTCCCACGCCCCTGTGATCCTTGTTGTAAGATCTTAATGGTGTCAAGTAAGTACAGTACTGTGAACCTTAAGGAGAAAGTTATTTCTGGATTGTGAAAGTTTATGGACAGTAATTGGCTTTTGTTTCATCGCCTCCAGTTCATGATCAATCCATTCAATCTAATAGGTCAACTTCTATAGCGCCATTTCTTAGTGTACAGAAGCACCAGCCGATGGGGCATCAAAAGCCAATCACTTAAGAACCAAGTCCAAATTCAGGATGTCGTGCTGCCCGACATTCGAAGAACAGTCTCTGGTGGATGGACTAGAACAGAAAATTGGGAGTTGAGTCTGGATTAAGCTTGACTACTTTAGGCATTTTGGAGTGCACACAAACAGAGAGACAGTGAGTTCCATAGCATTGGAGCAGCCATTGAGAAAGCACGGCAACCAGGAACTCAGACTTCTGAAGTTTCAGTTCATGAAAACTTATTCCTAGTTAAGACTCTCCCTGGCTGAAAATAGTACCAGCCAAAGCATAAGAAAATTGTTTCCCTGACAGAAAATGTGGTAGATATGTTGTTGTTGTTGCAGAGAAGGGAAAATTCTGTTTTCTCTTTCTCAATTTAATGAATTTCTATCAGCTCCTCTGCCTTGCAAATGTTTGACAAATTCTCAATTTCATTTATATATAACCTTTACAGAACCTTTTACAATATATAACTTTGTTGAATATAGATACCATTTTGATGATCTCTACAGCAGATGTTTTTCTGCACATGCACAGTGGCTTTTTGGCCAAATGTGCAATATTTCTGTGCATAGACTTGGACACACTATGTGTTAAGTTGGTTGTTATTCTACAACATTTCATTAATTTAAGTTCTCATTAAAATAAAAAAGTTGAAGCTAGAGCTTACTTACTTACCAGAGCTTACTGTTTGCATTTACACTTATAACGTTATGATTTCTCATGAGGTCGAATTGCATTTGGTTCGGGGAAAGTAGTGGACCATGGACAAAGAAATGAGGATTTCCAGGTCTCTGTCTCCACTGATTGACTGTGACTACTAAATACTTGGTTCAGTGGTTGCATGACTGAACAGCGCCATTTTTGGTTATTTTTGTTTAGAGAATCTAGGAACTGTATGGTAACAGCATGGTCCTCCTGTGGTATGTTTATGCCAGAGGCAAGGCTTCCAATATGGGGTTGAAGTTTTTAAACAGGAGCTTAATAAATCTAAGATTCATTTCCAAAGCAGCTGTTAATAACGTTCTGATTTCATCTGTGAATATGTAATTGTAGAATAAACTACTTGTATTGTGTTGCTGCTAGTAATGAGGGTTTCATGAAAATAGTAGATTTCTTATAAATTTATCAGATTATCTTTCAGATTTTGAGATTTCTGTTTATGTAGAGGTTAACTTGAAGGACTTTGGCTTTTTGCCCTTAGGCCTGTATTACTGTATGTCTGACAGTTGGCTGAGAAATGTGCAGATTTTGTTACGCGTTGAAATTGGAAGTTGCAAGTGAAGTTACATGTTTTGATTTTGATGGAATTGCTCTCATAGGATCGTTTTGTGTATTTGGGACATCATTTTGTGTATTTGGGATGAAATGCTGTCGTTATCCAAGGTACTGGATGTGAAACGGTTATTGCGGTTGAATGTGTTGCTGCTTAACCCCTTAACTGGGGATCCCGGATATATCTGTCAATTTTACTTTGAGTTACAGTTAAATACACGGTTAAGGAGTTAATGTTCTGTTGAGTTGTGGTTTGTACTTCGGAGTTTACTTCTTTGACCTTTGTGAATGATGCTAGATGAAGCAAATATTTTTGGGATTGGCTCTTGTTTGTTAGACATTTGCATTCAGATTTATCAATTGGCTGTTTGCTGTGATGTACAACAGTGAGCCAGAGGCGTAGTGACAGGGGGGGTATATCAGTATATATATCCCCAAAATCAAGATACCTTAAAGTTTTTAATGTGGTTTTAAGATTTTCAAAGTTTTTAAAGATTTATACCCCCTCTTCCCGCCCCCGAAATCACATTATACCCCTCTAAATCAAATTCCTGGCTACGCCCCTGCAGTGAACGTAGACTGAATCCTGACAAAATTCAACTTATGTGGGTTGGTACTAAACACCTTCACACTATAATCCATTATGACTGACTGAACTCTTGCTTTCCTAATCTATATTTCTTAAATTGTGTCAAGAAGCGGTTACCATCGTCATCCAGTTGCTTCTGTGTATGGTCAGGTCCCAGCTTGTCTCAATCTTTTCTTTTGTGTTGTCCATTCATCTTTTTTGGTCTGTAGCATCTTCTTAACCTCTTCAGTGCCCCAGACCCTAATCGCTGGCACAGTCATTTTCCTTATGATTGGCAGTGAAAGGGTTAAATTGCTGTTGGGCTGCTGTTGTTATAATTTGCTGTGTGATCTGATTGTCAGCCGCCATGCATAATGAATGTTCAATAAATTTCATTCTTATTTTTGGACTCTGCAAAAACAGAGCAGGACAAAGAAGATTGATTTTATTATTTTTATTTTAAAGTATACTGAACCTAGTATCCAGTGTGCAGTATATGTGGTTCAGAAAGAAGTACACCATAAGAAATTTTTATGTGTACTGTTCTTTAAAAGATGGTGGGATGTTAGTTTGCATTCTTAACAGGCTGAAGTATTTCAAAAATACGGACTTCTGTAAATTGATACCTGAATGTGTTTCTGGTATGAACCGGTTTAGTACCGGTAATTTACAATTTGACTTACAAATATTTGTTTTTGCAAAGACTATGCAATGAACTTTTTGCTTTCAGTTTGCTTTAATTCATTTTCTTGTAAGCTGTTTCTGTTTAGTAAGCACAGTTGCACACAGGTTAGCATTTAGTGGCTTCAAACTGAACCCCCAAAATGACTAAGCTTGATGAGGGCTAAAACTACTACTATCAAGAAAATAAACAGCAAAATTATGCATCACCACCACCATCATCATCTTCATCATCATCATCATCATCACCATCTTGCCTCAGATTTTGCTCGATGCTGCCTTTCAATTTATTTCTTCTATATTTCATTATATATATATATATATATATATATATATATATATATATATATATATTATTACATGTATTATTATTATTTCATGGTTGTTAATGCACATTAAGAAGATGGTGGGATGTGAATTTGCATTCTTAACAGGCTGCCATATTTTTAAAATTTACAGACTTCTGTAAATTGATACTGGATGTGTTTCTGGTGTGAGCCGGTGTGTGTGTGTGTGTCTATATATATGTGTGTGTGTGTGTGTGTGTGTGTGTGTGTGTGTGTGTGTGTGGAACTCAAAGAATTTATACATAGACGTTTCTTTAGTTGCATTTTTGTGCAGTACAGTAAGTCTTGTCCCACTATTATCAAACCATTCTGCATAGAATCTGCCTTTGTGACACTGGATATAGTTTGTAACTGACTTCTGAATTGTTTAAAAATTTTGGTCCTTCTCAAGAGAAGAGCATTTAAATATGCAGCAGCTCTTATGTCAAGTTCAATAATGCCATTCTCTCTGCTCTTTGGAAATATTAATGAATTGTTGTCATCAAAATCATATTTGATCTTCTTTGGAGGACTAGTGGAATTAATTAATTAACCCCTTCACTGGGAACCCCGGATATATCCATCCATTTTACATAAAACCCGGATAATTAATGTTATTTTATGCTCTCTTATTCTTCAAATTATTCATTCATATTCTTGATACTGATTTCATGAAGGTTCTATTGAGTATACAGAAGTATTTTGAGAAATGGTTCAAACTCACTCATGTTTGTAGATATAAATGATTTGATAACTACTTTTGGGGTTGTTTAAATGGTGATAAATTTGAGGAATTTAACCCAGGAATTTATGTGTGGATATGTTGAATTGTTAGCTACCACCAGTAACATTTAAAAGGTTTTCTTTATTGAAGAGTTTGCAGAAATATCTACGCTGTATCTGAATTGTACTGTGTTTTTCGATAGTTATTACTCAGAAGCGCGGATGGGTGATTGATTCTGTTTTTCTGCTGTATCACTCACTAAAACCTTGCGGCACTCATTTTTAACAGATAGTTAATTTTGGAAGAGTACCTAGCTGTGGTTTATATTGACGTCCCACCTTGACTTTGAAATACTTTACTTTCTACCTAAGTATGCTGTTCGAAGCCTATCACTTGCTGTGCTATGCACTGTGTAAACTACTCTGGGGTCTGCTAGGCAGACAGCCTGCCGCGGGAACGCCTATGTTTTTGTCACCTTGACTTTTTAACCGTAGACAAGAGCAGAAAATTGTCGATTTTTGAGTAGACGGTTTTTTAAATGAAAAGTCTTACTATCGAATGTTATTTGAATTGAATTTTTGTGTTTATAAGTTACCGGTACTTTGTTAACTTCACATTGCTAGTTAGCATTGTCATGCTGATGTAATTGTAGATGTAAGGAAACGCTAAAAAATTATGCCCTGTCATTCGTTGGCAGAAAAATGTTTTGGACATGATGTAAATAGATTAAAGTTTGTAGGACTCAGCTAATAGATAGGAACAGCTTACTGTGGAAACTGTTATGTAAAATTCTCAGGCAAAAGAGGTCGCCAGTTTTAACTTGAAATAGTCTGCTATGGTTTATTTAAAGTTTAGCAATGCTCAGGACATTCATTTCAATTCAACTCCCACCGCAGCAGAAGCTTTTCGGTTGTTTCTGTCCCAAGCGCACCCAGTCGACTCGGCTGTGAATGAGTACGTCGGGTGTTAACTCGGTGGAAAGAAAGGCGATGAGGGAAAGGCTGGCAACCGCCCTCATTCAGCCGTTGCCATGTAAGACTTAAGGCGCTAACCCTTTCTCTCTAACCTTTTCGCTCTCCGATGGCGCTGTGCTGGCCTATGGAGTTACCTTTACCTTAACATTTTATGACCATTCTGGAGTTGCCTATTGTCACTTGTTATTAAACAATATAGGGATGAAAAACAGTTGTTTAGTGTTACTGTTTGTGTTAAATGTCACAATGACCCTTGATCAAACTAAACTTTAGCATGTCAAAGGCATTATCATTACAGAATAATTATTGTAATTGAAATGTTTTCTGTTGTGATATAAAAAGACATAGAAAAGATCAGATAATAAAATTTTTACCTCTTATACATTGTTACCACTGACATCCTTTGTAAAATGTTCTTGACTTTGGCTTTAGCTGTGCTATAGCATTACACAAATTATCCAGGAGAATAGAATAGAATAGACTTGCAGCAGTTAGTATTGATTGCATAGCTATTGATGTATTGGGGTGTGGTTGAGTAGTGATAAGACTCATGCCATCAAAATGGAGGGTAGTGAGTTTGAATCTTACCCTAACCAGTGCGTAGCAACCTTGGGTGAGTTGTTCACTCCTAATTGTCTGTGAGGAAGGCAGTGGGGAACTGTCTCACTCATTTCATCCCCAGATGATGATAGCTAGCCAATTGGTCCTGCCTTGAGATAGAGTACTCACCACCACTATTCTATTCTATTCTATTCTATTCTATTCTGTTCTATTCTATTCTATTCTACATGATGATTTATATAGCGCAGTAGCATAGTGAGGGCCAAAGTCAAGGGCGCTTTACATGGAACAATCGTACGATGAGTTGAAAAGGTGCGTTTTAAGTTTAGTGGCGAATGACTCGATGGAAGTGTCTGTGGTCACTGAGTCGGGCAGCGAATTCCATAGGAGGGGGTTGCCTCATGTGACCACTGCCACCACCACCACCATCATCATCATCATCATCATCATCATCATCATCATCGTGTTTTTTTATTTGGTTACTCTACAGTCTGTTTATTAATTGAGAATGGCTACCTGAGAATAAATATTTGCGTTTGATTTCTTGTGTAAAAAGTCCCAACAACTGTCAGTTTTTTTGATTCGTCATTTATGCGATCTTTGTTCATCATTTCATGATTGCCACAGTTGAGTGTTTCTCTAAGTAGCAAACACTTATTTAAGCTCGAGAATATATTTTATCCCTAGGTATACTCGTGTTTGCTTTGAGTCAATAGACGCCACTCTGATTGGCATACACTTAACGTTGATATTTTAGAGAATGTTATGAATGAGAAATTTTCCCGAGTGGTTGATAATAACACGATGTATCATTTACTCAACGCCCCTGAATTTTAAATACTTAGAATCATAGTTCTTATTGACAAAATACTGAGAAGTTTGATCTTAATGTAATGTGATATTTTGAAAGACCAGGGAAAATTTTGGAATAATGGAGAATGCATGGGATTACCATGTGGTGGTGGGTGTTGATTGGTTCCATGGTTGGTTCTTTGCTTTGGAAATTTAGTTTTTGATGGGATGTGAGATCCAATTTGCCTGCAATGTAATTGCATTCCCAAGATCGAATATTAGTAGAACATTGTGGAGAGCTGATATTAATAACTGGCAGATAACTCACATTTGTCATTATATAATCATTGCTGTCATCAAGGACTTCATACAGACATGAAATAAAACTTCCAAATTCCAAGCAGGGAATTGAAATGGTTAATAATTTATTCAATTTAAATCAGTGATCTTTCCAGTGTCTGCAATTATGGTAGATATGGGTTTTATTGTATATGTGAGTGAATATGTGTGTGATTTTGATCACTGTGTTTTCTTTCTCTAGAAACTTCTTTGAAGTTTTGCAAGATGCCAGAATGGTTCTTCGTTTGATTTTATTTCCTCGAGATATTTACTACCATTGAGATTTCATATACGGATCAGAGCCAACCAATACTTGTCGATTACGTTTGTAATGGACAGGTCTCTGATTAAAGTCCATCTTGCCAATGGGGGATTTAATGTTATCAAATGTACTGAATCAACCACTGTTAAGGTCAGTAATGCAGTTGATTTACTTTACTGTTGTCTGTTTCATTGTCGTCATCAATGTCCTCATCATCATCATCATCATAGTTGTTGTTGCTTTTGAATTTTAATGTTCTGTACATTGTAGTTAATTGTCGTAATCTTGTCGTAATTGTAAATCTTGTCGTAATCGTACATTGTCGTAATCTTGTCATTAATAGGATGTGGTTGATTTGGTCACTGGTCGATTGGCTCCGGGTGAGAGACTTTTTCGAAAGTGTTTTACGCTTCGGCTTACGAACGTTACTAAGTGCGACGTCTTTTGGCCGGTCGCGTCGGCGTATATACTGAAGTGCCGACAAAAGTACGAGGACAGAGAACCTAACGATGAATGGAGGTGAGGTCATTTCCATTGCTTAGGCCTTCATAGGCAAGATAAAGGTAGTCCCATACTTGAACGAACGTAGGGTCCGGCTCCGATCTTCGTGTACTAGGCAAGCAGTGACGCAGGTGGCTTATGCCATTAATCTAGAGTAGTTGCCATTGCTTTCTCTAGACCCGCGTTTTACCTTTGCAGCTTAACGCTGCTACCAATTTATTGATGCCTAGGTGAGGAACAGCTTGGTTGGCTGCTGGCACCACGACTAGGTCCCAGGATGGTCACCCATCCAAGTACTAACCGTGCTTAACATTGTTTAGTTTTGGTGTTCTGATGGGAACCGGTCACACAATACCAAATAGGCCGCTGTTTTATAGAAGTAATATATAATAATTATCTGTTATTTTCCTCATCTGTGACTTTAATTAGAAAGGAGATGGTTTTGAGTTTCAATTATACTTTTATTGCTCTGTTTTTTATGATCATCTACTTGATAATGCTATGTTTGCCTTTGGTTTCATTATTTAGGCATCACTATAAATGACGGTAACTACAGGGGTTGACACGAGGTGGCCACTTCTGATTTGTAAACCTCATGGTTGCGTTTTCTGTTTTTATTAGGTATGAGTTGCGACTGAGGTTTTTTCCAAAAAATTTCAAGGAGTTTTTGGATAATGAAAAAGTTACATTCTACTACCTATATGATCAGGTATATATGCCTGTGTGTGTGTGTGTGTGTGTGTGTGTGTGTGTGTGTGTGTGTGTGAGCGAGAGCGAGCGAGAGAGGGGGGGTTGATTTTGCATGTAGGCATATGCATCCACCTTCCTTGACAAATGCTTTTGATAAATGAGAGAACACTGTAAATCAAATATCTGGATGATACTGCTTTTGCATCTTATTCATGAAAGCAGTCTTAGCTTATTCTCGTGCCCCTGTTGTGCATGTTAGTTTAAATCTTTGGCTGATCTTACCTACTGTAGTAAATATTTGCTTTTGTACAGCTGTTGTATTCGAAGTTGCCAACCATCTTTTCACAGGACATTCCATATTTTGAGCCATTTGTATCACGTCCTGGCATGATTCATAAAAAGTCCTGGTATTCATGACTTTGCCCATAGGCTGCCCTTTGTTATTTGATCATCTTGATTGCTTGGAAGCACGGTCATTTGCAAATTATTATCTGGCGTTGAAGATTTTATTTGGTGATTGTTCATTCCCAGATGTGGAATCATTTTCGACCTAGGTACAGGAATGCCTCGTTTTGTGAACTATTGCGAAATTTTGAAAATTACACTACCATATTTCCGTGACAATTCTTTCCCGTGAATTTCCCTCTAACTGACTGCTCCCAAAAGATTTGCCAAGATTTTTTCCAGTTTTATCATGTAATGGTTTTTTTTCTATTCCACATTTATTTATCAGCTTCCTCTCTAACTTTTCTGTCAATTTGTTTATTAACTTCACTTCCTATTTTAGTCTCCTGAAGTTGGTTTATCATTTAGAAAAACAACTCTGTTTTGGGGATTCTTTGGTCTTGAACATGCATCATGAACAGCTGTTGAGTTTATAGTTAGAAATAAATTTAAGATATCCATGAATTTTCAAACTTTGTCAGATTTTACTTCTATGGATTATAAATCCTTGTAGTGGGAAAATGTATCTTGAGCACCTGATACATGGAAGCTGATGACTATTAAGTGAACTAATTACTTTAAAACCTTCAGAATTACAATCTGGTAATTGTGTTCCTGTTAAATAATGTGACTAGGTTAGGCAAGATTACAAAACAAAGCATTGCGGCAATGTCAACCAAGAACTTGCCATTCAGCTTGGTTGCATTGAAATCAGGTTAGTCATTTTAGTATCTGTTTCAGCCTTCTTTTATTTACATGTAAGTTTAACAAATATTTTCACTGGAACTCTAAAATACCCTATGGTTTAATGTACACTTAAGTGTGTGGTTTATTTTGACAGCAAGCCTATTTTCTGTTAGTATGGGGTGACACAAATTTATGGCATGCTGTCATGTGCTACCACGTAGAACCAGTCTTTTGTTGCATTTCATGATCTCCATTTTATTATAATCCTTGCACTCTTTTGTGGTAAGTCTTGTTATCGGTCTAAACTGTTTGAGAGTAGAGATTTGAGAGTAGAGATTTGAGAGTAGAGATTTGAGAATAGATATTTGAGAGTAGAGATTTGAGAGTAGAGATTTGAGAGTAGAGATTTAAGAGTAGAGAGAACTTATTTATGTACTAGTTTCAGTATATTGCTGTGCGCTTTATGTTTGGATTCTGATGTGCTATTTGATTGTATGTATCTTAGGACATTTTACCAAGATATGTCTTACAGTGCACTAGAGAAGAAGAGCAACATGGATTTCCTTGAAGAAATGGGGTGGAAAAAGTTTCTGCCTCAGTCTGTTGTTGAAAATTTTCAGGTAAATGAGACGACAGAAAGGATTTTTAAATAATCCGGGTGCTGGCCATATTTGAGTGTGTGAGTGTATCCACTGTAGGCTTTTCAATTGTTTTATTTTGACAATGTCTTTCTTTGACAGTCAAAATATTTAGCACACAATCTGAGTTATGTGTTGGGACATTAATCTTGAGATTCTTTTATGAATTAAATATACAAGTTTCATTTTATTCGTAAGGAAATTAAACTAGCCTGATTCCGAAAGTCAAAGGAGTTTCAATGTTTAGAGAAACTGTTTGGCATTTTAAATTCTAGAGAGAGCACCTGAAGAAGAAGTTAACAGCATAATAAAAAAAGCTTAAATGAATTGAATACCATCTAGTAGCTGAATGCTGATGTATAGACATGTGCTGTAAACTGCTTGTTGATGGAGCTATGGTTGTTTTAGTCGAGGCCATTGCGCAAAGTTGTTCGGAAGACTTTCCAGAAGTATGCGTTGATGTCCGAGGAGATGTGCATCTGTACCTACCTCAGTCTCCTTTCGAAAGTCTTTGTTTATGATCGCGAAAGTTACGACGGCCAGATCGGAGCGGTAAGTTATTATTATTATTATTATTATTATTGATCGTCATCAATGGTGTTGACGACTAAATAGTTCTTCAATGGTTCATGACAACAGACTCTGGTAAAGAAAACCTGTGTCATGAACATCGCCAGTAACCAAGGAAATTCGCTTGCTGAGGTTGTGCAAACGGAGTTGTACTTCGGAGCAGATGGGTCCCGATGACTCGACGACGATGGGCACAAAGATGTGAATCCCAGACAGCCTGCTGTACTTGTACGTGATTTCTTCCTGTCGATGGAATGTTCTGCCATACTGCCTGCAGTATGTGAGATGGTAGAACTGTGCGAATTATCTAGCCTATTGGAGACAGAAACATCCAACATGGCACATTTTCCAAGTTTTCAAGGAGCTAATGTGAATCCATGTTGTGGGCATTTCGCATCTGACTTTGTGAGCCCTACTAGTTCTTTGACATGCTAAAAGGATCGTTAGATGATGTCATTTATGTCGTGCATGTCGGCCGGAAGGACGCAAGAAGTACTGAAGTAGTCAAATCATCTACAATACATGGTTCTACATTGACAGGACCCTGCATAGGACAATATAATTACTGGATTTGAACAGTTGTTTATTATCTGCACTAAAACTTGATGTGCATTCTGCTTGAGACATCACAATCCTATTATGTTATCATTTTATGTACCCATTGAACTTCACAGTCATTGCACTGTATAAATATTGGCGGGTTTTATGTTGAGGTTGGTGGTCATTTTGTTTAGTTAGTTTTGATGATCCGTGTATAAAGGGGATTGTCCAAAGTTTATCATTATGTGGTATATATGCTATTTTTTGCCATAATTTCTCAATTTATGCATGATTATATGTGGTGGATTGATTGTGCACATCTAGGATTTGGCAAGTGGGGGGGCCGTTGGGGTGGCAACTTCTAATCATGGGGGGCCAACCATTTGTTGTTTAATGTATGTAGCATTAAGTATAGGGTCCCAACTGGGGGCACTGGAGGGGCAGGCACTCAATAGGGGCACGGGACCCTCTGGCCCCCCAGTGGAGCCACCACTGTACTGGTGAATTGCCATCTCTGTTTTGTCTGATATTTTAGTCGGGTATAAGCATATCAGTGGAACTTGTGATTGGCCCTTCAAATGGCATCAGTTACAAAGTGGACAGCGGTACAACGGTACGTTTGCAGCTATTAAGAATTTATCAATAAAATCACTCGCAGATGACAGTATAATATGTTCTTGAAATGAATATCCAATTACCTAAAGCAGCAGATTGTAAACGATTAGGGCTGGTAACGATTGATTTAATTTTAATAGTTAATTTTTGAGAAATTAACGAGTGATTAGTACGTAATTTTGATTAAATAAAAAAACTTCTATAGTTACAGTTATTGACAACAATGTGATATTTCACAAAAAATTCAGTGAAAAAGAGTAAATAGCACAAGCATTTTCTCGCTCAAATGTCGTCGGATAACCAACTAACTACTCGAGCACATGAGCATTTTTAACAGTGTTTGATTCAAGTGACGAACATGACTTGCTCGTAATGTAACCAGCAGAGCTAAATAGTCGGTCACATGGAACTGAGATTGCTGCTGGTATGCACAGAACAGTCTTGGCCAATAAAAAACATTGATTAATCATTAATGAAAAATTAATAGTTAAAATAAATTAACGATTAATTAATCTTTAATTTCCACAGCCCTATAAAAGATACATGGAGATATATACGTGTGTACATACATACATAGCGTACATAGCACTGCAAACATAACGTAAACTTATGTACATGGATAAATGTACAACTGTATAGTGTATATATATTTTATGTATAAATATATATGGAGAAAGCCACAGACAGACAGATTTACATGCATACTTACAGCATTTTATGATAGAATTTTTGTTGTTTTTCGTTGAATTCAGGTGACGTGCATCGCTGACTTTGACCAAGTCATGTTGGTCCAACTCACAGACGAATGTTCACAGTGTCGAATGGCTGTACAGGTCAACGGACCATCAGAACCGTTGGGCATTACCTTTCCCAATCACGTTATCGGAGAAAACGTTGCCAGTCTCCTAGAAGGCTACTGTCTCCTCTTCCACAACCACTCTGTTTGGAGAAATGCTGGTGAGATTTTTAGATTCTCATGCTTTCTTACGTTGATGTGATTGATTGCCTGGTTTAAGATTAATTGTTTGTGATTGTCTGCTGTAGGGAAATTTAATTATGGTTTGAGTTGTAGTTGGTGATCTTGAACGTAGCATTTTACACCGTTGTAAAAAAGAGTGTTTGGGAAAAGCAGACAAGTGGAAGAGTCTTTTGACTGTTGAGACAGTTTAAATTTTTTACAAATTTTCTTTTTCGTGTGGTTATTTGATCTTAATGTTGTCGAACTTCGTGATGATGAATTCTGATTTCTGCTGAGTCAGCACAAACTCAGCAAATGTAATTTGCTTGTTGAGTTTTATGAAGAGTATGAGTTTTCACCCTTTGATAATTTCAGTGCTGATAACCCTTGCTGCTGAATTGATTACCTTGACTTTGTTAAGTTGATTGTATGATGATGATGATGATGATGATGATGATGATGATGATGATGATGATGATGATGATGATGATGATGATGATTGATGATGATTGATTGATGATGATGATTGATGATGATGATGATGATTGATGATGATGATGATGATGATGATGATGATGATGATGATGATGATGATGATGATGATGATGATGATGATGATTGATGAACTATTCGATATTTAATTGTTCTCGTGGATTGAATTTTTCATTAAGTCAGAGTTTGTTTTCTGTTTGAGATAGAATTTTATTTGCTTAAATTCTGTTTCTTTTGTTACCAGTGGAGTTGCATCGAGATAATTCCAGGTATAAATAATTCATTTGATTGAAAAATATACTTGCTTTTATGTTTTAAATTACCATAATTATACTGAAAAATCTATTAGCAATTAATTAGTAACATTTACTTTACTTTACTTTATAGAACATCAGGAATAAAAAATTACCAAAAAGAACATTCTCAGCTTTTTTTGTGTTTTTCCTGTGATGCCAGGGATTTTTTTGGAACAGCAGTCAAAGTGTTAAGACATCTCTAGCTTGATCATAAGATTTCATCTTATCATCGGATTGTCGTAAGATTGACTTGAGATGTTTAGAGAATCTGGCTCTTAGTTTCTGTTGTCAATTGACATCAGTAATGCTAATAACTTGTTCATGTTATTGCTTTTCATTTGTCATATATTTGAAACCAAAACACAGGTTAGCAATACTTGTTTGCTGTTTTTTCAGCCAAATTGAGCAAACACTGGATACTAGGGTTGCAGCTCTTCCAGAGGTGTACAGTTCATGGGCCAGTTAGTGTTTTTTTAAATATTCAGTTTCTAAACGTTAAGCATCAAGACTTTTTGAGTTAGATGAATAGCATTATAATAGATGGATTGAATAGCCCAGGCACACAAAATATTAGTACCGTAGAACTTTGTTGTTAACGTATACTCGGTTTTAACGTACTGCAATGTACAGTCCCATGTGATACACTACTGCGTTGAATGTTTTTGGATATAACGTACCTCTGATATAACGTACTAAATTTTGCAGACCCGTTACATACGTTATGACGGAGTTCTACTGTAGTTGTAGTTGCAGAAGAAATGTAGGTTGGCATAAAGGAAGGGGCATAAGAAATTTCTGTACATGTATTTATTTTTTTATCTCTATGGTTTATTCTGTGGTGTGCTATTGGTGGATGTATGTATGTATGTATGTATATATATGTGTTTATATATGTGTTTATATATGTGTTTATATATATATATATATATATATATATATATATATATATATATATATATATATATATATAGTCACATCCTGGAGCTGGTTTGGTTTGTAAAGAGTGCATAGGCCACAGAACTATTTAATGTCGTATATGCATGAGAATATGAAATATATTGTTTCCAGTAAAATCTTTAGTGGCTTCCAAGTGTTTCAGAAAGATTTGGTGACTTTTTGGTACAGTAATTCTCTACGTTAGTGCATTGTTTGGCATTTTAAATTTAGACATGCCAGATTACCTCGATGCTGTTGATGAAGATGACTATTCGTCTCTGGATAGTAAGTGGATCGGCTGTTTTACCGGAGTGTTATTTTGCTTCCATTACTTTTAGAAATTCTAAGCAGTTGTGTAATACCAAAGCTGATATATGGGTGTGAATCTTGGACCATAAAAAGAGAATTGGAGAAAAATAACAGCAACAGAAAAAATGGTTTAGAAGGATACTAAGGGTTAGATACACCAGAAAAGAAATGGATTTAGAAGGATACTAAAGATTAGATACAAAGGACATATAACATATGAAGAAGTTAAAACGAGAACACTGCAGCCAAACATCATGGAAATAATCAGAAAGAGAAGAATGAAATGGACTGGACACATACTCAGAATGGAAGAAATAAGAAACCCAAAATGAAATTTCAAGACAGTTTTGGAAACCAGTGATCATTTGTTGCAGTAATGTTATTGATACATTTATTGATGCATTTATCATGAATTTCCCCACCCCCAAGTTTGAAAATCTATTTTTTTTTTTTTTTAGATGCAAGGATCACGTGTGGAAACTCAAACCTGTCCCCCCCAAACATTTCAAAATCCCCCAATGTCAAGGGGCTAGAATAAACATATGCGACTGCAATGCCAGGCACCTCTGAGTAGATAAACAAATGCTACATTGCTACATTACAATACTCAGTATTGAACATTTCTGTAAGCTGTCTGCTTTGACCTGTCTGTCTACATTATGGAGTTGAAATGTTAAAGTCTTTATAATTAAATAACGAACTGTTTTTAAATTTCTTCTATAAGTAATCCAAACTTTGTTGAGCTCCTTTATCCAAGATCTCAAGATGCAAAAGAACTGCTCTCTCCAGTTTTGAAAGTTCAATAATTTTTTTTCATAATTAATCAAACCAATTAAGATTAATTATGCTGTTTCTTTGCTTCAGTGACTAGCTATGATCTAAATCGGGCTGACGTAACCCTTCTTGAAATACTTGGTGATGGGCAATTTGGTGAAGTCTATCGAGGAAATCTCAAGAGGAAGGTGCGTACTGATTCGTTTTGTGTCACTGATGGTTTCATTCGTCTGTGCTGCACAGAGATACTAAGATTGCACTGAACAAACTATTCAGATTGTTTGATGATAAGTGGAACAGCAGAATGGATAGCAGAAAGAGAGGGAGGGAGAGACAGACAGACAGACAGACAGACAGGCAGGCAGAAACAGAAACAGATAAATATAGCCACGGTTCTTCTTTCTTCTTCTTCTTCTTCTTCTTCTTCTTCTCCTTCTCCTTCTTTCTTCTTCTTTTTATCTATTACTTTGATTCCATTTAATTGTATTAACATAGGATGGATCTGAATCTTCAGTTGCCGTAAAAACTTGCAAATCGCAGAGTGAGTCCACTGTGTCCGAACAGCTCCTAAAAGAAGCTGGTAGGCCATACTTTTCCCTTTCTGAAGTATTTTTTATCTTCCTATTTTTAGACGGATTGAACGGAGAAGTGCCAAATTTGAAAAACAGTTATTGTTTTCCAAATTTGGTGCTATATAAACATACTATTTCATTTTCATAAATTAGCGACTGATAAGTATCTTTGTGCAAAGGCAGTTAATTGTGAAGGGGGGAATCAGTTAGCAACCATTGATCCATCAATGCATCAACAAGCATGCATGCCATTTAAGAAAAAATATTGTGCTAAACCAATTTATGTGTTTTAACTGCTGTCATTGTGATGCTCAGTGCATTTCAAAATGCAATACAGGATGCTGCACAACAGAATTTTTGGTTTGGGGTGATGGCGTTTGATAGACTGGTGCATGGTCTGCACGAGGCTTTACCCTGGCGGTGGTGGAAGTTTTGCTTATTTACCGGTATGTGGTTTTGATATTTGCAGCAATCATGCAGCAGTTTGATCATCCGTACATTATTAAACTCCTTGGTGTTTGTTCTTCTTCGCCTGTCTGGATCATCATGGAATTGGCAATGCTCGGAGAGGTGAGCTTACGCGCGAAACATAGTTGCGACTTCCTTGTACTTTGCATCCAATATTGTCGTGGTCACCAAATGGTTATTGGTTTGCCGACTTGAGGACAGCGTTTGGCTAAAATGCGGTTTTTTCTGGTTTTTGCTATTTGAGGTATTTGCAAATTAAATGTTTCTAGTTTTGATGATTCGTTAAAACAGATGTTGTGAGGCAAATGCAGATTTTCATTGTTTTCCTTAAAAACTGTAATTGCTTGTGTGCTTTGTTGGCATTACTGCATATGTTAATGTAATTATTGATTGATTGACTTTTAGAATATCTCATAAGTTGTTTTTGTTTTGAATTTTTCAGCTGAGAGCATTCTTGATAGCAAACTCCCATGGACTCGAACTTCCAAAGCAGATCCTCTATTGTTATCAGTTGTCGTTGGCATTATCTTATCTCGAGAGCAAGAGATTTGTACATCGGTGCGTGTGATGTCTTACCTTTGAGCACAGAAGTGTGCTTTGTGTTTAGTAATTTTTTGAATTCAACACACGCAGAGAAGTTACACATACACTGATGCATGCTGCACAAAATGTTTAATCTTGTTAAAAATTGCTGGTATGCGCTGCATTTGCATTGACCCCCAAATGTTAAACTTATTGGAGATGGCTGCGTTAAGAATTGCACAACCTTCAAATAAGTTGCTTAATGCTTAGGATATCATTTTCAGATTTCTAAGACTTGTTTGTCATTTCCCATAAGCCTCTTTATTAAAACATTTTGTCAAGGCTTGCTTGAACTTTTTCAAAAGATGTTGCAGCTTGTGCATGCTGGTTAGTTGGGCAGATAAAGATGTTGGTAGAACATGGCTTAAATTTTGCTAGTATTAATTGTTACAAAGTTGCTTATTAGTTAGTCTGTTTTTTTCTTCTAAGAAATAGCTGGTCCCTTGCATTCTCTTTCTCCTAAACTAGTTGATGCTCTAGCCATAAGAGTTAAAACCTGAAGACAGTATATTTTGATATATTCTTGCTCTTAACTAACGATACAGTCCCATGATGTTTGAATAACTCTATGTTATGAATACTTAAAATAAAATTACCGGTATTGAGTTTGCAATAGAGAAAATGAGGAAATAAAGACAAGAATTTAAAAAATAATATAAATAATTTTGGAAAACCGGTTTATTATGTCCTGCTGAGGGCGTATATATGCATCACATGTTTGTTGAGAAACTGGTGTAAAATTTATAGACACAATAGATAGTACAATGGATATACCGATATATATATATATATATATATATATATTTATTATTTATTTATTTATGTGTGTGTGTGTTTCAATGTGTGTGTATATGCTTGTGTGTTGCTCTATTTCATCAGTAGATACAAGCAGATCATTTTAAGTTGTAGCTTATTTTTATGGATGTGTTTTTGACTTTGTTGCAGTGACATTGCAGCACGGAATGTTTTAGTTTCATCTGAAGACTGCGTGAAACTGGCAGATTTTGGTTTGTCGCGATGGGTCGAAGAAACAAATTACTATAAAGGCACGCTGCTCTTTATACATGATGTTGGATCACAAAATATGATTGAATTTTCAATATTTCCTTTTATTTGTTAGTGTCAGCTTTGCACTTGAAACAATATTTGATATCAGTTAAATTTAAAATTTTAAGGCTTTTGCCAATTTTGAAACTGAAATTTAACTGAAACTTTATTTCAACTCTCTTTACACTCATGTGCAAAGTGGTGGTTGTAAAGATGGTTATTTGCTTAGAATTTCCTTCCATGAAATTATATTAAAAAATTTTGGTTGGCATAGAAGAACTACCATAATTTCATCTTTCTAGTAACATTTCTATTGTTTTGTCTTAGTTATTATGAACATTATATACTAAGACATTAAGTTTATTTGATTTTGATGGATTTTATGATATTTTAATCAGCAGTTTATCCTATTTAATGCTTTAGCCGCTCCTGGCAAAATGCCAATAAAATGGATGGCTCCAGAGTCTATCAACTTTCGAAAATTTACGAATGCGAGTGATGTCTGGATGTTTGGTTTGTCTTTGTTTTGTTAAAACCATCTTGTTTGTGTAATTATTTTATAATTTTCTTTGCAAGCAGTTGTTTTTTTGGAGGCAGTTGGCTATTTCATCATTTGGATGCTCTTGGATTATTTCTAGAGATACAACATAAGTGTTTGGAAAATAAATATGAACTATGCAATAATGATTGAATGAAATTAACCAAGACAAATATAGATAATATGAATGATATGATGTTGTTTCAAAGCATTGTAAGAATTACTTTGCTACTGATGTGCAGACTTTACTTCTAACAAATTATTAAGCTTTATTTTGTTCAAAATTATGTATAAGATAAAAACAGCGTACCTCTAATCATAAACTTAATGGTGAATTTTATGCTGATATTAATGTTGTCAATTATTTTGTCTAGCTCCATCTTTAAATTGTTTGAATAAGTAAATCAAGAGCTGTCTGTGAGAAATCTTAATGTTTGGGGTGAAACCATTTCAAGGAGTTAGAAATTACAGCACAATGTTTAGAATTGCACGAGTCGATTGCAAGATTTCCACTCCCCGCTAGAAGATGCCACAGAGTTACTTTCTCTTGATCGCTTTTAGAAGCTTTCAGGGGCTGACTCATTTTTTTGAGCATCCGTTCGCGACGCTCCGGTGTTATTGTTGCGTCGTTTTAACCACACAGTTTGAATGCTGCTTTTTGTAGCTGTCTGTATGTGGGAGATCCTAATGTTTGGGGTGAAGCCGTTTCAAGGAGTTAAAAACTACGACATCATCGATAAACTCGATGCCGGAGAACGCCTGCCATTGCCTCCATCCACTCCCATCAAGCTGTACAACATGATGTGTGCCTGTTGGTCGTACGTCCCCAGCGATCGGCCGATGTTTGGTGAAATCAAGATGATGCTGAAGTAATTTATTTTTTCTCTATAGTTGCAATTTCAATTTTCAATTTGTTCAGAATTTCATATGCAAGAGAAAGCTGAGAACTGTGCAAAGAGAGTTTTGGTATAGCATATAGATGTATGTACAATTGTACATATTTTGATATGCTACTGCCTGCCATCATTGTCTATTTGCACTCTTTATGTCATTAAAATCAAATTGTCCTTTGAATGTATTGTTCAGTTAATTTGCTTTTAACTTTGTTGTTTTCTTTTGTATTCTTTGTTTATTTCTCAACTGTCCTATTATATCATTTTGTATCTTTATCCGTATAGTGAGTTATTAGAAGAGGAAAAGGCAAGGTTTTCGGAAAGCAGATCTGCAGAAGGTCGACGGCTGAGACCAGTTTCATTTTGGGGTGAATAGAACCATTTGATAAGTTTCTCCGTGTCATTTGTTAAACTTGTTAAACCTTTTGTGATGTTCTTGTTGTGCCTGCAATCATTTTATTTTGGTAGAGGGCAAAAGTTTAATTTACCAGTTGGATAAAAGCTCACGTTGATTTATGACTATGCTTTGGTAAGTCAGTTCGCTCTGAATTATTGCTGCCAATATTTGGATGAATGTTTATATTAGCCAGCCTGTTTTGTTAACTTGATTTGTGCATTGCAAAATAATGCTCACTTGAAAGAGATATATGTAGTGAATTTTGATTAATCAGAGAAAATCAGTTTGACGTTTTCTTGATTCTTGTCTATTTTTGTCTCAGGAGAATCTCAATTTCTTGATGAACCTCCGCCAAAAGTACGTGTTTTAGGCATTATAAAGTAATGATATTTACGTCAGAATTACTTAAGAAAAGTGGCTTAATTACGATTATGTTTATTTAGTTGTTGGCATTCTTTAAGGTTATTGCTTCTGACATAAACAAACTATGGCCAAGTTAACCAGGTGGGCTAATGCTTACTGTAAAATTTTGCAAAGGAAGTTGAATTATTTTTGATCTTTAGATTTTTATCTTTTCTTTGCTTTGTTTTACTGAATTCTTTCTCATGATTCAAGTACCTCTTGTAGCCATCTCGTGCCACAAAGTCCAGTTATATCTTGTCGTCATATGCTCAGTCCACGGACAACCAGTTTTCCAGTGCATCTCCATACCAGACGTGGAAAAGTCAAGCTGGAGAGGTGATGTACAATACAATGCAATATCTCTCTATTGATGTCAACCTTGACATCAATAGAGAGATATTGGTACTACAGGCTTGCCATCCTTACACTTGACTGTTGTTACATAAATCTCTTTGTAATTTGACTGTTGTTACATAATTTCTCTTTGTAATTTGTTTTAGATTTGTAAGCTACATTTTGCTATTTGTACACTTGTATCTTGTTTTAGATTTGTATTAGTTTAGCTTTTTATTATTGCTATTCAGATACACTGTTCATTTTAGATCATTTACACTTGTGCATTAGTTTAAGAAGCTGACTTAGTGTTAACAAATACCTTTTTTGTTTAGTGTTGTCAACTTATTTTTCAAAATTTATCTGTTTCAATAATGAGTCTCTATCGACTTTTTGTCTAGTATTATCAAAAATTTCTTGTTTTTAAAAGTCTGTTCCAGTAAGCCAGAAGAATTACTTTGAACAGAAGTTGCGTCAACAGATGCAAGAAAGTGAGGAAGATTCTGAGTGGCTTCGGCGTGAAGAAGAAAATCTAGTAAGTTCTAAACAGCAGAAGTCTCAACGCTATATTGCATCATGTTGCCTGGTTAACCCTATATTCCTGGTTAACCCTATTTATATATAACCTATATTCACAATGTTGCCTGCAGTTAACATTGTGCAATATAGGGTTATGGTTGATCAGAGTGACCAATCTAGGACTAAATATGCAAGATATTTTGCTGTAGTTGGCCAGTGGGTTTTGTTGTATCATATCTCATTTTATTTTTACAAAAACCTGACTGTTTGCTGATCAGAGCATGATGGGGGAGCTTTACTCTGCCCATTAAGCTCCACCCATTATGAATGCAGTGCCTACCGATCAAACCCTGCACACGGTGGCGCTAGAATGACAGCAGCACCTCGGCCAGTGAGAACACAGTTAAAGCCGAACAGACAGAAAGACTTTGGAAACGTGTGTGTGTTTGTGTGTGTGTGTGTTTGTGTGTGTTTGTGTGTGTTTGCTTGTGTGTGTGTGTGATTGCCTTCGAGTGGACCAAATATGAAACCAAATGCATATGCAACAGAATCGTTTTGGTTGGATCAAGATTCTAGGATTTGCAATTTTGTAGGTTACTCGGGATAAGCGTCTATCCGCCGTCACTGATGAGACTGTTCAGAGACACAGTCGAGGCTTAGATCTGCACAACTCTCATTCTCCACAGACGGCATGTTAGTGTTGCAAAGGATATGAGCTTTGTTTGTGAATTCTCTAATCTATAGTTTGTGGATTTCATTGTGTGTTTTTATTGAATACCCGAGACATTCCAATTTAGCGTTTTTCTTATTTGGTGACTTGTGTTATTTTGATGACCATTATTTTTAAAATTTTACTTTGATGTCTTATTGACTTATTATTATTATTATTATTATTATTATTATTATTATTATTATTATTATTATTAGCTAGACAATTTATATAGTGCAATAAGCATGGCAAAATGGTCAAAGACAAGAGTGCTTTACAATACCACGTATACCCCATGGTGAATAGGTGAGTCTTAAGATTACTTAGGAAAAGTCCGAGAGAGTCGGAGTTTGTAACATATTCCGGTCATGAGTTCCACAGTTCTGGATTGCCCCATGTGACCGACCTGTCACACGGGGCAATCCAGAATCAATCAATCAAGCAATCCAAACTTATATTATTTGACATCCATTATTTTAACAATTTTACTTTGATGTCTTTTGTAAAAATTGGGATGTAATTCATATGGTAGTTGTTTAGTAGGCTTAAATAATAATAATAATAATAATAATAATAATAATAATAATAATAATAATAATAATAATAATAATAATAATAATAGAAATAATGTGATTTAGAGTGGTTTAAGAGGCTAATAACTAAGTCTATGGGAAAACCCCTATGACCGCTGTTCACAGAATGATCTCTGCCATGTTGGATACTGTAGTAATTTATACTATTTACAAGGGGCTTATTTTATAGCTGAAATATTTGAGTGAAAACTGAAGAGTTGAGATCTAATAATGGCTTTGGAAGAAGTTTGCCCTGCTGATCTTTATTATTACAAAGGAACACGTTTTCAGCAAATGTTAACTTTCTTTGTTTAGGGTAATATTACAAGTACCGGTATATATCTTTTAGTTTGCCCAAGAAAGCTTGGTTGTATTTTCTCCCTGTTAGACAAGGTGGGTTCTTGGCTCATGTGTTCTGTCCATCTTCACTATTTGGGCATGCGTGCCTATTGGGCATTATAATAATAATTAGTTTAAGATGTAGATAATGCAAGCATACCGGTACTAGCAACTTCCAACCAAGCGAATTATAAAATCATGTAAACCAAGCATTTCAATTGTCCAATTATGTTGTTTCAGTGTTCCAAGTATCTACTATAAATATATATTTTTTAATATATGTGTGTGTGTGTGTGTGTGTGTATTTATATTTATATATTGATTGTGTAACTTTGTAACTCTGTAATTTTGGATGCCACTGGTGACTAACTATAGTGTTGGTTTTCCAGTGGTCATATCAAATAGTTGCAGCGTTGAACCAGTTCAACAATCTACTCAATCTACTCAGGTAGGTACAGTGTCAATTTATGCAAATCTTGTACGAAATTGCTTTGTATGACATTGCACTGTGAGAGCTCTTCCATTGCTTGACCCATCTGACAATGATCACATTTCGGGATTGAAGTCCCTGTTTAGTAGGTACAGTTAGAATCTTTTATAGTTGCCCTTTAGTTGCAGAAAAACTTTGTGGGTGTGTCATTTGCTATAGCATGGGTTGGTGACCTTTGTTGACCTTTGTGTGTGTGTCATTGTTTCAGCTTTTGGTTTCAAGTGAGTTGACGAGTGCCAATGCTGTGTCACAGTGAATTAAGTGCGGTTGAAATACTGGAATTTTGTTTATTGGGATATTCACGTCAGGCTCAGTTTTTTTATACTTCTGTTTTACTCAAAGCAGTTTCAGTTCTCATTAGCTGCCATGCTGTCAGCCTTGTTAATATCATGTTTGTGAAGTTTTTTCACAGTGCACGATATTTGGCTGCATTGGTGGTGGCACAAGCTATAGCAATATTGACTATGGACTGGAAATGAAAGAACGGTGACTAAAACAAGGAATGGTTTTAAACAGTTTGACTGTATGCACCAGGGCTGCACAACCTTTTAATACCAAGAGCCAAATTGAGCATTTTCAAATTACTCGATGGTCGCAATCCCGAAACGCATGTTTTATAATTTACTATATTTTATAATTTATTATATATTTTTTATAAATCTGCAACTCTAACAAAATTAACTTTAATAGGTGTTGCAATGAACTGCTTGGCACAAAGATTAGTAGCAGCTCAATTAACATGAATAGCCCAGTCAGTTGATTAGCCCAGTCAGTTGATATATGGTTTCTACAACAAAATTACTGTTCTCGGGCCAGTTTTCTGTGTTTTAATTTGGTCCGAGGGCCAGACGAAACAGGCTCGTTAGCGAGCCCGGCCCACGGGCCACGGGCCACGGGTTGTGCATCCCTGGTATACACTGCCAGTGCATTTGCTCTTTGCGTTGTTCCGCTGTTATGTCTTTATTTATTCAGACTTTGCCGAGCATCGGTGACATTCCTGCCGACGTCTTATGTAAGGTAGAACTTGAAAGAATAGACGACAAAGTGTACGAAGCGACTACAGGAGTAGTGCGAGCCATCACATCGATGACCCATGCCATCCAGCAAGGCGCAGTCACTGAACAATATGTTGACCTTGTCAAGGTAAGTGAAGTTTACCCAGATGGTATTGCCACAATGTATTTGTACTGTGATAAATGAAAAATTAGTCATCAGTTTGTACTATTGTTACCTGGTCACGTGACTAGAGAGTCCAATCTTGATTCTTCGTTCGCAAGGAAACTTAAAACGTATTTCTTCGAGACCTCGTATTAGTGTAAAGCGCTCTAGCCTCTGGCTCTTCATTCATGTTTTTGCGCTATATAAATTGACTTTTTAACCTAACCTAACCTATTGTATGCATAGTGACTTTTTTGGCTGTCTGTGTGACTTGGTTTTAATGGATTTTGACCAATTTGTGTTTGTTGATCTTGTGATTGAAGTTTTTGGGTACCGTTTATCTGGATGTATTTACTTTTCACTATTTTCCCAACACAGGCTTGGTGTCACCTTGCAGCTGATGAGAATCTAAATTTCACGTAACTAGGCTTTGTGGTTCAAAACAGAAACGATAAAAACTTATTAGATCAGTTACTGAAAATATAATTGGTAAAGATGCCATATAAATTTATCGAATATCTTGTATACAGTATTTATTGCTTGGTCTAATATTTTATAATATTGTTCAAATTCCTGTTTTGCAGAACGTTGGACTACATCTTCAGATGTTGGTCGGTAAAGTTGAAGCTGAACTGCCACAGCTCCCAATTGAATCCTACAATGCGGTGACTGCTAGTTTTTTCTCACTTGTTCGTAGAAATGTTAACCCACGAGTCAAACTTATTCAAAGCACAAAGATTAAAGGTTTAGTCTCTTACAGTTGCCGAGAATTTAAAGATTACTTTTACCCATTTCTTGAATTTACGAAGTGTTAATCCTGATTGACGAACTGTTTCCTCACATTTATGAATCTTGATCGTAGCAATTACGTTTTGTGCCCAGTTTTTCCGTGTGTAAGGTTCATCCTGAGAGGTTTTCAAGATCTATGACAGTTTCCAGCTTTTTTCATGAAAATTTCTGATGAACCTTTTTGCTTCTCGTCCAAAAGTTTGTCCTTTTTCCAAATTCTTCAGTTTGCCTGTGATCAGAACTTCTTTTGTGTGTACTGTGCTAGTTTGCCTGGCTAAGCCTGTTCTTTTCTCTTTTCTTCGATTTTGTCGATTCAGTATTCGTAACTCTGTGGATGCAATTTAATTTATGTATTGAACTTGGTTTGATTACATCACATTGTGCCATCGGCTGATGCCCTGGGCATTATGATAGTGGCGCTATAGAAGTTGATTGATTGATCGATTGATTGATCACACTGCAAAGTTTGTGACAGATTGGCTTCACAGGGCAATCCAATTTTATGAAATTAACTGCCTGAGGACATTACAAAGCTAACTCTATTGTTGTTATTCAGGAAGAATCTAAAAACTCATTTAAAATCTTATGCAAGTGACATTTGCTAAAGCGCCCATGACTTTGGCCTTTGCCATGCCCACTGTGCTATATAAATTGTCTCAGTAATAACAGCAATAATAATAATAATAACAAGGATCCTGCTTTGATTGTAACTTTCCTATGCGTTGATTGTTCCATTTGTTTAGATTGCGATGGCACGTAGCGTTCTGAGCTCTGACATGGCTCAACTTATTCAGAATATGAAGATTGCCAGAGAATATGGCTCGCCGGTTGTCTATTCTGACTATCTTAAGAACATGCTCCAATCGGCTCACGTACTTGCCAAAGACTCTAAAAATTTGCTGGACACAGTTGACCACGCTCGACGTGTAGCAATATATCGACAGCGTATGGCTTCCGTATAATTTTTTTTATAGAACTATTAAGTCAGTCATATTCTGCTTGGGCCTTCCTGTCTGAGTTGTTTTATTGTGTACGTGGATCAGATCATGATCATGTTCTAGATTGTGGCTGGTTTCTGTCTCGGTTTTGTGGAAAAGTTGTAATTTTTTTCTCAAAAGGTTTGATCATATCCGAATATATATAACGTTTTTATCTGAGATGTAGAATTTTAGCATTTATTTTGCATGCGTATAAATGTGTGGATATTTAGACATTTAAATTTAGGGAAATTGGTTATAATATTTCTGTAAAAAGGGAGTCGGCCATTGCTGGAAACATGTTTCATTCCATTGTGTTTCTCTTCTGACTTTCTACAGAATCCATGAACTGTGGTGATTGAGCTTGTTTACAAAGTGTTTCTGATATTTTATCCAGATTTTGTGATAATAGAAAAAGAATTTATTTGAGCAAACACAGCGAGAAAAGTTGCATATCTTGGATCATGGTGGCATTTATTCTTAGTTTTTATGTTGCTGGAAGACTTGCTTTGTTATTAATGCCGTTATTTTGATTACTTTTTTACTACTTGTGTCTTCCAATATGTAGCGTAGACATTTAGAATTTTATCATGAGCTAAAGTCTTTCAAATGTTGACGATATTTTGATGGCCAATAATTGATGTAATTTTTTTGCTGTAAATAATTGTTAATAAAATGAAGGCAGTTGCTTTTATTTCTGTTCAGTGGCTATTTGATTGAAGTTGCTAGAATGTGTTAGGATGCTCTACAACAAAAATATTCATATAATACCCAGTCACACCTAGAGCCATTGTACCTTTGCTACTAATGGACTCATTATGCAGCTGTACTGTGCCTTGTTAGTTTAAGTTCTGAATGCACGTTTCTTTTTCTCCATTACAAAACTATTAGTAATGACCTATATTGGTCTAAAGAAGGAAAACGAATTTATGCTTTTATAGGCCTATGCCCTGTTCCGGATAACATGATAATTTGTGGAGTTGGGCTTATAACCAGCCACATGCTTGTGTATTTATGGTGGTACTGTTCCAAAATTGTGAGACGTTGAAATTTGACGGGCTTGATTCTTTGTAGCTTTGAAGAGACCATCCAGAAAGCAAACTTGTGTGTGACCAGGGTTCCGAAATAGGGGGACACCAACACTGGACATTTACACCCCCTGCAATTATGAGACACCTCCCTCAAATGCAAATTCCTGGGAAATATGTATTGTCAATGAAATAAATGTAGACCGAAATGAAATATTGTGCATCCACAAACTCTACTAACATGAAGTTTTTTATAATTTATTTTCACATAATATAGCTTCAGTCTTCCCAGGGTATTTATATAATGGTATAGCTTCATATTAATATTATTACACATTTTCCCTTACACAATTCTTTTAATAATTCGAAACAAGCACAGTTGTCAACATAACTGATGCATTCATATCTTTAGCTTGAGCATTGAATCTTTTACAACTACTATGAGGCACAATAATGCAGACCAGAAATCAGATTACTTGAAAATAGTAAATACAAGGACAGTGCAATAAACACAGAGAACACTTTCAAATGATCTAAGTCATATCCTATATTCCAAGGCTCTATTAACATGGGATATTTTCCAGTGGCATCATTTAAAAATACCTATGAATCCAGCATCCAGCAACTCCTTGTCAAACCACATATAGTCTTCCTGTTTCCAAAGAAATGCTGCCTTTAAATAAACATTTAGCATAAGCTGTACTGACATAGAATCATCATCGTCATCTCATTATCTACATACCTGTTCTCACGGCAAAAGACTCGAGCACCAATAAAATTCACAATTACCTTGTTAAAAATTAGTAGGAAACAATCGACTCTCAAAAAACCGGACATTTCCAAAACATTACCTGAGAAAGGCTTACGCAGGCTTTCTCTAGAGTATAACGGATCTCGCGAGAGCTTCCCGTCTGCTCAAATTCACGCAGCTTCAATCCATTAATTTTGTCACAACTGTTATTATTCAATAACCAAACAATAGTAAACAAATTACAGTCTCAAATAATTATGAATTCCATTGTAGAGGGAAATTAGAACAGCAATAGTTCTGATGAGTTCAATGAATGTCCACATCATAAGGCTTCATTGCAAACAATCTCTGATATTAAATACAGCATTTAAAGTTCGGGGCTACTGCTTGCAACCGAAACGCTAGTACAACATCTTGTGAATTTTTAGCTTCTGTGCCAGCCTTTGTTTTGCAGTGGCCATTCCTTTTCTCGGCTTTTTCCCTAAAATAAAATATCGAATAAGTAAATAAAAGCATACTTCATCTCACTGCAGTAACAATTTTTTTCACTATAAAACCTTGTATATATTTTATACCATATAAACTTACAAATAAATGTAACCCTTTCAAAGCAATGTACTCATAAATTGTCAATTCATTGCAATTATAAACAGTTTCAACAAATTACCAATCCACTGTTCAAATACTTCCACAATCACGAGGAAATTGTAAACAGTTCCTTATCGACTGCTCCTTATTCAAACCACAAAGTACAATACCCAAAACAATAATAACACCTTTGATTTTGGAATATAAAACAAGAAATCAAAAAATTAAAATGCCAATAACAGAGCCTCGATGTTACTGCCAATGTCAACCATAAAGGCACGAAGGCTATTCCAATTTACCACAAAACTATGCACAACACCTATTGCAAGAATAACTTTACCAGCCGAGCACGCAGATACTGCAGTAGGCGATGCGGGCGATGTTACATTGGCACTTGAGGTAGTGCTGGCACTTGTGCTGGGCAGCGATTCTGGACTGATAAAAGACTTCTTTTCAAGTTTTGGTTTTTTTCTATTGTATTGACGCTTAGGTGCCTGAAACACAAGTAAAAATTTTTTAAATTCCAAAAAAGTATGCCATGTTCTTAGAAGAATCTCCCATTTCACTGCATTGATAAACAGATATTTCAATGCCAGAGTTGCTCAAGTGCAGCTGTAGGCAGAATGCATTTTCTAATCTGTGCTCAGGTATAAAAATTAAGCTCTTAAAAAGTAGGCTCAATATTGGACTGAAAAAAACGGATTTAAAACACACACCAAATAATCACTTCTATTCCTCAGCTTAATGCAATTCTAATTTATCATCAAATGTCAAGTCTAGTTACAGTAAAGCAATGAAACTTAAGGAAGGAAGGATAGAAGAAGAGAAGAAAGAATGAAACTTAGCTGTTTCACCTATAATGCTGTAATGACAATTTCTGTATTTTTTCAGCTTCAGAGTCAGATATTTTAACCTTAATCGTCTTCTTCATACTTACTGGACGATTTAAGAACTTCGCTGCAGCAGCGGCCAAACCACTCTCTACGGCTTCCTTCCGAACACCTTCTCGCTTTGGTCGATCAGGCTTTGGCTGATTAGGAAGTACCTTTGCTAAAAAAAGACATCATTTTTACTTTACTTTACTTAAAAAGACATCATTTTTACTTTACTTTACTTAAAAACACATCATTTTTACTTTACTTTACTTTATGCAGATCCACAGCAGCTTTATTTGCTCTTAAAATCTCATAGTGACGTAGATAACGTCGAGGTCACCAAGCTCAAATTTCAACACAAGTTGCCTAATCTTAGTGGAAAATTTACTAGACAACCTTTACTCTTTTGATCAGCTACCTTTGTTATTTAGGACAGCAAAAAGTAGTCATTAGCTCACGTGCAGCACCCAGATTTGCCCCACTACCCACAAGCATACACCGCCTCCAGTCAAATCAATAATTTTACACTAGACACAGCACTAAGGAATCTATTATTCCCAGGAAATCTTCATAGATTATTATTCCCAGGACATGTCTGTGTGGAATATTGTCCAACTATGGTCAATGTCAGTTCTGTTAAATAATAAAATTAACTAATCAGTGAACAACACCCAGTCCTCAAAACATGACATTAAAATATGATTGTAGTCAATCACAACAACAACAACATTTACTTCAAATGTTAACCAGAAAATGCCTACAAAACACAAAATACAAATATTTCATGTTTCTTCCATCTACATTCAGAAACATGTATCACAAAATACATTTTCTTCCTTCACAAATCACAAAATAATTCTAGCAAATGCTTGAGGTCCTTTTTCACTTAATGCTTTCTGTGTTTCAACTTGCTCACAAGTTTCTCTGTAGTTACCTCTTCCCGGTATTCTATGCACATTCACTAAAAACTAAAACTAAAACTAAAAACAGCATACCTCCTTTTGGGTTCCAGGCTTCATCAAGCCTTGCGTTCGTTCTACTTTTGAGGTCATCTTCATTGTCAGATATGTCCAGTGTTGGATAAACTGTTTTTTTGGCAACATAATATTTAGACAAATTGTTAACAATGAATAACATACTACCCATGTAGAATAAATTAATAAGAAAAATGCCTACCGGTAATCAAGTCAAGAACTGAAACATGTTTCAGCTCATTAAAACAAGCAATGAATAAAATGTAAGCATCTACCAACATTTTAAATGTTTAATAATCAAATATAATACAAACTATTTGAATTCCACTTTCACAACAACAACAACAACAACAACAACAACAACAACAACAACAACAACAACAACAACACCTCTATACAACAAGCCACTATGTAAAAATCCAAGCTTTACAAAGGCAAGTACTGCTGATTAAATAGTAGCAAACATGTTTAAATTCTGACCCATCTCTAAAATATATAAATTCTATAATTGAAATTAAAATATAGAAATTCAATAACTGAAATATCCTCAGTGAACTAACCAAACTCGTCGTCCTTGTAACACGTTGATATGTCAAGTTCAAAGTCATTGTATTTTGACATCTTTCCCTGGCCATGCCGTCCTCCTTTTGACGCTGACGATAGGAGAGTGGAGGCCGAGCTATGCGACGCCATCCGACCCATCTGACTCATCGAAAGCATGCCCTGTATTGCGTCGCGCATTGTCGGCGACGCTCGTCTAAAGAAATAACGCGAAACTGCAACTTTACTGTTAAAGACCCAAATTTATAATAGAAACAGTTAATAACAACACTTCTATGCCAAATTTAAGCATAAGCCTAGCCCCCATCACTGACATAATTTGAAGCCAGTGTAAAAAATTTCTGGAAGTCTTTAAAATTTAATCTACTCATAAATTCTTTCTTATAGGTTGCCCAACAGTGACAAGTCAGTTATGGTGGGTTGACGCTCATAAAAAGTAATGGAAACTAACAAGAGATATCATAGACATAACATAAATATATAATATAGATACATCACATCACAGGTACTAACACAATATATTGAATATAACACTACATAGATTCCTTATTCATATTCTAACCTGATGTCATCATCGATTCTAATGTCCGTCTCTGTGCCGTAACCGCTAACTTCAAGAATGTCTGAAATGCTGCTATTCAGTCCTCCGCGTATGACGGGCATCATCAGTCGATGAGCAAAGTCTGTAGGTGGATTGGTTGCGCTCCTCGAGCCGTCGCCCGCGAGTCGAGTAAACGTACTGCTCGGCGACTGTATGGCAGTTGTCGGCTCTTGATGAGTCAGTGGCTTAGTAACTGAACACAGATAAACGCAAGAAGTTAGTCTCTGACAACCGCAAACTATACGGCGGTGGCAGAAGCTCAACGACACAGAACTGCATTGAAATTAGTTCAAATCACTCAGAAAAACTTGTTAAATTTACAATTAATCCGGTGCACAAGACCTGCGTAACTCATACAAGAAAAGGATCTGCAAAAACGGCCTTTAAAAATATCTTTTATATTTTAATTAATGGTTAACTATTTGTTGTTTGGCAATCGAGTTTCCGGCAAAGATCCGCTGTAAGAGATTCGGCCCAATACCTGATAATTTGAGCTTAAGAGATGCGGGTTTGATTGTAGCCGAAGAAGTGTCGACTGTAGGTGCTTTTGCTCTAGTCGGAGTTTCGTCTACGACAAGCATCTCGTCATCACTTTTTTCTGCAGACGGTGCAACTTTCAAAATCTTAGTTTCTGACATAGGTTTTCTGTCAGTCAAAAGCTGGAATCCAATTGAAGAATTCTGAGGCTGAGGCAAAAATCCACTTTCTTTACCGTTTCCTTCACCGTGCAAACTTGAGAAACAAGATTCACAAAAGTCCAGCTATGTAAATTCCATCAAGAAAATCAGTATAGGGGCTCATCCATATAGTACGTACGCTAAAAAGGCAGATTTTCAACCCCCGCCCGAGTTTGCACGCTGTACATATGCAGAATCTCCTAAATCCATCCCCGCTTCCCGCTCAGTGCGTACATGCTACATGGGTGGACCCTAAACAACCTTATTTATAATCAACCACACTGCATGATAATAGGCTGCCAGAAGCAAATAATTTTTTGATTTTCCTTAAACATTCCCAATCATGGTAATTTTACAGCACCCCCCACCACCACCACCACCACCACCACAACCACCATCACCAAAGACAAAATTATAACCAGAACAATTATCTATCAGCAAACTGTTAAATATAAAACTGTAAAACATAGACCCCACACCTTTTCTGTCGATCAATCAAAGTTTGAATACCACATTTTCATACAACATTCTGCCTACAGTGCAGTTTCATTCTCTCATAAATACAGAATTAAATAGAGGTTGATCGATTAATCGGCAACATTCATAATCGGGCCGATATTTGGAGCATCGGATCAATCAGCATAATCAGCAAGCATAACCGATTCGTCGGTAGCATTCATAAACGGGCCGATATTATGACAATTGGAATTATCTGCAATCTGTACCATATACTGTATGCCGTATAGGCACTGTAATGTTTGGAATGGTACGGCTAATAATGACTTAGTTTCCAGTCATTTGGATGTTTGCCGGTCGTAGCTTCAAAGTTTACCAGAGACACAGTTTGCTTAAATTAAATATTTTGCAAAATAAGTTAATCTGCCATAAAATACAAATGGCGAAACAACCGATGAGCTGCATCTGGGGTTATTACACTATCAGCCCACAGGACAATAACAAAGTCAACCTGCAAACTTTGCAAATGAAGGCCTACTGTTTTCTGAGGTGGTAAAGAAACTAAAGGTTTTAATACTTCAAATTTGGTACAGCATTTGAGAATCAAACATTGTGCAGCAACTTTATTTTGCAGACTTAGTTTGTCATTGATAATTCAATTTATATAAATTACATTTTTGAGCTACATCAAATTTTCACCAATGTTCACACTTTTCACCTTCTTACCGAATCTTTTAATATTTGAAAAATCTACTTTCAGACTGTAAGTCACAGTATCATGATGCAGTAACTTGTTCAGGTTCAAGTTCAACCTTCTCAGACCAAGCAAGTAGCAACTTGGGAAGTTTAGATAATTGGAATAATCAGAATAATTGACAACAGCCAACGGCAATCGGAAAAATCGGTAATCGGAAAAATATGATATAGATCAAGAGCTAGAATTAAATTCAGCAAATGCACTCTTTAATTGAATTTCAAAGTTAAGGCTTGAAGCCACATTTTTTTTATCTTACTTAAGACTGTCGACTGGAACATCATGTAAGGCAAATTTGTTTGAAGTTGTAACTGTTTTGGCCAACTCCAGAGCAGACTGTGTGGTCTTCTGTTGAAGCAAAAGAGACTCCTAAAAACACACATAAACCACAAACTGCTCAATAACAGGGTGTGCACACAAATATGTACACAGTTGACTATCAAATGTGTGCAAATTGTTCGGGAACATTACAGCAAAATCATACCATAGGGAGTCATATCCCCTGTAAAGCGCCCTTGTTTTTGGTTATGCTATGTTTACGGCGCTACGTAAATAATCCAGTATACAATACAATACAATACATATACATGAATTCTCCAACATCCAAAAGTCTAAATGCAACCATTTTAGTTCAGCTAACAGAATGTAAAACAACTGTCATCAGTCGATTAATATACACTCAGATATTCTCTATAATTGAACTTAACCCCTTAACTGAGGAATAAATCTGTAACTCAATGTGAACTGGACGGCTCTGAGCCGTCGCGCCCGGTTAAGGGGTTAACATCACTGTTAATGATGAAAATGAAACAAGACCACGCTCATACAGTCCATTTCTATGCAAATAATGCAGAAACATATCATATATCAATGCATAAACCAGCCTATGATATTTAGAAAATTATTACATATAATGAAATTTATTCAAAATGCATCTCAAAAATTGTTCTATCCTTTCCGAACCTCGAGATCTGGCTTCTTCTCCTTCGTCGCCAATTTCTTTTTCTTCTGCGGTGTTGCATTGGAATCGCGCGAGTGTTTGCCCTTTGACCTTTCTGCAAAGGAAGCAAATGTCGTAGCATCTGGTGGAGCAAGTGGAGACGACAGTGCCACTAAATTCTTCTCTGCTGCCATATCTCTTCCTTTGGAGCCCTGAAAAGTACACCAGAAAATCATGAAAACCTTAATAACTGCATCAAAATTAATAATAAAAGTAATATTATTATTATTTTTATTATATTATTGCTGTTGTTGTTATTGTCATGCATTTGTTGTACATAGGTCCATTGCAGCAGTTCATTTTAAAAATTAGCAAAAAACCAAAGCTAACAATATTGTTTTTCTTTCAAAGTGTCTTATAGACCTGGGCAATGCATGTAAATATCTCTTACCAAGTTAAGGTCTTTGAAGAGTTTTTGAAGATCTTTGAGGAGTTTTGCATGCTGTATCGTAATTGGTATCATACTCTGTCTGACCGGCTAAAAAAAAACAGTGAGAGTCATCATCGTACAGACAAGACTCAAAAGATTTTGCCAACAGAGATGATTTGCAGTAATGGGCAAAAGTTAACTAAAAATTAGTTAAATTTTAATTAAACTACTTTTTTTAGTTGCATCAAAAGTTAAACTGGTTAGGTAAAAGTTTAGTTAAGGCATTAGTTAAACTGAAATTTTTTTAGTTAACTGGCTAATAGTTAAACTTGAGTTGAGATTCTATGCCACTTTCAGCACAGGCTAAGTCACGCGTAGGCTCTACTTTTTCATGTCAACCGCATAATTACCTGTTTCAATTATGAATTATTATTATTATTACCATTATTATTATTATTATTATTGTTAAAATTGTGCTATATGAAATTATAATCGTAAATCGTGTTCGTTGCAGCTTGTAGCCTAATTTTACTAGCTCAGTAGCTCATGTCAAAGTTAAAAAGTTAAAGTCATAAGTTAAACTGCTTTTAATTAGTTATCAGTTAAAGTTAAACTACTACAGTGAAAAGTTAGTTACTTAAAAAGTTAAACTGCTTGATTGCAAAAAAAGTTTAGTTAAAGTTTAACTAGAAAAAATTAGTTAGTGCCCATCACTGATGATTTGCCAACTGATACCCCTCAGGTTGCTTCAATGGTCAGGTTCAAAAGTAATTCAAGCTCTTAAACTTCGTCATGAATGCAGTAGAACTGTAGAACTTTGCTACAATGTAACGTACTTAGCGTAAAATTTAGTATACTATATCCAAGATACATTATATCCAATACCATCCATTATGGCAGCGTATCACACAGGACCGCACATTTCAGTACGTTACAACCGAGCATGCATTAAAACCAAGTCTGTTATATCAAAGTTTTACTGTAGTCTAGAATAATAACAACGTTGACAGATTGTAATACAAAAGATGGCAGCAAGGTTTCAACAAAGAAAGGAAAAGTTTTACAAGTCTTTGAAGATTTTTGCAACATACCCTCCAACTGATAAATAGAAACAGGTAGAAACAAGCAAGGCATTGAAAGATCCAGGGATTAAAGAATATAGTAAATTCATTTTTAAAATCTTAAACACATTGACAAATTCCAAAATTCATGGTTTCAAATACTGTGCTACAGCCACAGAAAAGGATTATGCTGAATCTGATTGGCAGAGAAGAGCATAGATTCTACAGTAGAACAATGTAATTGATCATTGCTACATGTTCCACGGTACAGTGGATCCCACTTAATCGCATACCTTAATTGCATAACTCGCATAATCGCAAAACAATGCAAAAACCCGAACCAAATGGTATCCATCTATGTATAAACAGCCTGCTTATTTGCATACCGGTTAATAGAATAAGCTCGTTTATAAGCATGAAATGTTCCATGGTACTGCCTTTGCAAATGTAAATTCTGCTATCGAAAATGTGGAAACGTCTTCTGACAGCACTCAACTTACGTCTTTTTTGAGAGTCCACGACTTGAGTGCCATAAACAGTGCCCTGGTACCACTCCTCAGATACTGTGGCACTGGTGACCCAGACTTGATACGATCTATGTGCAATCACAAATTCAGCGTAAAGCTTTTGCAGACGACACAAGCACAATGCAATCCAGCAATAGAGACAAGAAATGCAAGCAAGTAAAATCTCGTGGATTTATATAGCGCATTGGAAAGAAGTACAACATTAGGAGCTTATTCTTAGGCACTTAGACTTTCTTAGAATAGCTATGGGAAAGGTGAATGATATATCAGACATGCAATGGTCAATATATCCACAGTGTTTAATAGAAAAACTAAGACAATAAAATCAAAAAATATATTTCAAATGAGTATTAAAATTCTTCATATATATATATATATATATATATATATATATATATATATATATATATATATATATATATATATATATATATATATATAATTACTATTACAGTATTATTATTATTATTATTATTATTATTATTATTATTATTGACATAATGACTTTCAGAGGATGTGACTAAATAGTGCAAAATAATTATTGTGCAAACTCATATATTCAAAGCTGTTGCAGTTCACTGGTGGGTAACCTTAGACAAGACATGACAAACATTTCAAATTTGTCAAGATGCCTGACGCAGTCATCATATTTATATATACTTCTAATCCAAGCTGGAAACTGACAGCGTGAACACAAAATCAATCAAAATGTCGAAAATTGTACCAAAAGAATGCCAAAAATATTAAAGCAACCACGATTAAATTTCTGTATAGTTGGCCAAGCAATTAGTGAAAATGCATTCGGCTTAGCAAATCATCACTAATTAAAGCTGATCCTATTAATTATTTTATGTCTCATGCTTGTCATCTGCCGTACTTACTGTTAATTGAGTCGACGATCACTTTTGCCGCGTACCAGTGCAGCGTTTCAAAGCTTGGAAACAAATACTTGTCTTGGGTCTTCACCCTTTTTTCAATCTCGTAAATCCTTCAACAGGTAAAATAGATTTACGTTTAAAGTAGAACACCGGCTATCGAATCAAATGACATGACTGCAATAGTTTAGACCAAGCGACTGAACACAAGACTTCATCTAATTAATTAATTAATGAAGCAATAATTCCTTTCTAGCTACTAAGTACTCTTTTTAGCACAAAATGCATTTGCAGCTAAAATGTCTAGAGCGTGCCCAACACAATGTGAATATTTCCAAATCAAGTAGCCAACAAATGGACTCAAAGTCAGTCAAGGGAAGCACAGCAAAAGACCAACATTTTATACAATTTGAGCCACGGAGAAGGCCCACTCCATCAAACAACATATTGCTCTAAAATAATAAAGACCTAGTCACAGCTACATGAATAAGATCATAATGAAGACAATGAAGAAAAAAGGGACTGAAAACTTTCTTCCTTATTTCATGCAAACCAATAGATGAAGAAGTGAGCACATTGCAACATCTAATCAATGCATGACGCATCATAACTGGTGCTGTTAATCAGTCACTTACTTCAGCTGCAGTTCAATATTGAAGTCGTGCAGGAAGTTCCCTCCAAACACAAGAGAATCAATTGGCGTTAGAACTGCGTGAATCCATCCCGTCGGAATAAAAAGTGTCTGGCCCTGCTTAATGAGGCACCTACAAACAAACAACATACGACGATTTGTACGCACCACCTCTCCGAGAGAGAGAGAAAAACACGACCAAAATAGATATCAATGCTATCCAAGAGCTTGTACATTAGTTACGAAATGAAAAGCTTAAAAAGAAACACTCACTTGTAACAGGAATCGACTTGGTCCCCGAAAAACATTTCGCTCTGCTTCGATGATGAAAGCCAGTGCTCGTATAGTGCCATGTTGGCAGGAGTTGGTCGAACAAGATAAAATATTTTTTCCCCCTAAAACGTATAATCGCCAACCAAGTTAACACTGGCTATCGTGTAGCCACAAGATGTAATAAAATAATTTTCCAACAAAATCATAAATAATTTTGAATGAATTCTTTTGCACTACTTTCTTGAATCATAATAATGAATGTAAAATGCGGTATGAAGATCCTTGAAGCAAAACTTCGGAATTTCCAACAAAAATTGAAATAACTGGAAAAATCCCCAAAAGCGTTAAAACAAAACAAAACCATTTTGAATATGTAAATGCTCCTGAAATTCAAATTTCACAATTTAAGTCTCATCACTGAATCAACTAAATGCAAATACATATTTAGTACAACTCTATACTACAACAGGAAAACTTGAACAGCCCAAAAAAACAATAACCACTTAAAACAATTCTGCAACGACGACGACAACGAAGATTCTGCAACGACGTACCCTTAAGATGTGATACCAGACGGAAGTACCGCCGAAATCAATGTGAAAGTCAGTGAAGCTATCTTTGACCCCCATAAGACAATATCTGTGGACTTCGGGTTTCTGAAGAGGCGGTCCAGACACGGATAAGGCCATCTGCCAGTATTTGTTGACCCAGCTAAGTTCTGTCACGATACGTGGCGGAGAGACAAGAGACGCAAGACTGAAAACAAAATAGCATCAACGTCACGTCATTCCACTGGGCAATCAGACGACAACGCGGATAGCACAACGGACATATTGTGTACAGCTCATCTGATTCTGAACTGGGATTTGAGAACTTCTGCAGACCTTGTGTTGCTAAATTCCAAACTGATGACGTTGAAAATTTTCCGTCGGTCCGGACTATTGTAATACTCTGTCCACTCGCGCATCAGCATCTTGCAGTCCTCCTGGTGAGCAACATCGATGACGTCGATCTCTCGCATTGAACCTATTTAAATTATACAATGCAAGTCATAGAGCACGTTATTCTTGACACACACACACACACACACACACACACACATAAGCACGTGCATGCACTTGCCACTTTCAAAGGAATTTTTGCCAGCCTCAAACACCAAACAAGAGTTACTACACAATTTTGCTGTCTCCAGACACATTCTTATCTTTCTTATCACCATAAGCCCAGTGCTGAGGAAGTGTGAAGGGTAATAAATAATAGCAATGCATGCACATGTGTGTGCATGTGTTTACGTGTGTCTGCGTGACAGAGATAAACAGAGAGAGAGAGAGAGAGAGAGAGAGAGAGAGAGAGAGAGAGAGAGAGAGAGAGAGAGAGAGAGAGAGAGAGAGAGAGAGAGAGAGAGAGAGAGAGAGAGAGAGAGAGAGAGAGAGAGAGAGAGAGAGAGAGAGAGAGAGAGAGAGAGAGAGAAGACTTGGAAGCACAATGCTGCCAAATAATTTATAATCATGTATTGAAAAATCAATACTTATACAAAACAATTACTTAGACAGTTCAGCAGCAGCATGAATAATTCCAATATTTGAACCCGATCTGAGCAGAACTAACCGACATGATTTTCAACGTCTTGGATTGTGAAAGTCGAAGGAGGAACTCTAAGGTCAAGGCCATCTCGGCTGTCGACAAGGATCGGAACGTCAAATCCATTCTGTTCAAAATATTCCTTGGTCACTTGTTGACCAGAAAGATGCAGAACAGGAATAAGATCAGCACTAAAACAAATTCAAAGTCGATTCCAGAACTATTTGATAAAACGTGCTAATTAAATTCATAAATTAAAAAAGATAATATAATCAATTCAGAAATGAACTGTAATCCAAATCAGACTTATTAAAATGGAGAAAAGATTTTAAAATTGCTTTTAAACCTGCAAGAAAAGTAATTACAGTCACATTAAATACATTAAAACATTACATACATTACATACATCAAATACACTAAAAGGGTGGACTTCAAAATACCTGGTAATTGAGACAGTTAAAATTCATAAAGGACACTTACCTTGGGAATGTTCGTCTCTTTAATTCATGAACAAATGAAACAGTCCCTGTTTGCGTAATCTGTCCAAAACAAGCAGAAAGACCACATAAAACCAAAGCCGAAACAACAGCGTTGTTCTATAAAACCCACTTTTGCTCATTCGACCCATCTTTTCCATCATTCTTATGGGTGACTCCTGTCAAAGCACCTTTGAGTTTGGTCTATCATGCATACGGCACCATATAAGTTGTCTCAATAATAATAATAATAATAATAATAATAATAATAATAATAATAATAATAATAATAATAATAATAATAATGCATGGTTTGGGATAAAATTGCACAGTTCATATGTTAATGCAAAATAACAAAAGCTTTATACAATCAATTAGCCTACATATCTACTACCCATTCCAGATAGCATTCAAAACATGAAGCAGAAGAAAGATAATTAACTTTGAAGTCAATCCCAAAAGTTATCCTGTTGCATCCATATTATATATATATATATATATATATATATATATATATATATATATATATATATATATATATATTGTTTTGCTTGTTTGCTAAATATACAGACAACACAATTAACCCATTAAGTCCGTGCTGACGAGTGCCGCTTGTCATACATACAATAGATGCCAAACATTAGCCGGCAGCGAAAGAGTTAAAAAGAGTGAACATTTTCACTTAAACATGTAATTTTTAAAATGTTAACTACCACATTTGAGTGTACAAAGACAAGAAATGAAAACATTCCAAGATGACCTACCTTGCCGACGCTGTTGTCCGACTCTGAGTAGTCAAATCGAATGGACGTTCTTCGTTTCTTTACTAGAATCGATCACAACCAACAGACAAAAGAATCTCACTTTAACAAAATCCATTTTTTGCTTCATATTCAGCTTAAAGCAATCACAAGTACCGGTAATTTTTAAAATATAATTGAGTATGATCAATACCATCTGATACTAACGATAAAAACTTAACCCTTAAGCCACCAGATACTTTGTAACAATATGCAATGCAACCGGCATACTCGGTACCAGTTGTTTAAGCGTTAAATTCAAACAAGGCAGGTATCCTGTAGCGCCTTCAAGTAGTGCTTAATCAGAAACTTTTTATTTGTACTGTTGAACCATTCAAATCTAAGTCCAGTTATTAATCAACGCAAAGATAGCTTAAAGCAAACTGAATGCAAAAACTGACTTCAAAAGACATACACTTAAGGGGTCCATGAGTAATTTGGCATTTCGGACAATGATAGATTTCAATATCCAAAGCCTGGTGCTCAAATATTCCAACACATCTACAAATGAACACAATTATTATTATTATTATTATTATTATTATTATTATTATTATTATTATTATTATTATTACGAACATTTATAAAGCGCCAGTTCGCGGTGCAGCAAATGCGCTGAAATCAAAATTACCGGTAGTCTTGAAAGCAACGACTACATCATGGACAAAATTGAATTCCAATCCAGGATTACTGATTCATAAATGTCCACAAGCTCTACAGTGGAACCTGAGAATTCCCTAAACTGTAGCTCAGATACAAATTTCATATTTATTAAATAATAATTCTTAACACCAACTGCAGTACAGTGAATATTTAAGACTGGCAGACAACTTTCAATTGAGAAGTTTACAAGGACCACCAGTGACACCAGCAAGAAAAATCAATGGGAGAAGTGAAATAACGTTCAAAAGCAAATGGTGGACAACAGCCAAAATCTTTGGGCATATGTACCTGCACCATTATTATTTTTTATATTATTTTTAAACAATTTCTAATCGCAGATGGCATGTCAAAGGCCAAAGTTAAGAAGGCGCTTTAAGCCTTTAACAAATGTCACAGGCATGAGATGTTAAACTAGTGAATCTTAGATTCTTCCTCAAAAACAATATAGTTAGCTTTTGAAACGTTCTCAGGCAGTGAATTCCATAAACTTGGATTCCCACGAGAAGCTGATCTGTTGCCGAACTGCATGGTTTTAGACATTATTACAATTTCTGGATAATTTATGTGGGACTAATTAAATTTAAAAACCCAGATGCACAATTATAGCAATTTTACCAACTAAAGCCGACGCTCATTCCAGCAGAGCAAATTATGCGTCTTGGTATTAAAATATCATTATGAATTTTCCCATTGAAGCTCGGTTTGAGGCGCTATAGAAGCCGAGCGGCATGGATAAGATGAATTACTTCGACGTATGGAGCTTGTAGGTTATGTGGATTTATGGTTATTCATGTCTGATCTTGGTTTTTTGGAATAAACAACTGTTGTCGCTGTACAGAATTTACATATCCGACGGACTTGATAGAGGTTATACCTGCGGCATGGCTAAGATTTAAACTACGGCGCTACATAAATAAGTCAGCTACCGAAGTTCTGCCCCGGGACAGAGGCGACGAGAATCAATGACACGATCGTTACTACTGCAGCTGGGACGATCAGAATAGAACGAACCGTCCGTGAAACCACTCTCTGCAGACTTCGCATTCGATCATAAATTCATTTGGTTCATAAGGTTTACGACATAAACAATACTCCACCGCCATCTTCTGTGCTATAACAAGCTCACGATATAGGCATAGAGCCAGTCTGCCAGATCCAGTTCTATCAAAAACTTCTCTATCGCCTCTCAGAAATGTCAGAAGCATCGAATAAATTCTTCTCGAAAGACTTCGTGAAGTTTTGGAACATGCCGTACAAGAGCAAACTGTTTTTTTAGATATGTGAAAATGAAAATATCTAGATGGCAGTCGTAAAAGCTATGTGGCAGTATGTGCCCCTTGAGACCGATACCTGTTCGACTTGGCTTACCTCCCTTAAATTGCTCCCCTGCTGTTCTGACTGATCTTCCGGATTGACCTGGCTCTAATCCTATTTGGATTTGGTGCGCTATCGGCTGATGCCCTGCTGGGCATTATGATAGTGGCGCCATAGAAGTTTATTGATTGATTGATCATGTTCTTTGAGCACTTACAGATTTAATTGACAATGCTGAAAGAAATCAGCTTTGTGAAAATCATGGGGCGAATCGTAGACCAAGATAAGAATTTAGGTGGCAAGCCCTTAGGTGCACCTGACTGATATTTCAACTATTCGTCTATTCATATAAAATTCAGAGTCTACACTAAAAAATATGAATACACCACAAATAGCATATCAGTTTATAGCCACTTCCTTTACAAGCTTTATTTTACGGACTGTCCATAAATTTACTGACTGTTGGCAACCCCGTCTCAAACTGAATACTGTAGTCCAGACATTCTGAACAGTGACACAAATAAGTACAGTAAAATGGTAAGAATTATTTTTTTGCTCAGGAAACAAACCTTGTAGATCCTGCATACATTTGTTCAACTACATATGGTATTACAGTATATTGACAGCCATAAACTTGACTAAAATTACCCAACATATAATCACCAAACATACCTATCACAATCACACCAAAATTGTAGCTGGTTATTTTTTAATTAACAAACCAAATGCCTTAAACATGCAAAATAATATTAATAAACTTCAATAATTTCAATTCTGAACATTTCTAATTCTGCTGGTTATTCTGTCATCGTATTTATATCCAACATTTGATGAAGCATGTGATATAATTGAAGAAATCAAGTTTCAAGACCAAGTGAAAAAGTCACACCATGAAATTTACATCAGTCAGATCACCCAAAGCACTCAAATGAAAATAAACAAGAATCGTCAAAGTTCAAAGACCAATTTCACGGCATCAACTGCAGCCTGCAGCACAAGAAGAAATCAACAATCCAGGTTGGATTCTATCTTACGTGCTGGAAACAAATGATGGAAGAACTACAACAAACAGCAGCAGCACAAGAAGAAATCAAACACCAAACATGCACTGTGACATTTAAAACAGCACTTAATAATTATTGTACAATACACAATTTAAGATATCTAATTTTATTGCCTAACTTTGTGTGAATCAACAAAACAAGACTAAAGCATGCAAAAATATTAATTAGGATTTAAAATACACCACAAATTATTCCTGTTAACCCGCTTACGGCTTTTGTCTCCAACCCAGCAGTCCCGTGGCAGCGGCACAATGGATATTTAACTGTAACTCAATGTAAAATGGAGCCTACTAGCTTAGAGCCTTTTCCTTTACAAGTTGATATATCCGGGACCTGTCATTTGTTCTAGTTACTGGTATCCACGGGGGTTAAAGCACACATTGTATTACAATGCGCCAAACTTTCACCCTTAGCTAGGTTTTACTGTATGTCATTTAAAACAGCACTTAAAAAAAAAAACAATTTAAGGACTTTGTGTGGATCAACAAAAGAAGACTAAAGCAAGTGAAAATATTAATTTGGATTTAAAGACACTAATAACAAAAAAAGGATTCCACCTTTAAAGACACTAATAACAGGATTCCATAGCAAAGATTTTTTATATTCAAAGGCTATAGCATCAAGATTATGAAGCAATAATCAACATAGAAAATATTACAGAATACAGAATTCACAGCAAAATTTCATTAAAACAATCTTAACCTTGTTTGGATTGGGGAGAGAGGAACATAATAATTGTTGAGAACCTCTTGACTCTGGTTAGGTTATCGAGGACGGCAAAAACATCGATATTCTCCCTGGAAACAATCACAAATTAAATGCTAAAAACTGAGCATCGAATAATATGCAGCAAACAAGCAAAAAATTAATGCTTCATTGTATAAATGAAATAGAAGAATCCAATCTCATCTTGCCTTCTATTGCACCACTTCATAATGAAGCAATAATAAGTAAGTAAAATCTCGTAAATTTATATAGCACTTTGGAAAGTAGTACGGTAGGAAGGTTTTAAGTTTAGACCTAATAATAAATAATAGAAGTAAATCACAATCACACAATATCCAGGTCAAATCCAGGATATCAGTAAGGGCCTGGAACATCAGAAGCCATGGAACAGAATGAAGCCATCTAATACTTCTAATACTTCTAATAGCATTATTGATCTTGCATGTATACAAGTCATCGGATATACAGATCCCAAGAATAAGATAGACACACAATCTCTCTTGTAAACAGCTGCTGAAAACATTACTTACTAAGACAAAACAATCTTCCAGACATTCAGAAAAACCAAAACATTAAACATGAAAGGAAAGAACTTAACCAACCTATCGTAAAATTCCTTCAGACAAAATAAAATTTTCGTCAGAAGCTCATCATCAAAAGCGAGCGTGAAGAGAGACCGGTAGTCCTTTGGATCGATTTGCTGTTTTAAATATCAATTTCAAATAACTAAAATAACATCAACCGGCCAATTCAATTACACGTTAATTAAAATAAAAATTATTTTGAACCAAATTCATTACATTATATTGATTAGGCTCCTGATGCAATAAATGCAATCAATAAAGCCTGAATTTAGCGATCACTGTTCTTTTTTCCTATCTGTAAACATCATCTGCTAAAAACTTACTCTAAAGTTTGCCACAAGGAGTGCTGCCAAATCAGTATTGAAGTTAGTCTGTTGGTTGAAAGTCACAAGAATTATGTTTCAGTCAATTCAAGCATAAGTAAGTGCATGAATAAATACAACTAGTCCAAAACTAGAACTAGTACAATGGCACAAATCTGATGGAAATGCTACCGAAATCAAAATAAGCCGAAAAATGTGAAAACCAAGTGCTAATTCTACTTACCATCATAGCCGGTGTTAGGACAAAATGTCTGCGGACAAAATGTCATGGGGACAAAATGTCAGCGTACAAAATGTCACGGACAAAATGTAACCCTAACTCTAAACCTAACCATAAACCGTGACATTTTGTCTGTGCAAGTTTGTCTGTGCAATTTTGTCTTCTAACATTTTGTCCCCATGACATTTTGTCCGCGGACATTTTGTTTTCATAGCCACATTAGAAAGAAAAACAATCAAAGCAATCAATTAAATGCAAAAAATGCAAAAAAATTTCTGCAAGGAAAGTCCACTGACCACAAAATACAGGAAGAACTCAAGCGATGTTCTCTTAAGCATCTTCCAGTGTGCTTGAAACTGACAGGCATTTTGCGGTTTCTGAGGAACGTCTTCTGATTTTTCCTCCAGATGACCATTAGTAGCCATCTGAAGATTATCATTTGACAAAGTCTTTAACTCATTTCCCTCCCTGTTTGATTTTTCATGCACCACGGATGCTTCAACAGAATATTTTCGTATTTCTGCATCTTCTGACTTTGACACATCCAAATCAGAATTGATGGGATTGTTCAAATCAAAGTGATTTTCATCTGTTACCTTTGCCTCGTTCAAGATCTCTATGATTGAATTAGATTTTGGAAGAACTGGAATATTATCCGTGTTTTCAGAACGCAAAAGAAATCTGTCAAAATCCGAAGACTGATCAGTCTTAGCCAGTCTGTGATAGTTGTTTTCATCGTCGACGCCAACCTCTTCAATCACAACACGTCTCAGAGGTTTCTAAAACAATTTCAAAATACCCATAGCTAAATTAACTGAAACTCTTGGCCTTAAATGGAATGGGTAGAATTTTTAGCACAAAAATATTTTACTGATATTTTTGAAACTATTACAGAGCAGCGAAAAATAAGAGCATCATTGTTAAATAAAATAGTTCAAACTAAATTTTATTCAATTATGATTTTAAAACCAACAAATTGAATAAGTCACAAAACAACCAGACAACTAGCTGACAGTGCATAATCAGAAGGCAACTCCCACCTTTGATCGTTTTCTGGAGGTATATAAACGGCTTTAATTATATTTGAAGGTGGAGGAGGATTAAGCATCTATAAGACACAGTGAAAACACACATTCAAATATCAGATAACAAAAAAAATTGTAATAATTACAAACTCAACTTTTAAGCTCAAAATACACAACATCAAAATGAGATTATATAGTATAATATTAATTATGCGTGGTACTGCATTATCATTCTGCTTCTTAAAAGCAAATCTTTCCATCAATAACAAATCATAAACACCAGAACCAATACACAGCATGCTCAAATAGATAACACACACACACACACACACACACACTCACAAACACACGCACGAATAAAAAATTTCTGAAAAAGTATGGATACATAAAATCAGGGAGAAAGAAAGATACTTTAAAAGTACCAAACCGCGCTACAAAACAATGGTATATTCAAACAGATAGCGCATGTGCTTACACGCACAAGTCAAAAAAAGTCAAAGTCCTTCCCGAGCCACAGGCTCATAGGGCGGCGCTGATCTCCGTTTCTAGTAGCCCTCAGCCAGGCGTGTGCAAAACAATGGTATACTGTTTGACAAACATTTTTAGATAGCGCAAATAGGCTGAGTCGTAGGGCTCCTCTGGGACGCGAACCCGCGACCTCCTGCACCAATATCCAACGCTGTTACCACTCTGCTAACTTCCCGCCCCACGCACACAAATACAAAATGCCTGTCAATTTAAAGGACATAGAAAATTATGGGAAAAGCAAAAGTATGCCTACGTTTCTTATCGACTCAAGTTTGTTCAGAGCAGCCTTATTACGCGAATCAATCTTGAGAACTTCTTCAAAATCACTGAGGGCCTCGCTGTGGCGCTTCAACGACTCTCGCGCACAGCCGCGGCGAAACCACGCTTTCGCGTCCTTCGTTCGCAACAGTATCGCTTTTGTGCAGTCTTGCTCTGCAGCACCAAACCTACGAAAACATCAATCTCCATAATTCTGACACACATGACCAGTAGCATAGCCAGGGGGTCGGGGGTCAAACCCCCCTTGGTTGCCCGACCACTGCACATGACCTCATGTTCCACTCAATGGTATCACAATATTTCAGACATATCACTAAAATTAGGTCAGCAATGACAAATCTGGAAAAAAATCAGTGACAAACTTTGATAAAGAATGTAGATATTTATGATTACGTTTAGTTAATATCAATATTTAATATTCAACATCACTGAACCCAATCTGGCTTCAGTGATGTTGTTTGTTAGCCTGTTAACCTGGATGATCCAGGTAAACAGTTTACCTGGATGATACCTGTTTACCTGGATCATCCAGGTAAACAGGTATCATCCAGGCAAACAGGCATGCCAGATATTAGCCAATATTTTTCTATCTTGAGCATAACACTTCTTTAAACTAAACCCCATCATTTATTATTACCATTATTTTCAACCTACTCTACCATATTATGTCTGCACATAATTTTTATTTTCATAGAAATAGGCATAAATTCATTCAAAATATGCAGTTTTAATGTGTATCCTTATTTGTATATCTGCGGCAACCAATGAACAGAAGTCATACAGACTTCAAGTCAACAGATGTGTCATAAATAAATTCAAGAGAAAAATCGAATAGCGTTTTCATGTCACCAAAAACATAATATATTCCTATCCAACTCTTTTGATATCATTTATTCAAAATAAAGTCACAAAAGTAAATAATCAACATTTCATCGACAAAAACTCACTTTTCCTGCTTAAGAAAGGTCATCGCTCGGTTCAGAAGCAGATGAACGTTGTTTGAGTCAACTTCGAGTCCTCGAGAATAGCACTCCACAGCCATGTCATATTGCTCAGTTTTGAAATGCTGATTTCCCTACGATCGCATTTTCACCAATCAACTCAAAAAATTATCATCACATGAATGTAACAACCAACTAAAAGGTCAATCACAGAAATATCTGTTGATTGAATTAGTAGTGAACGTGATCACAAGATAGGACAATTCTAACAGAAGAAATCTGAACTTGAGAGTTCATATGTGTCTGATTTATAAGAAAGATGAAATAAGAAACCCAAAACGAATTTTCAACTACAAACCAGAGGGGAGAAGATCTAAAGGAAGACTGAAAAGACAATGGGTGGACAGATTAGATGAGGATCTGCACATGGCAGGACTGAATCTCAACGGAAAAATCTGACAGAAGACACCGAATGACTTTAGAAGAAATGGCAAAAGAAAGAGAACTCTGGAGAGATGTCATAGAGAAGTCAATGGCTGGACACAGTTGGAGGACGAAGACCTGACCTGATTTATAAGACAAAATTAATTAACCATGTAAAGTAAGGCAATTAAGTTTCATTTTTCATTTTCAAGATTGTAGATTCCAATCAAAGTGAACTTTAAATAAACTAATCATAAGTCTATTTGTCTCTGAAACCTCATCTTTCAGACTATTGGCCAGTTGTTTCTTTCGCTCTTCCTCAGCTTCTTCATCTGTTTCATATTCAGACGACGACGATTTCTGTCTATCATCCTTGTCAACATCTTCACAGGCTTTATCCTACACATATATACAGATATACAAAAAAACTACCCTGATTTTTCATATCATTGTATTAATGATATTTATAGAATCTTGGAAAGTCCAATATTTTGGCTTAAATGTTGAAGACACGCTTGCAATATATAATTAGAGCTGACATTACAGTACTTTTATTTATACACATTTGCATACACTCATGAATTAAAAAAACTTTGGTTGTAAATAATTTACCACATCAAATTTATCCCAGGAGCGATAATCATATCCGTGAATTCTCTTTGATCCAGCCTCAACCTTCTCTTTCTCCATCTTCTTCTTTCCCGGTTTCTTCCTCAATGCCTTCTTTGTCAATGAGTTCCGTACAGGTGGCAAATCTGTCTGATTTTAACAGAATTTTTTACATACACACAATTAAGTGTCAATCATCAAACGAATTCTACAGCAAAAATTAACTGTACTAATGATTATCAGCGTTTTCCAACAAAATTATTATGAACAAAAAACAGTTGTTGCAAGTTGAAGCAATTGTTGGGGATCTCGTGGCCTGGCCTTACTTGGAAAATTGTTCAGCAGCCAGTTTTCTTGATAAGTGGAAACGATTGCTCGGTACCATTATTACCATTATGACATTATGAACCTTAAATCATCTGTAACACTGAGAGTCTAGTCACTCCTTTTACCTGTCTCCATTTCTATCCTTTGATTCCTCCTTCTATTTTCCCTTTCCCTTAACAACACCATTTTCACTCTGATCAATCTATCAAATAATCAGATCTATTTGGTGCTCACCGCATAAAATTACCACGCTATGCATAAGAATAACACATAAACTTACACTCTCGGAGAGTATGAAAAACTTAATGCACGCCCAGATATTACTGTATGAAAGACCGAAGCCGAAGATACTGACAGGCATAAGGTTGCCCGGCCTGATATACTTAACTCGGACTTGTTTCTTAGACAATTAGAATTTGTTTCACCATCGGATGATTCTGTACATCATGAAGAGGCGCTATAGAAGTCTAATTGAAGCAGACTCGTTCGTGTCGCGCTCACTGGAAGCCGTTTTGTCTGCTTGGATACGAGCTGTTCCTCTTTGACTTTGATCTCCTCTTCCCATGACTCCATGTCGCGCAGGTAGTCCGTCAGGTCTTCCTGGTTATGACGCATCTGGAGCTGGAGATTGAACAGTTTTTCCGGATCCATTTTAACGAAAATCCTTCGCTTCGCTAAGTTGGCTTCTTCTAATCTTCTTCTACTCGACGGCCCCGACGGGATCCGACTAAAATCAAGTAATGAATTTGCCTCGCGTGGTTTATTTAGCGCAGTTATTATTTCGTGTTTTAAGATTCAAAATTTATTCATCATTAGTTATACAACAACATACTTATAATAATAATAATAATAATAATAATAATAATAATAATAATAATAATAATAATAATAATAATAATAATAATAATAATAATAATAATAATAATAATAATAATAATAATAATAATAATGATATAAAATTTAATATGTGATTTTAAATGGTTTAGGAGGCTAAGTAAGCCTGTGTGAAAACTACTGATGTAACCATCGGCATTATTCAATAACCTAGTTTATCGAGATAGCCTTTGAATCCGTTCACCGTTTCAACTATCAATCCCACCTCGTCCAAACTGCTCTGTTTGTCCACAACCCTTGCACTAAAAATGTATTTTCTCTGCTTCCATAAGCTTTGGTATTTTTCTTCTTGAGGAGTAAGTAAAGTAAGTAAAGTAAAATCTAGTAAACTTCTACAGCGCCCCGGAAAGCAGCACAGCAGTAGCTGCTTATTCTTATGCGCTTAATCTTTCTTGAAATAGCTATAGGCAGGGTGGTTTGTTTGTCGGCCGGGCAAGGTCAGTGTATCTATGAGGCGGCGGGTCAGGTTGTTGTTGCTATGGGGGAAATGAGGAGCAATTATTCGAAAGTGAATTCGCTATATTTTTAAAATTTCATAATCGAAAATTCAGATTCGGGAGAATTTCATCTTGTAAGCTGACTCAAAAATATTACTAAGGACTTGGATGTGATTTGAACACCTGCTATAGCCATGGGATTAGGTCCTCAATACATTTTCCAATGACAGCGATCACTAGCCTATTGCGCACATTCATTGTTAAAATTGATTCCTATGCCAAGGTCAAATTACTAATGCACGTAAACAGGATTTCGCAATTTCTTAGGAAATTTCTTTTGATGCTTAATCACTACCCTGGAATATACGCTAAGATGGTGCCATACTGGGCCGGGTTGTTTCTATTTATAGGTTGACTTGTCGAATCAACAGATGCCAAACTGGGTAGGTCGTTATATTTATATACGTCTGAGCCAAAGGTCTGAGCGTTGGTAATTTTAATCCTCTGGTGAGCAACGTAGACGATCGATTACAATGAGACTCTCGAGAATATAAAGACGGATTTTCCATATAAAATATTAATTATCTTCTGTTTGTTAAGCGACGATTTTGACGAGTAGTGGCGATGGAAGCGAGCGCTTTCAAACCAGGAGGGTCTGCCGTGCCGACGACCCAAGTGGAAATTGCCGTGTCCTGTCGGTATGTACGGATTGTACGCCTCACGACCATCAATTTGTGACATGAACAATCTCCCCATCGTCATTTCAAACAAACTGCAACAATAACAAATTATTTTAAATTAATTTTACAGCGAAATTAAAGGCATTTCATGGTCATAGTTTATATATGTATAAATGCAATATTTATATATAGTGTGCAGTGATGAAAAAACGACCTTAAATTTTTGTAGCGCCATATTTAGTTGTTATAATTGATGGTACTCAGTGTTTACTTGAATGGCTATTCATTTCCATTGCTTGAATTTTTCTTGAATTTTTCATACCGAGTGATCTATCTGAGATGGTCAAGGAATAAATGAATGAGTCGGTCGATCGATTGATCATTCGATCAATCAGTCAACTTCTATGGCGCTACTGTCATAAAACCTAGGGCATCAACTAATGTTATGGTATCAGGTGCTAAATAGTGATGCAAGGGCAGGACTATTTGCACCTCCAAGCTCTTTGCCTCTTGTCAGTGATTCATTTCCCAAGATTCAGTTATGAACTTCATATTGTTACAGGCACCAAGCACCAAATATTGCATATATTGTTCAGTATTGGTAGGAGACGTTGCCACTGGAGTATTCAATGCAGAATTAGTACTTTTTCTTCGCCAAATTGAATGCATCTTTTTCAGAATTTATATATTAGATTTTCTTATTTTAAGATTTTGAAATTGGGACAGTAATGTGTCATTGTCATCATCATCATCATGATGATGATAATCCCCATCATTTTCATCATCAGTGCTTCACCCAGAACTCGTTTATGGACTCGATGAGAATGAGCATTGAAGATCACTATCTGTTTGTCCATGGCTCATTTTTTCCATTGCCCTATCTGCTTTGTATGTAATGTCAAGCCCAGCTGTCATCTTTGTATCATCCAGCCACTTTCTTTGCCTTCATCTTTCCTTTTTTATTAATGTTTTTATTAGCCTTTTGTCTTGCATTTTTATTAGCCTTTTGTCTTGCATTCTTCAGATCAAATAGGTCGGGAAAGAGATTTTTCTATGATGTTATCCATGACTGCTTTTGATCTTTTTGATCAAATATATTAGCATGCCTTATCATATCTCTTTAGTTTGTTCCTGTGATTTTTTGGTAGCAATTTATTTAGAAAGCATACTGCTTGACAGAACCTGAGTCTAGTTGAGTTACCAGTTGAGTTTGGTTAGTCTAGTTGCCACAGTCATTAATATTGTTGATAATTACATGTGCATCAAATAGTCAGAGTTTAGCTGTGGCTTTCATGTCTATGCTTTGCCTTTCAATACTGTTGTGAGATAGTCAAAGTACTGCTTTATGGTTTCAAATTGCCTTATAATCTTTTGGTGCAGTATTTATCTGTTAACATTAGACTGCCAATGTGGTAGTTGAAATTGAAAATTTTTCCAGCACAGTGTTAGCTGTGAATAAAGGATACAGTGGATGAAACAGAATAAAGGATACAGTGGATGAAACTTTCAGGGAAAACCAGGGTGGATTCAGGAAAGGAAGAGGTTGTCCTGACCAAATCTTTGTTGTTCTGACCAAATCTTCATCCTTCGGCAACTCATTGAGAAAAAACCAGAATTTAATGAAGATTTGGTCATGTGTTTCATCGATTTTGCCCAAGCTCTTGACTCTATCCGGAGAGAAGGGGCATGGAAACTCCTGGGAAAATATGGCATTCATGCCAAAATAATCAGGATAATTGAGAATTTATACAGCACAGTTTTAGCGTGTATCAGAATTGATGGAGAAGAAACTGAGTGGTTCAATATCAAAACAGGATTTAGACAAGGATGTATCCTATCTCCAATACACTTCAACATTATGCTAGATTACGTTATGAGACGGATTGATAACACGAATGAGTTTGGAACATCTCAAAAGCCAGGAAATATAGATGACGCAGAATATGCTGATGATACATGTCTAATAGCAGAATGCCTCTCAAGGGTTGTTGGATTAACTTTGGCCTTAATAATAGATAGCGGAAAATTTTTGATTAAAAATAAGCACTAATAAAACCAAAAACAATTTTAGTACTGTTTTTTTAGCACGATAGGAGCAAAGATTAGTGCTGTCATGTTATATACTTCACTGTTTGCTTGCCAATTCTCTGAAAAAACAGACAAAGTGGTCACATTTCCATGACTGTTTGTAAATATTTGAGTGATTGAGCAATGAAATTAACATGAGTGCATTCATGTGTTAGTGTGTATGCGTGTGCGTGGGTGTGGATGTGTGTGTGTGTGTGTGTTCATACTGTTTCTTATGAATGCTTGTGACTATCACTAACTTCAGCTGTTCAAGTGAATCATAAGTTCCAGTAAAATACCTGATACTTTTTGACTGCTGCCAAAAATAAAACGATGATTGACTTGATGCATACATGACAGGATGACATAAGAATATTATGTTTGTTTTGTGATTACAAATATTCTATTAAGACATTGACTTAGGCACAAAATTGAATATTTATTATTTTGGTATTTCATAACTAGTCAGTTAAGGGGTGCCTAAAAGACTCTTGACAAAACTCAATATGCACTTCTAGGCCTTGTGCAAGAGTAACTAATTGATCATCAATTGTTATAACTGTCTATATTATCAGGCAGAATATTGGGTGGGCTCAGGCAAGTACTTCTAGCTTACTAAACTGCCACTGACATGGTAACACATGTTGACTAAAAGGTAGTGAAAGCTATGTCTTTTCTCCCACACAGCCCCACTTGAGCACTTTAACTCCCACTCCTGCACATCCATTCTGCCTTTAATAAATCCATTCCATATTTTTGAAACATTTACACCTCTTTGTTTGCTATAAGTATACCATCATTGTATTTTGATGCACAACTTTCTTTCTTAATTAAAACACTGCACTTATTTGATTTAATTGTTTTGCTTCCATGGGTTTTAATGGGCTGCCAAGAACAATTATTTAAATTTCTAGTCTATAGTTCTTTATTAATGAAAGAGTATGATAGGTGCCATTAATGCATGCATGTCTGGCACCTTCTATGTTGTCAATTTTTTGTCATTGCTGTAATAAGAGCATAATTATAGATATCACAACAGTCCATAATTGAAGCATAGGGGAGCCCCATATATTTATATGCAGAGGTCCATGATTGAAGTACCAGTGACAGTGTGGAATGTGTTATTATTCTCAGATTTCCATAGCACAGCTATTGGTCTTATTAATTGTCAGGTTCTGTTGGGATTACACCAGGGTTCTGAATTGTTAATTGTTTTGATGAATGTAATTACCAGACAGATAGGCAACGAGTCTTCACTGTAGTTATCAGCTCTATTATGGTGCATTGGTGCTGTATTATAAGTTGCCCTGTTGCTAACATTCATCAGAAATTTTCTCTTACACTAGTCACTTAGTTAAATGTAATAAAAAAGACTTTTATTCAAGATAAGTCATTATTATTGTTATTATTATTATTATTATTATTATTATTATTATTATTATTATTATTATTATTATTATTATTATTATTATTATACATGACAATTTCTTAAGCACCGTAAGCATAGCTAACAGAGGCCAAAGTCAAAAGCGCTTTACAAGAATGAGGTATTAAACAAGTATGTTTTCAGCTGTTTCCAGAACCAATCATCTATAATAGAGTCATCTATAATAGAATTAGATGTCATTAGCCTGTCCTATTTTTAGAATATACTTAATATCTTCACTGCCTTTATATCAGGCTGAGTGTAATTGAATTGCATTTTATTTTGTTAAGTCGACTGAATTTTTTCTGTGTTTTTTTTTCAGCAACCTGGTAGACATGGATTTGATGTCGAAGTCTGATCCAAGTAATCATTTTGTCAGCATTTTCGTTTCTCACATTACTTTATATTCTCTTTTTAAAGGAGGAACTGAATCGAGTCTGTTAAGTATTAACCCCTTAACTGGGTGCCCCGAGTAACGCTCGTCCATTTTACATTGAGTTACAAATAGTTGCCCAGTTAAGGGGTTAAGACATTATTGCTACAAGCAGTGATTTTTTATATTTAGGTTCAGTTCACACAGCTCTGTAACATAATGTTTTGACTCATCCCATAGAGTTTTGTCTTATGAACTTTCTCTGTCCATTTGCTCACCTCTATGCTCTTCTTTGGCACAGCAGGAATCCAATGCTGTGGTTTTGATTTATTGGTAGAATTACTTGCTAAAACATGTATGAGTTTTCTATGGGCTTAATTATCAAATTGCTTGATTTTTCACAAGAGTAATTGGGTTCAGACTATGCCAGACCAAAATTTTAGACAATCAGTGTTGAATATCTGAAAACATAATTTGTTAGAATTGTCCTGAATCTGCAAAATGGAAAATTGAATATATATATATATATATATATATATATATATATATATATATATATATATATATATATATCCCTATACAGTTTCAAATTAAAAGAGTATTAGAGTATTGGAAATGGTTTCCTGTGTTATAATTCTAAGCAGGGACAGAATAGAATGACTTTCATGTTCAGATATTTTTCTTATATTGTATCTCCTTGACACTGTATAGTATATTATGATTGAAGACTTTCTTTGTGCTGTGCAATGGAAAACATGGCATAGCATAGCCGTAGAGCTTGTTATGCATAGCTGTGCAACTGTATGTATTCAATGTTTTATTGCTGTAGTTGCACAGTCAGTATACTGCGAGTGTCATTGCTGTTACTTCCTTGTTTTATGCGTGCACAGAACTGGATACTATACTTTCAGGATCAATGTAAATGATCATGAAGCAGTCGTGCTAATAAATGAAGCAAAGCATGTTTAGACTGGTTCTATATACCTTGATTAGGCTTTCCATGGAATAAAAGAGGAAAGTTTATGGCATGTAGTAATGTGTTTCCATGAACTGTAGTTATTTAGGGGTCGTCCATAAATGACGTAACATGATTTTGGCACTTTTTTGACCCCTCCCTCCCTACGTAACGTGACGTAACAAAACATCAGACCCCCCTAAAATATGACGTAACAACGGGCCGACCCCCCCATTTTCGTCTTCCAAAAAGTCTTGACAAGCAAAAATAAAAGGTCATTCTTGCATTCTTTCCTCTCAAAAATCCCTGACAAGCAAAAAAGGTCATCCTTGTATTTTTTCCTTCAAAAACCCTGATGAGCAAAAAAGGGTCAAAAGTCATCACTTGAATTTTTTATTGCGTTACGTCACATTTACGGAACCCCCCTCCCGTAACTGTGTTACGTAATTTATGGACGACCCCTTACCAGTTTGACACCATTATTTGCTTGATATTCAAAGCGGACACTTTAATGTTCGTATTACTGTGAGCAGTAGAGGGGGAAGAGCAGAAGAAATAGTGCGATAGTATCCGTACAGCAAAATACACGTCTGAAGAAGTAGCGGTATATTCGGATATGTCCAGATATCGATGTTCATTGGTCTGGTTTCAAGATAAAGAATGAGAGAGAGAGAGAGAGAGAGAGAGAGAGAGAGAGAGAGAGAGAGTATTTATCAAGTGCATTTTAAAAAAAGTCTTAGAGGTAGAATTAAACCATTCTGAGAAGACAGGTTTCAGTTAAATACTGGCAAAGAAGAGACCTCTGTGGATGTTATACTTGGCCTGACTTCCTTTTCAGCAATATCAGTTCATTCGCTGTGTCCACAATCCCGATGACCGTCTTGGAGAACATTCAGGTCAATAATGGGGATTCCGGCTGAGTCATTTGAGAACATTTTGAGTTATTGAGTTTCTTTGCCCAATAGTTCCTGCAATAAATTGTTTTCAGCATATTACACCCAGACCACAATGTCAATGTCAGTGCATCTACTACCACTGCTACCACAACTGCCACCACCACCACCACCACCACCACTACTTTTACTACTACCACTGCTATCACTACTATACTATTACCTCCACCATCACTACTACTAATACTACTTCTGCTATTACTACTACAATAATAATAATAATAATAATAATAATAATAATAACAACAATAATAATAATAATAACACTGCCACTACTACTGCTGCTGCTGCTAATGCGATGATGACAATAATGATGAGGAGGAGGGGGACGATGATGACGATGTTATTGTCATTGTTTGTACCGGTATTTTTATTTTATTATTGTCTCTATTGTATTGCATGCTATTACCGGTGTTTGGTCATTACTATTGCTGGTAACTTATTATAGCTATTTGCATTTGCAGATGATATGTGATTTTTGTTTTAGTGTGTGTGCTGTATGTGAAGCAGTTTGCTTCTGAGCAATGGAGAGAGGTTAGTGTCTTCGATTAATTATTGAAATCCAGTTGCTTTCAATTTGAATATGTGAATTTCTAAGTTGGTTTTACAGTGTAGTTCTAGGGCATCTATTGCTGACAGGTGAAAGTAGTCAATTTGAATGAAATCTGGCTTTATAAATGTTTTAAACTTTAGTTTCTCTGTGAGAATCATATTCTGTGAAGTTTACTTCGATTAATTTATTTGGTTTGCACAGTATGGTAACTTTTAACCTTTCCAAGAGTCTAGATGAAATATCTGGAGGAGCAAATATTTTTAATCTGTTATCCAAAGTGAATTATGAATTTATTTACAGCAAACCATTACCGAAATGCTGCTGCTGCTGCAACATGATTTAACCCCTTAACCATGTATTTAACTGTAATTCAATGTAAAATGGACGGATATATCCGGGATCCCCAGTTAAGTGGTTAAATCTTGGCATTACTGAATAATTTGAAATTGGCAATATTAAGATATGTGTCAAGGCTGATTCAGAGTATTCATGGCATAGCGAGGGACATTCCCTCATGAAATTACAGATTTTTTGCAGTAAACTTTGGAAAAATTTTAACTAATTATTCCTGCCAAAACTGCGGCTGATGAGACTGTCCTGAGAGTGAGACGTAATCGCCAAGTTTGTCTGAATGCACGTAAAATTTGGTCACGCCCTCCGAATAACCCAGGTAACATCACTGGGTTGCAGTTTATGAAGTTATGATTCTAGATGCGCCCCGCTATCGATTGGTTCAAAACCGCGTTGCATGATAAACAGAATGCGGCGGGCGGTTTTTGCAGCAGACGTTTCTTACAGAATAGCTAGCGTAAACAGTATTAAACCTTCTTTCTTATGTTCGAGTTGATTTATTCCAGATTGGCATGACCAGTGGCGACGATAAATCGAGCATAGTGATCTGCGGTTTGCCAATAATGAATCTTGCAATGATTGATTTGGATGAGAAGGCAGACACTTTACTGACACTGGCATCGAGCAATTGATTGCGTCCAAATTATGAGGCAGTTCTGCGGGTGCCAGTGAACCAGCAAGGATGCTAATGTTTATCGTCATCCTTTTCACCTTTTTTACTGCAAGTTGTCCCGCATTGTCCGCTTTGTTATCATCGTTTTGGAGTTATGATTTTTTATGGTGTCGTTCATCCTTCAGGATTAATAGAGTGCTTGAGAGACGATCGAGTGTGGAAGCGGAGGAAAAAACCAAACGAGTGGCAGAATGAATGATTCTGTGATATGTTGGTGGGAGAGGTTGTTGGTGGGGTAGCCAGGTGGAATGACGATCGGCCGAAAATTTTGATAGCCACGTACTGTATTCCTAGACATCGATCTGACCGTCGTGCATCGTCAGTCATTTGGGTCATGAATGACCGAGCAGCAGCCTCCGTAGCCTTGCACTTATCATTCTCACCATCTGACCAGGTGTGCTGGTTGGGGGACTGGGTGAAATGGAGGTGTGCATGACGATGTTCTGTTCGTGATGATGGCAGCGATGGTTGTGACTAAAGATGATTGAAGGTGAAGGTGATATATGGCTGGGGGTGAGAGTGATGATTTTTGCGCTGGTAATGATTGTTGGTTTCGATGACAAGGTCTGCGGTCTGCCTTTTAATCGATATCGTGAACCTATTTATTAGGAACGATCCAAAATATAATACACTTTTAATGTAGCCGGAAGAAATAACGGGGAGTTCCACGATTAGAAATATTGCTGGAGAATGTTAGGACTTGTTAGGAGGTTTAACTGCGATGTAAATTGGTAGATTTTGGATTGATGTCCGACTAGTCTTTCTACCAATGTAAATTGGTAGATTTTGGATTGATGTCAGACTCTTCTGTCTACCAAAGCTCAAAGGTTCTTTTCACAGACACTGTTGAGAAACTATTTGATGTTGTGTATCTCATCAGTATTTAAAGCCAAATGCTGCTACCTTCTGTGACTTTGGACAGACCATCTCTTTGCATATGCATTAACTGGTCTTTAAAATGAATATCTAGCATTCCTACCATGGGTGTCCTGTGGTGTTATGTTACAGTCTCTGTCCTATAGCCCATCAATTCTTGCCACCAGTGTTTAATTTGCCAGGAGGTTTGACGAGTTTAACCCCTTCCTCCACTGATCAGCTCCACAGTTGGGGCAGAAAATTTTGTACTTAGTTATCAGATTACTACAACTTTTTTCAAAAAGATTACCGGTACTGTGCCTGTTCATACAGTCTTTGTATTCAACTTTCTTCTTCCTCATAGAGAAATAAAATGCTTTGTTTTGAAATCACATAATGCTTTCTTTGAGGTAACTTTCAAAATTACTTGAAATTCAAAGATTACCGGGTAATGAATGATGTATCCAGAGTAAATGATTAATGAATGATGTATCCAAAGTAAAAGATTAATGAATGATGTATCCAAAGTAAAAGATTAATGAATGATGTATCCAAAGTAAAAGATTAATGAATGATGTATCCAAAGTAAAAGATTAATGAATGATGTATCCAAAGTAAAAGATTAATGAATGATGTATCCAAAGCAAAAGATTAATGAATGATGTATCCAAAGTAAAAGATTAATGAATGATGTATCCAGAGTAAATGATTAATGAATGATATATCCAAAGTAAATGATTAATGAATGATGTATCCAAAGTAAAAGATTAATGAATGATGTATCCAGAGTAAAAGATTAATGAATGATGTATCCAAAGTAAATGATTAATGAATGATGTATCCAAAGTAAATGATTAATGAATGATGTATCCAAAGTAAATGATTAATGAATGATGTATCCAAAGTAACATCATGTGGTGCGTTTATTGACTTTCAAGTGTGTTTTTTAACTTTTTGTAGTGACTTGTATAAATATATTTCTTTATCTACAAGAGCTGATCATTTTGTTGTCAGGTTGGTCGAACAGAAGTTATTTGGGACAACTTGAATCCTGCTTTTGTCAAGAAATTCATTCTGGACTATTTTTTTGAAGAATCACAGAAGCTCAAATTTGAAATGTGAGACAATTTAAAAGTGGACAATGATGACGATCATGAATGACGACGATGATGACAATGATGAAGAGGATGATGATGATAATTATAATTAACTATTTCCAATAAATTGACTATTCATATTTATTATTTATTTATTTATTTATTTATTCTTCTTTCTTCACCTCTCAAGTGCATGTTTAGATACACACGAAAAGGAAATCTTAACTATAACAAAAGTAAAACTTCTAAGTACCGGTAATTGGCTAATAAGGTTACGGTAAAGATTGTATGAAATGATTAGATAATTGATACATTATAAGAATTTTGATGTCTGACTGAATGAGAATCCGTGATTGTTTGATATTGGATATTGAACTGTAGTGAATATAACTATATTCACACCAGTTTTATCTCAAATAGTGCTCAATTGCTTTATTCATTCTCTGTCAAATGACGATGAATTTGACCAGACAGATTTGCAGAATTGCTAATTGAACGTAAGTCCCAGAAAGGCAAAAGATATTTATCAAGCATAACTTTGATAACAGCTGAATTTAAGGAAGTTTTTGGTTGATGGCCTTTTAAATTTTTTGCTTTCATTTCAAGAACAGTTAAGTCATATCTTGTGGCAAATTTTAAATATTATTTCTGAGATACTGACAACAATTTCCTGAAACTTGTAGTTTATGCACATTTACTTTTTCTTTCTTTATAAGCTTAATAGGATTTGGTCACATATAGTATTTGGTACAGAATATTCTGATTCCTTAATGTATTTCGCAATTTGTGCATGCATGTAGTTTGCTAATGCATCATTATGAATCATAGCTGTTTTACACTTTAGGTATGATGTTGATTCAGAAAGTCATGATTTAAGAAAGCACGTAGGTATCATTTTGACATTTAACATTTTATGTAACTGGTATTTTATTTATTTTTTCACAATTTATGTTTTTACGTGTGTTGGTACTCTGGACAAACTGCATAGTCATGCAATTTTTTAAAATTTATATTAAAAATCACAGTAGTTTTTACTTTGTAGTTATATTATATTTAGCAATTATTTTGTACTTTATGCTGTGTATATATGCATGTTAATGCACTTATTTTGGCCTTGACTGTCAGCTTCTGATTGCATGCAAGTTTAGTCAGATTTCTTGCTAATGAAGTAGTCTTCTTCATTTGAAGAAACCCGTTTTTGTTCTCTAGGATTTTCTTGGGAGCATGGAATGTACGCTCGGCGAAGTTGTTTCGCTCAATCAGCTCCAGCGACCCCTTCGGTAATTCATTATTGTTTGCCTCGATTAATTATTAAACCCATCGTTGGGACTCTTCAGGTGTTTAGATGCGGCACTGTCGAACTCGGGCTAATGAAATGGATGGACCTTCATCGATTTAGAAGCATTCGTTATGCGATGAATATTTTATGGACGCTTAATGAGTAACGAAAGCCAGACACGCGTGAAGGTCTTTGTTTTAATAAGCCTGTTGGGGGTTGCTTGGGTGATTAGGTGCAGTAAATTGTAATTCTAGTTTGGATTGTAAGCCGGTAAGAGTAGAAAATTGTTTAGTTTTTGTATTCAACGTGCAAACAGTAGGATTTTATATTTACGATAGCGGTTGTTGTTTCATAATACATTCCCTGCCCGGGACAAGATATCTCGTCCAATATTTGGTTAAGCCCTGGGTCCGGGACAAGCTGTCTCGTCCTCTTTATCATGGGCAATAATCGGCAAATTGGCCCTACAAGATTTTTCCCACTGGATGTAAATGTGTTAATCAGTTGAAGCATATTTTAGCTGTCTTTTCTATTTTGTCAGTTTATATGGCATTCTTGGAAAGAAGTTTGCCATAAAACTGGCCACACTGCATATGTGGCTTATCCTTGCATTTACTAAAACTTGTAGGAATGCTGTGAAAGATCACCCTTTTCAGGCTAATTGGTTGTAGCATTATATGGTTATGTGAAGAAATAGTTAAGACAGTAGTGTTGTAGAAAGTGTGTAAGGTACGTCCAGAAGTTCATCATACATCGAGAGAGTGAAATTTTATCTTGTGTCAAGAATTTTAAGTTTTGTGGGCTATACATGACAATATCTGTGCATAATTCAAAATGTGACTGGAAGCCAGTGAAGATCTTTCTGCCAGATTCTTGGATGATGTGGTAAGACGGACATTACAGCGTGATGTCGCATGCTGGCGTATGTTGAACGTGCTGCCGCTTATCCTTGTGATTACTGGTGTTTTCGAGTAGAACGGAGTCTACTTAATCCAGTCGTCGCTGCTGCAATTGCCTGGTCAAAGTCCGCACAACATCAATCGATCAACCACCAGCTGAGGTGGTGCGATGGTCGAAGATGCTAATGCGTCGCACAGCGGGTGGCACGGTCGTGTTTGTCCACCGAGAAGTGTTGTTTGACGCCACTTCAAGGAAATGAGACCGTCAGACAGAGAGGAAGGATGTGACCAACGCATGCCTTCTCGCGTCACAGTAGCAGCAAAGATGCCATCGAGTGTCACAAAGTTCTAACATAATTTAGAGGGATTTAACACAAGACGATCTAGATCTAGACCAGTCCTAACGGGCAGCAGCTGCGAACAACACTCTGGCTTGGCCATGGTAGAGATAGAAATAGGCATATTTCTGTTAATTCACGATAAAAGGGTCGTGCTGTTTGTTATATTGGTGATGCGCGGCGGGTTGTTAAAAGAAGGGGCAAAGTCCTAAATCTTACAGGACCTAGTAACAGTGGCGGGGATTTGGCAAGTGGGGGGCCGTTGGGGTGGCAACTTCTAATTATGGGGGGCCAACCATTTGTTGTTTAATGTATGTAGCATTAAGTATAGGGTCCCAACAGGGGGGCCACTGGGAGGGCTAGGCACTCAATAGGGGGGCACGGGCCTCCTGACCCCCGGTGGAGCCGCCACTGCCTAGTAAATGAGATATGATGTGGGGACAGGTTATTTATTATGTACTTAAAGGTACTGTTTATCGACTGATGCGAAGTATCTCTTGAGAGAGCCATCCAGGAAGAAAGATATGAAATTTGCTGAAGACTGCTTGCAATACAATTCAGTAGACTATATATCTAATGTTTGCCAATCAGTCTGCAGTAAAAGAGAACAATTTGATGCCTTCGTGAATTATGCTTGAGCTTGTGCTGCCTTGAAGCATGCAAGGCCTGGTTCATTTTCAGTATATGTCACAACCTAGGGGAAAATGAAACATGTCAGAAGTTGTAATACTATGTGCTTTTGCAGCACCAGAAAGTTATGTCAGTATTTTTTCACTCTAACAAAACTTGTTGTGATGTGATGTAATGTAATAATATTTTATTACGAACATTTATAAAACGCAAGTTCGCGGTGCAGCAAATGCACCTATTTTGAAAATCACTCAGAAGCACTTTCAGGGCGATTACTGCATATTGGTAAAGGGAGATGAGTTGTTCAAAAAAGAGGGCCATGGAATCGGCAGTGGCTAGATTATGTATACTGTATAGTGTATACTGTATGTATACTGTATATATGTATACTGGGGGTCAAGAGCGTTCCAGAGGATAGGGACGACTCACTCAAATGCTTCTTTGACCACCACATTGACTTCAATTAATTTTAAAATAATCATTTTATAACAATAATAATAATAATAATAATAATAATAATGTGATTTCAAGTGGTTTAGGAACTAGCTAGCCTGTGTGTCCTTTTATTTACTTTTGTGTGACAGCTGATTTTTTTTATTAATGTTCTTTGTATTAATGCTCTTTGTGCCATGTCATAATCTTTTCTGCCAATTCATGTGTTAAATTGTTACTTGGTTTACAATTCTGAATCTGACTTTGACCTCACTATGAACAAACAACCCAGAAATTGTTATCAACTTCTAGTGAATATTGCTTTATAGAAAAATGTAGCAAATCAAGAATTAAAATGAACATTTTGTTCATTTTGGAGCAATGATGTCAATAATTTCAGTTTCATTTAACTGTGAGCTCTATATGTTTTTCACTTTGAGTGAGCTGATTAGATTAGTTCGATATTTTGCTTGCATTGCAAGATAATGTGTTTGAATTTGAAAATCTTGTTGTTTGCGATGATGTTACATTGTTTTCTTAACGAAAATTGATTTTGTTGAATTTCAGTGGGCCAAAACCAGACAGTGGTTCCATATTGTGTAAGTGTTGACTTGAATCTATCATTGTGTCTAATATCTAAATACTCCTCTTACTGTTGCATACTTGGATTTCATGGCGATAGTCGAGTGTCCTCTTGCTGCTCTTCTGTTGATTATCTGTTTGTATTTCTTGTTAATATTCTGCATGATCTATTTTTTGATAAGTTCATTTCGTGTTATTGACAGAAATTATGAGTTTTCCTAAAAAGAATTTTTCAGATAGTTGAAAATTTTTATGATGACTTAACTTTCAGTTTAAAGTAAAATTACAACTTTGCTTAAAATCAACACTTTCTGAGTTTATTGTCGTTAAAGACTTAATTTTTGTATAATTTTTTTTGATCATCAGAGGAAACCGCTAATTTTGCATTGGTTGTAACTTTTGAACCAGATTAATCGGGATTACTCTGCTTATTGGTATTCAGATGGATGATTGTTTAAAAAACTACTCGCGCTAACTCTTATGAAACCTGCTGCCTCATCATCTGCAGTGAAAATTCAGATGTGTGACAGTCTTTGATCAATTTATTGCATTTCGATTGCTCTGCTTGACTCATGTACTACATGTTGATCTTTTTTGCACCACGGATATTTGTTCGGCACATACATGGCTACCAGCTGCTCTCTCTCTCTCTCTCTCTCTCTCTCTCTCTCTCTCTCTCTCTCTCTCTCTCTCTCTCTTTAATTGTCTTGCCAGTATTGCGTAAGAACCCGATCTCAAATGGATGATTTGAGTATGAAGCAGCCACTCGAATAATTATCATGATAGGCACAACAGGCATCAAGTTTACGCCCGTGTGTAACAAGGCTCGATTGCTGCCGGCAGAGTACAGATTTGATTGTATTTCTTGTTACGTGTGGTTCACGCTGAATTCATAATTCATAATTGTGTTTATTGTTTTTCTCTGTCTTGTCAAGTAGTGTCTGCAGAGGAACTCAGTTCATGTAAGGTAAGTATCGCATGTTTGTTAATACAATAGGCGCTCAAGACTTTACTTCTTTTGCATGTTAATTCCAGTTATATTGTTTCCATTTCTGCTAGCTGTGGCTATATCTGGTAATAATCTTGGACTAAATCTGATGCTTACTGACTAAGAAGTACATTAGACGTAGCTTTAAGACTTTTTCAGTTTTGATTCGTTTATCTAGTAAGGTTTTAGTTATGTGTTAGAGCAGTGGTTCTTAACCGGGGGTGCTTGTAGCCCTTGGGGTACTTGAAGGATGTTGTGGAGGCATGCAGAATGATCAGAAACTGAAATCTGTTGTAAAAGCTTTTGCTACAATTTACTCTGTATACTGTACAAATGCTTTAAGATTTTTTTGTACTAAATGAGAAATTCTACAGAGAAATCCCATTTTCTGGCATATGTACAATCTGTTACAGACGTTTCATTGCAGTTTGTCAGTTTTCAAAATTTTGCAAAGCATAAAATTTTGTCCTGGACTATGGTTTGCTGGTAGGGAGTACTTTGCTCCCTTATACTTGTTTCAGGGTTATATAATCATAAAAGTTTAAGAACCACTGTGTTAGACTTTATCAGTGCTGACCATAACATTATAGTGGACACCATTAACATATATCCCATTTCCTGACAATGGTCTTTTAGACTGCTATTAGTAATATCGGTTACGTAATATCTGCTGTAGAATGGCAGATTTATTGGGAGCTTGGTAAGTCTGTGCCCCAACTTCCCAGCCAATGGATATCTTGTGACTTAAATGTTTTTGTCCTGTATGTGACCTCGTAAAAGACGGTGAAAGCACGAAAGCAAAATTATATGGGTCACAGAAAGCAGATAAGTTGAAAACAAGACATTAAAAATATTTAATAAGTGTTAGAAAAAGTTATTCATCATTTTTATATTTTCATAAGCCATTTCACATCACTTGGCGGGCCATATCTGGCCCGCGGGCCGCCTGTTTGAATACTAAGCCTATGTGTCAACAAAGTAACTGGCACTTAATACTTTGTAGACATGCTGTTTCTGCTTTCATAATGATTAGTTTATTTCATATACCTGGTAATAAATTGTTTTAGTGCTTGTGAATGGTCATTTAGGCTCATGTTTACATCTTGATTTCTGGTAGCCTTGCCTAGCCAAGCAGCTAGCTGGAAATAACCTGTAGATTGGTTTTTCCAGACTTAGAAATGTATTACTCTACTCAGATTGGCTTCTGAAGTCATCTAGGCCACTTCTCAGTTATGTGCATTGTTGCCTTGACCCAGTGGGGTACTTGGCATTTTGGTGCCTGGGGCGTTGTCATAGGTGCTAACCCCCAATCCCAGCCCTTTGTTATTCTAATTTGTTCGTCAGTAAATGTGATCAAAATTCTTACATAAAATATTATTAATTAATTAATTAGCTTTGCTTTGCATTTATGTACTGCTGCTAATGTCAATTCAATAGCAAAAAAAGCATAGCCGGACAAAATGTCCGTGGACAAAATGTCACGGACGAAACGTCACAGTTTAGGGTTAGAGTTAGGGTTACTGGGTACATTTTGTCCATGACATTTTGTCCGCGGACATTTTGTCCCCATGACATTTTGTCCCAGCACCCAAAAAAGTTTACATAGACCTAGTATGGTGCATGTAAATATGCAGTACTGCATCAGTCACATATATGACTGTTATAAACTAGTGCAAAGCGATTTTTCTTGCTTTCTTGTGTGCATACCGGTAATTTTAAATAATGCCATCAAATTCTGCATAATCACCGTCAATGGATTATAGGCTGAAAAATAGGCTCTGTATTGAATTCAATGAGGAAATATGGAAATCCCTTGTATTGAGAGACCCGTTTTACATTTTTCTGCCAGTTTTGAGATTCCTTTTCAAAATTTCATTTGCAAAATAGTGCTACTTGTTTGAATTTGTACAGATAATACTAACTGGTGTCTCTTTACTTCTCTTGCCTAGTGCAAGGTTGACTTTTTTCACTGCAAACAGATAATTTTGATTACCGGTATGTGCTTATGGCAGTTCTTAGTTCTAGTAGTAGGAAGACCAATTCAAACTGAAAAACTCGACTGCCGAAGTCATCAGTTATTCTGACATGACTGTAGCTGATGGAAAGATGATATACACTATAGTGTATAATACTGTATATGATTAAATAATACAGTAATTTGATACTTTTTGTGAATCCTTTTTCATTCTATGGACAATCACGTTGTTTTGAAAGCTGCATATTTTCATTTATTTTAGAGCTTTCCAGATAAATTTCATTTATGCAGATGCGAGTTTTAAAGTAAAATCAAATTATGGTTTTGCTCAAAGCAAAATTTAAAACAAGATCAAATGTAGGAAAGATACAAAAAATTATGTAATTGTGGAAATGTGGCTACCCAGTACCCATTGCTGTTACAATTGCAGCATGCACTGATATAAATGTCACCATTGAGCAAGAAGTTCATTCTGACTGTGGCCGAATTGAGATGTCTTGCTGAGAAGAAGTGCACGGGACGTATTTAATTGACGTGCAAACACGAAGCCATACTGTCAGAGTGGACTGCCAATGGGAAACATCTCCTGAGCAAATATTCTACAGAACAAGCGTTTTCTAGAGTTTCATGGTTAAATGGAGAAACTGCAGAATTTGTGCGGCAATAAAGTATGCTCGTATAACAGACAGATCCTGAAAGGACCATATTTTAGCGGGTTGAAGCAGACTAAAAATCAAAAATAAATAGAAATCATTTTAGAATGCTTCTGAAAATTATTTGTAAGTTGTTCGTAGCAATTATTGGAGCTTGTAGATGAAGGGATTGAAGGCAGCCTTCACCTGGAGCCCACTGCTTTATTATAATGCTAATTATGAACTAATAATGATCATTGTAATAGTAAGTCTTATCATGGTGTTGTGGACATGCTCTGGTTGACGTATCTGTTGGTTGACTTTAATTGGAGATAATATGAACATCAATCAATCAATCAATCAACGATGGTGCACCAAATCCAAATAGCATTAGAGCCAGGTCAAGCCAGAAGATCAGTCCAAAACGGCGGGAGAGCAATCTAAGGGGGATATGCCAAGTCAAAGAGATGTGTTTTAAGACCAGATCTGAAAGATGATAAGTTATTAGTTATGCGAAGTGATGTTGGTAGTGAATTCCAGAGCTTAGGGGCGCACACTGAGAAACAACTAGTGCCAATGACTGTGCGAGAGTAGGGAACAACAAATGAAGGTCCTGCCGAATACCTAGTGGAATGATTAGTAGGTCGAGGGATAAGTCGCATCTTGAGGTAATTGGGTTCATTATATAACATTAAAGCATGTTGCGTTGTGTATGGAATCAGTGGCAATGTACACAGTGCAGCTGTATGGACTGAATTCCTAGTGGGACAGTTCTTAGGAGAATCGGAGAATCTTGTGTCTTTAGTCCATTACTGACTGATTTAGAACCTCTGGAGTGACCTGTAGCAACCATTGAATGATGGCTGGCGCTTGGGGTTGTTGGTGATTAATGAGACTGTTATGACTAAATGGATTAGTCACCATGGTGCTAAATAATATCTTGATTTTAGCAGAGTTGATGTGGTTGCAAATATGAAATCTGATTGACATTTCCGGCTTGACCTGACTAAATTTTCACATTACTGGTAGATTTGGTAGATTTGATGTGCCATCGGCTGATGCCTTAGGCATTGTGATAGTGGCACCATAGAAGTCTGTTGATTGATTTATTTCTGTCTTTTCTTAATGTTGTTTTGATTTTCTCTATCTTATTGACCACTTCTGCTGCACAATAAAACACTTGCTTTCTTTGACTAAAGAGATTATCGTGATCGTTTGAACCTAAATGACATTACCCGGTGTGCATTTATTGTTCCTTTAATGCATTTGCCTCTTGAAATTGAGTAATGTCATTCTGTCTTTTTCCACAAGTGAGTAATACAATGATATTTTGCCATCTGACTTCTTAACTAAAATACAACGACTTTTTGCAGCACACTCTTCTATGAACGACATAATTTATATTGCAGTTTTATAGTTCTATTTTCCGATAAATTTCCACATTGGCATTAACTGCTTTATGATACATCATACTATTCTCAGGCACTTTTTAAAAAAATAAGTTCCAGTCAGTGTATTAAACATAGGTGGGCACCATGAGCATTAAGATGCTTGATAATTGTCGTGTAATTCTTATTTTTCAATCATCATTTTCTTGCCATAAGAATGCTATTGACTAATTTCAGCGGTTATGGTCAGCAGTGAGTTCACTAGAATTTGTTTGTCTATTGCAGAATTATGTGTTTGTCTGCAATTTTGTTGTTTGACATTCAATGTTTTTGTGTGTATTGACAAAAGAAAATTATTTTCATTTCAGGATGAAATTACGATGCAGTTCTGTGCAACTAAACTCGATAAAAAAGACCTGTTTGGAAAATCGGACCCTTTCCTTTGTTTCAGTCGCACAAATGAAAATGAATCGTATGACATTTTTTGGGTTTTCTATCCTGTTATAATGTTATAAATTCCTTCTCTTCTGATTTTTGTGTGAAAAGCTCAGTGTTTATATAACCAGATTCAAATTATACATATATACTGTATTGCAAGCAAGCAAACAGACACCCTGTGATCTGGCTACTGGACCACAGCACTACCGGTAGTAGGCTGACACCCAAGTTAAACTTCTGCTATCCTAACTCAGAGAGTAGACTGCATCGGTATTCTGTTGCTTGCATGACTTTGTTCCATTGTCAAGCCAGTCCACTGCATGGCATTGTAGATCACACCCCTGAGCATTCATTTTTCTCATAAAGCCATCGAATGTCACCCACGTGATGTCTCTCTCTAAACTGTTGTCTGACTTCTTCATGCTACGGCAATACTAGGAATGTTTTCTTTGTTTGACTGTCTCCAAAAACTGCCTTTTTTGGCATACTTGCAGTTTCCTTTCTATCTATCTATCTATCTATCTATCTATCTATGCATGACGATTTATAGAGCACGTAAACATGACAAAGGTCAGAAGCAAAAGCGCTTTACAGTCAAATAGCTAAATTATATGAAGTCTTAAATAAGTGCGTCTTAAGCTTGCATGCAAAAGTCCCGGCTGAGGTGGCCTTGGTCACTTCGTCCTTTGAGTCAAGTTTATGCACACTGTTCATTTTCTTTTTGTATGTTTTCTCTATGATTGATGTCTTGCAACCTTGTGTGGTCGCTGGCCATACCATAGTCTTCCATAACCAGACATTTATGCCAATCAATATACATCATGGCTTTTTCATACATTATGTAATGTATTTTTAACTGTGCAATCCATATTTAATCCAGCAAAGAATGTATAATTCACATTCATTATTGATGTTTCTCTCCCTTACCTTGAAGATGTAAATATCAGGTTTTTGGAGAGGGTTGCCTGAATAGAATAACAAGTAATCGCTGTGTTAGCAAATGCAAGGACGAACCAAATCAGAATGTGATTAGTCATGAACTTTATGCTAGGCAAACAATTCAAAGCAGTAAGAGACGAACTAAAACATTATCATCATCATCATCATCATCATCATCATCATCATCATCATCATCATCATCATCATCATCATCATCATCATCATTATTATTATTGTTGTTGTTATTATTATTATTATTATTATTATTATTATTATTATTATTAAACTGAAATTGTGGCATTTTGGGTTAGCAGGTTTATATTTATGTTAGGTAGACTAATATTAGTATACTGGTACCCGGTAACTTATTGGTGAAGGCGATAGCATGATGGGCAGGGTTATGGAAGAAAGTCAAAGGCTTTCTGGGGTCAGCAAGTCAATAAGAACTTGAGACTGGTTTGAAGGTTATCACGACTATTTGTTATTTGGTTTGGGTGATGCTCTTCAAAAGCCCTGTCTTTACCTCCTTGTTATCGGGAGAGAATTATTAGTGCACATACTCTGCGTATTTGCTAAGGCTTTTACCTTAAGTGAATACTTCATATGTCTGTCTTACTGTCTATGTTTTAATAATTTAATGGGGGGGGGGTCTTTTGGGGAGGTTGGTGCAGGTGTTTAGGTGGAGAGCTGTGGATCTTTGAGCTTTTCAGTTACCTGTAATTCCAATTCATTTTAAAGTGCTGCTTAAAATAGTAATGCTGATTTTTCAAATGTGGTTTCTTTTATTGATTTGACAGAGATCATTATTGCATTATAATAAGTAACAATAGTTAAAGAATGTCTCTATGCTCTTTCTGGTGGTAAAATTCAATGCTAATCACTGGTTTTAATGCTATGATCTACTTTTTAAAAATTGTTCCTTTTTAAAATATGCTGAGATTTTCATGGCGATGAACGAGTTCTCTCTTCTAAGGCAGGTCCATTTGTCATTGAGGGGCGCGGTGGAGTAATGGTAGTGTTCTTGCCATGAAATCAGAGGGCAGCTGGTTTGAATCTGACCCTAGTCACTGTGTTAGCAGCCTCAGACAGGTTGTTCACCCTTACTGGTAATTGACCTGCACTTACAAGTCTACACCTTGTGACTGACTTAGCATGCATTAGCAAACATGTAATAATACTAATACTAATACTAATAATAATAATAATAATAATAATAATAATAATAATAATAATAACCAGTATGTTATGGATGTGTATGTTAGGTTTACTGTTGTGCATAAGACAGAGGTGATCATGAAGACTCTCAATCCAACTTGGAAGTCGTTCACTCTTCCAGTTCGAACACTCTGCAATGGTGATCTTGATCGGCAAGTGATTGATATTATAATAATAATAATCTTTATTTTGTGACAAGCACAGCATCAAAAATGTTTTTTAAAAAAACAACAAATAATAACACAAATCAACTGAACAAAAACTCAATGCAATAAACTAAAAATAACTAAGAAACTAAGAAACTAATCAGTTTTAATTATCAGTTTTTGCATATGGTTTTGTGTAATTCTAGTCCTGTGGGAGAGGCATTATAATATAGACGGTTGAAGTTACATTCAATTTTCAATTAGTGCTTATTGCTCATGATAAGTAATAGAATTTTGAAGTGGAAGCAAAATCCAGACTAGGCCCCGTCATCCATTGGTCTTGTCATCTACCTGTATTCTGTACATATCAGAAACATGGAGCAAAGAAAGACGTGATGAGATTGGAAACAACGACCACTGAATGTTGAAGAAAGATATTGTAACAGATAAGAAAAGAAATTAATAAATTACTTGGATTGATGAATTGACAGATGAAGAAGTGAGCAGTGCTCGGGACTAGACAAGTTGAAGACACAACTTGCAGCCGACGTGGCTTTGATCCTTCGAAAAAATAAAGAACGATGGCTAAAAGGATGCTAAACCATGAGGCTCACCATGGCTCAGTCTTGCTTGGCGGCCTGTGGCTCTGAGCCACGTGGATCGTATTGCTGTTGCGCCAGTTTCAGGCCTTTATGCTACATGACATCTAGCATGCTTAACCCCTTAACTGGGTGCCCCGAGTAACGCACATCCATTTTACATTGAGTTACAAATAGTTGCCCAGTTAAGGGGTTAAATTAATAGCACATTGTTTATGGCATAGAGATAAAACGCAGGAATTTATTGACTGTATTAAACACTGTAGTAAGGTCCATAATTTTGACAAGGAAGATATATTGCATTTCTTGGTCATCTTCCTGTAGGTGTTCAGGCAATTCTGTCACGTGGTGTCTTGCTTAGCCATACGAATAATGCTTTGATTTTTGTGATTTTGTTGGCTATAAGTTGACTTTGTTATTTTTATTTTTCAACAGAGTCATAAAAGTGGAATGCTTTGATTGGAACCGGAGCGGATCGTAAGTTGCAGTTTGGATCAGTATCGGAGATAGACTTATTTCTTCATGAGTGAATTTCCTTTAAATATGTCTGTATGCTTATTGTGATTTGTGTTGAGAGTATAAACAGGAACGAAGAATTGCACGATCTTGCCGGTTTGGCACAATTGCAATTGATTATGCAGTCATCTTGATGTGGGCTTCGAGTATTTATGATGTTCTAGTAATTTTTATAGCACCACTGTGTTGATGTAAAACACTTCAATTAGCATAACACCAAATCCCAAACCGATAAGACCTGTCTTAGATGATAGAATCATTCTGAATTATGACAGAGCCTGCTACGGTTATGCGTGAATGTGTACATGTAAAAATGACCTGAACTTGGACTGTGGAGTCCACATTGCAGATGAATTTATAAATAAATATTTTTAAAGCGTTGGTCCTAAGGCAGGGAAAGACCAAGTGCTCGTGTTCATGGTCCTGGTGTAAAGTCCCATGAGAGACTAGAGGAAGACTGAGCCATGCTCGTGACAATATGGAACCAGCTATATCCTGGGCTAGCGTGGTTTGTCGTGTAATAGAAGTTGTTGATGAAAAGACAGAAACAGATGTACCTATTGCAACAGTTGAGGTGTATGATATGATACTAGTAACTGATAATGATGATGATGATGATGATGATGATGATGATGATGATGATGATGATGATGATGATGATGATGATGATGATGATGATGATGATGATGATGATGATGATGATGATGATGATGATGATGATGATGATGACGATACTAGTGCATTGACAAGTAATGTTAATTCAGGTTTCAAATTTGGATGTTTGACGCAACAGAGATGATGGTTATGATAATGCCGTGATATACAGATGTTGTTGATATATCTATGTCTGGAGAAGAACATGGATGAGTCATAAGTCACCTCAGGATCTTGTTTAGGGGAATTTCTACGAGTTGACCAAACTTCCATGTTGAGTTGATGTAAGCAATATATACTTCTAAAGCTTAGCAGGGCTTGCTATACAGAAGTTCAGGTTTTGTAGGTATAGCAAGAAGGCAGCAGGCAAAATGTACGGTAGTATTTGGATATCATCGGCATGCCATTGGTAGTAGTCATATTATGATTTGCTAATAGAGAGCTAAACAGAGTAGAATTTGAAGGACCGAAGTCCAAGAACCAAGGCATGTGAAGGCCACACATACTCAGAAGTGTCGATGCAGATTATAGTGATCTTTGTAAACTCGATGAAAATTCTTTTGTTAATTTTAGACATGAACTGATCGGACAGTTTTTGACTTCAGTACGTGAACTTGCAAGAGGTCCTGGGCCCACAAATGATTATGAGGTATTCTTTTTAGTATTTGCACTTCTAAGTCACTGTACGCTTCCAATGTATCTGCCACAAATCGGATTTGATTTTGCACAGGAAAGGATATATATGAATGCCAATTAGATTTCAATTATGCACTGATTTATAGAGAATTAAATTCATTATTTTGTCACTACTTCTGGCAAAAATATCTTTTCACTGCTTTTGCTTAATGTTAAACTGGCAAAAACGTTTCTTCTGTTATTATTTTTGTTATGACTTAATCACTTATTTGTGAAATTGCTACATTTTTCAGTGCATAAATGCTGCAATCAAAGCAAAGAAAGGGAAAAAATATACCAATTCAGGCTTTGTAAGTATAGCTTCTGGCATTTATAACCAACTTTTTTTCTTGTCAGAACTGTTGCTTGATTTTCCAGTTGAAGTTATGAATCATACAGTTCAGTGCTTTCGTTCCAACTGTCTTGCGTTTTCATTTGCGCTAGTGTAAAGAATTGTCTGCATTTTGTTCAAGGTTAAAAACGTTTTTTTTCTTCAACGCAGGTTAAGCTGATGCACTGTCAGATCGTTCAAGTGCCAACGTTCATGGACTTCATTAAGGGAGGGTAAGTCAAACGGGTTTATAGTAATCGAATTGGCAAAATAAAGCAGCTGCACAGTTTTATCTTGTTTGCAAATATTTGTCAATAGAGGCAGTCAGCAGCTGCGACTTGCCGAAGTTTTATGCTAGACGTGCGTTTCTCTTGTTTTAAATATACGTGTTTACTGCATTTAGGTGTATGTGTAATTATCATCATCAGCATCATCATCATCATCATCATCATCATCATCATCATCATCATCATCATCATCATCATCATCATCATTTCCTCTTTTCTTCAGTAGTTGAAGATGAGGTGACATTATGAATCAAGCATTTCCAGGCAGTTCTTTCTTTCGATGCTTTTATTGCCATTGTTGTTATAGTCATTCCAGTCCATTCTTCCGTATCATCCACCCGTCTTTTGTTTGGCCGGCCTCTCTTTCTTTTATTCAATCTACTTTCTCAGAACAAAATTTGTACATCTGTAATGTAGTATTTCTGAATTGTCACATTACCCTATTATATTTGTTTGTTGTGAGCAAAAAACCCTTTGAGTACTCTTTACGAGAGTTGCTGTATAACTGTTCTTTAACCCCTTAACCGTGTATTTAACTGTAACTCAATGTAAAATGGACGGTCCATATATCCGGGATCCCCAGTTAAGGGGTTAAGTAGATTGCACACATTGAAGTATTTGATACTTTGATTCAAATTAAGATATCAAGATCTTCTATGATTCTATCATTATGGCACATATTATGCCTGCACGAATTCATGGCAGTAACGTTGTCCTTAAATTGATATGGTTTTCGTCAAAGCCAACTCTGTGATGTCCAGCAGTTGATTAGCTTCCGTACTTTAAAAATTTTCTTTCCACGTACAGCACGCAGATGCACTGTACGATTGCGGTGGACTTCACAGCATCAAATGGCGATCCAAGGTCACCGACGTCCCTTCACTACATGGACCCCTACCAGCCTAATCTCTATGCAAGAGCTCTCAGGGCTGTTGGTGAAATAATTCAGGATTATGACAGGTAACTTCTTACTGACTTTCTATCAGTTATTATTATTATTATTATTATTATTATTATTATTATTATTATTATTATTATCATTATCATTATCATCATTATTATTATTATGAAACTGGTGCTATAAAAGTGCATTATTATTATTATTAATTTATTATTATTGAAAGATTTTGCAGTAGTAGAAACTAATAAGAAGCATAGATTTCCTTAAGGGCATAGGCATTCATTTGTCAGCACTTAACTGATTGTTGTAATTTAATTTTACGCAAACACTTATGATTCGGCATGGCGTTATCATTTCTTTTTTAATGTTTAATGTTTGTCGTTGCTTATTGATGTTATTAATCATATTTTTTGCTGATTTTGGAATGTATGATTATGAATGCTTAAAAACAGAATTAAAGTGATAACTGTGCAAGGACCCAATGGTGCAGGCGTTTGGATAGTTGAATGGATTGGCATTAGTGGTTATGATATGGCTACATGTGTGTCAATTGATATTTTTGGGAGGGAGGGGGTACCGGTACTTCTCTGGTTAAACATGTTTATTGTTTATTTTGTTAGCCAGTTATCTGATAACGTTGCCTCTTTTGGAACAAAGACTGTTCCTAAAGAGAGTGATGTATGAGAAGATTTTCTTACAATGAATGTTGCACAGGATAATTCTTTTTGCTGCAGTGACAAACTGTTTCCTGCCCTTGGGTTTGGAGCCAAGGTGCCGCCTCATGGCCAAGTGTCGCATGAAATCTTTCTTGTGAGTCGGATTTCTTTCTAAGATGTTCCTAAACAGGGTTGAGGCTTAGCTGCTGTTTCAACTAATAAAGAGTACATGCAGGGCTTTTTTCTAGGAAAAAAGGTTTGGGAACTCATCCTTTTTTACTTTTTTTTTACTACTCAACAAAAGCGGGTGTGGGAACGCCGTACCTGTACGTTCCCAGACGCATTATTACATATCCAGAATTAAATATACAATCTGGCAAAAAGGTGTGGGAACGCCGTTCCCGTGCATTCCCACTGAAAAAAAGCCCTGAGTACATGTAAGATTTTCAAATGAAATTTAGTTGAAATGTGGCATATTGCAATACGTAGCATATCAGAACATTTAGGCTGTGACATCAGCGATTTAGAATATTTAAAAATGTTGAGTAAGGGTATGTAGTGAAAGAACATTTTGCTTTATGTAGTATGAGAGTCTTTATATTGATTTGACAACGTTTGCTATATTCTGTTGGTGCGAATGTTAGAATGGTCATCCTACAAACCCGTATTGTCAAGGTATTGACGGAGTTATGCAAGCGTACTATCGCACGCTGCAGGCAGTCCAGCTGTACGGGCCGACAAATTTTGCTCCTGTAATTAACCATGTTGCCAGGTAACAGTGAAACAGTTTTCTGCAGTTCAAATCCATGAAAAGCAGGGCTGGAAAATGTGATTTTAAAAACCTAGGTTTTTAGAGCTTAGGTTTTTTTATAGTTTGCTCTTTGCAGTCAGCAGTACATACAATATGATGTGGCAAGAGTTTAGAGAAGGTTTATGTATATTGATGAGCCGAACATTAAAACCTAAGAGACTTAAAAAGCCTAAAAACCTTTAAAAAACTGAAAAATTAAATTGTTATTTTTTTAAATATCTAGGGTTTTCCAGCCCTGTTGATATGATCATTTTAATGATAAATCAGAACTCAGGTTTTAATTTGCATAAGCTTTTGACTTTTTGTAAAAATGTCTTCTATTTAATTACACAATTAGCAGAGATGATGTAAATTGATAAATTATTCTTAATTTTGTATGTCTTTCACAATCTTTTCCCATCTTCATTCAGTTCATCTTTCTTCTCTTTGCTATATCAATCCCCATCATCCCAGTCATCATCTTCTTCTCGTGCATTATTCTCTCTCTCACTCTCTCACTCACTCACTCTCTCTCACTCTCTCTGCCCTCTCTTTCTCTCTCGTCCATCTTCCCCATGTGTTACACTCTCTCTCTCACTCACTCTCTCTCACTCTCTTTCTCTCTCACTCTCTCTCCCCCTCTCTCTCTCTCTCTCCCCGTCTCTCTCTCTCTCGTCCATCTTCCCCATGTGTTACACTCTCTCACTCTCACTCTCTCTCTCTTTCTCTTTCTCTCTCCCTCTCATCCATCTTCCCCATGTGTTACACTCTCTCACTGACTCTCACTCTCTCGTCCATCTTCCCCATGTGTTACATGACCTGTTTTGCAAACTTTGTACAAAGGATTGCATCACAGATGGGAAGAAGTGGAGACAACTACTTCATTCTGCTAATACTCACTGATGGCATTATTACCGATATGCCACAAACGTCTGAAGCCATTGTAAACGTAAGTTACTTTGATTTGATATCATTCAATTTTGTACTAATTATTTTATTAGACACTCATTTGTAGCTATGCTGTTACCGGTATGCATTTTATGGATGATTTTTTGTCATAAAGGAACTGAATAGGGCTGTGTGTCTAATACGGCGATTTTCCAGGAATTATGTGGGACTCGGAGGTCCTAGATATGCAGGAGAAATGCATAAAATTTTCCGCTTATGTGCCTAAATTTTTTCCATTTATGCGCCGCATATTACACTGTTTATTGTTACATTTATTACATTTTCGTAGAATTCTGAATTTGTTCTTTCATTTTTAGGCCTCGAGCCTACCACTTTCAATTATCATTGTTGGAATTGGCAATGCGGATTTTGAAGGTGAGCATGCATTTAATATTTGTTATTTTTTTTAGCTTTATGTGAATTTGCAACGGATATACAGGACTCGCAGATCTAAAAAAATGTGTGTCTTAGGCAGATGGTGCTAATTTCAGGTTTTTTGAACACTAATATAATGGCATTGCTGACATTGCGTTCATGACTGAATTTCATCAGACTTACTCGTTGGTCATGTTCTCTCTCTAAGAAACATCATTGAGGAATGATCAAAAGCTGTTTGATATTCAGCTTGTTCCAAGTTTAGTTGTTGCATTGGTAATATTACTTGTAATGAACTACCTATCTATCTATCTATCTATCTATCTATCTAATATTATTCTTGTTACGATGCTTTCAGGCGGTAATTTTGCTAATTTTGTTTGTAGCGATGAATATTCTTGATGGCGATGATGTGCGTTTGTCAGCGAGAGGCCGTTATGCAGAGCGAGACATAGTTCAGGTAGTGTACATGGTTTTACAGAAGTACGCAAAGTACCGGTAACTGAAATGATGCATACATGATATTGTACATGATATGATACATGATATTGTACATGATATGATACATGATATTGTACTTGATATGATACATAGCCTCAGTGAGCTTCGTTGCGTCTCTCAGTAGATCTGTCTCCATTGGTGGGATCTGACATTCATTGTGCTGAGATTGAAGGCACGATGTGATAATGTGGAAAGCTTTCCAATGGAATAGGGATTTGAACCAGAATGTTTCGTGAAAATTGCAGAAAGGTTTTGTCCTTCTACTGACCATCATATTCTGTGGTACTTAGTTACTGTGTTGAAGCAGTCGGTGTTTCAATGCAGCACTGCGTTGACGTATGAGAATTGTTAACGAAGAAGAATCACCGTATCATGATTGTTACTGTTGTAGTAAGTGAGTAGAAACCCATTCTTGTGTAAATTACAGGTACAGAAATGCAGAGCTGTAATATAAAAATGCAAAATGAGTACGGAAATAACTCATCTACATTGCCTTATGTAATGATATGAATATAACCTTTTACAAATTTGTTCAGGTTCCATCCAATTTTCAAATAAAATTTCTCTATTATTTAAAAAATTATTCATATACATATATAGAAGATCTCATGATTGTTAATTAGTGAAAATCTCAACCTAAAGAAAATTATTTCTCCATTAACTGCAATAAAGCTTATGACATTGGGTGTGATTTTGCAAGACTATTAATGCTACCATTCGTTGCCGTTGTCTTCTCTAGTTTGTTCCGTTTCGTGAGTTTATCGGCGGTCTCTACGGCAACGACTTGACTCGCAGTCAGGCGATGCTGGCGAAAGAAGTCCTCGCCGAGATTCCAGATCAGTTTCTCTCGTACATGAGAAAGAACGGCGTGAGACCTAAGCCGCCAAAACCCATCGGCAGTGGCGCCACCTAACAGGAGCCCGCCCTGCGGTATTTGGTGTTTGTTGCTGGTTTTCAACAGCAGTTCTTTTGTCAGTGGGATTGTCGAGAGTGACGTGGAAGAAACGATGATTTGATTGAGTTTTTCTCTCGAGAGAGAGAGAGAGAGAAAAGCAAGACTGATTTTTGTTTTGTCAGACGTTTCGAAAAATTTTGTGCCGTCTTCCTAAGTCGGTACTTTCTTTCAGTGTTTCGTCAAGGAGCATTCTTCGAATTTCGAAGCAGTTCATATTTGAGGAGTTGATGCCATTCCTTTATGCTATGCTGGCAGTCTAGATAAAGGAAACTGTTGCAATATTCATAAATATTTTTTCTTCCTCGATACACACAGTAATGACGTCACTACCTGAAGATGTGCCATTCATACGAGAAGTTAAACTTACAGAAATGCAAACAAAATTTTATACATTTATACAATTTTAGTCTGTGACAAATTACTGATACCTGTTGTTTAACACATATGTGGAGTTATAGTCTGGAATATCCTGTGATATGAAGTGGATTACTGCATTAGTAATTGACCAGTAACTATATATGTTTTTTGCATGTGCACGCGCACACACACTCACACGCGGACAATTTCTTTGGCCTATACCTTTGCAGTTTTTTTAATCCTTTCATCCTAGTCTGAGTTTCTAAAGCTGATTGATACAGGAGTCTGCTTTTGCTACTGAATGAATTATTGATCAACACAATGAGCTGTAAACTTGTATTTGCTGTCATAGTTTTTACAATTTTCTTGCATTGAATTTTTCAATCTTCATATTTTGACTTATTTCAGTGGTCGTTGTTAGGTTTTATTTGATTAAAACGCAGCATGAACTTTTGTAAGAACAATTGACGACATATATATTTTGGTGAAAGTCTTGAAATGGCCCTTCCAACGGCTTGGTTTGTTTCTACTGCTTCAATGGTTTTATATTTGGCCTTTGAATGTTTGAACAGTGGACATGGTTTCCGTGTCTTTGTGTGTGTGTGTATTGTGAGGATGCAGTCTTGATATCTTGAATAATTTCAGAGAAATTTAATAAATGTTTCTATTTTGTTTGCGTCGTTGATATTTGTCTTCTCGGCTGCCACATGCACGTGCATATTGTGTTTTAACAAGGCTAGTGCTTCTTTTCAGCTTTCCATTTTGACTACCTATGAGTACCGTGAAATTAATTACTGAAGAACGAATGTACACATTTTCTTTGTATTTTTTATTCGTGTTTTGCTTTTTGTTTGTAATCTTCTATTTTCCCTACTTAAATGCAATCTCCACGACTTTTCGTTTATTATCCACTTGGCTCGGGAACTTTGCATATCCTAGTTGCACTGCTGAACAAAGCGCTGTGTGTAATGGCATTTGTTTAAAATTTTTAATGCTGAAACAGAGAGCATTTTTCCAGATTATTTCTAGAAAAATTTGAAGATTTCTGAAAAGAGTAGAATTTCTGATCTTGTTCGTCATATCACAATATTTGAGCATTGCAGAATCTTATCTTAACCCCTTAACCGTGTATTTAACTGTAACTCAATGTAAAATGGACAGATATATCTGGGATCCCCAGTTAAGGGGTTAATGTGTGATTATTCCTAAGGATAGTGATTTCTGGTCCTTGTTTGTTATTTCCAGGTATTTTATGGGCATAACTGCTGATGCTTTTGGGAAATGTTTAGCTTCTAGAATATGTTTGATTGCTTCGTTAGAGTTTTTCGTTTGCCTTTACGGATGTAACGCTGCAAAGTGAAAGAACATTATGGTACATTTGTCAGCGCTTTTATACTGCTTATTATTGACATTTGTACGATATTTTAACATGTCATTCCCCCCGCTCCCCGGGAACCTATACGGTCAGGTCTGACCAAATTCATAAAGCTGCTGTTAAGTGGCTTACATGTGTGCTTGCTCAACCTGAAGCGGAAGACAGAGTTTGACAACGCACGGCTGATGTTAATGCCCGTTAATAGGTTGTCAGTGTTGTTCCTGTGGTTGGTATTTCTCAAGGATTATCTTACGGTTTTTGTGTACGATACTGAAAACTGCCTCTGTCGTTATATTTTCAGTTTGTGGCACACATTTATTTAGCTGCTGCTGCTGCTTCAGTTCCCACTAGAAAATTGAAGCTAAACATTGTCGAGCATGGTTAGCACTTGGATGGGTGACTTCCTGCAATTGAGTCATTATGCAGGCAACCACTTCTGCCTTTCATCGCCTAGGCATAGGTAAATGAGTAACAGCGTGAAGCTGTGAAGGTGAATGCAGGTATGGAATGATCGGTGACAAGCTACAGGCTTAATATGATCAGTGCTCGAATATTAGCGCTCAGACTCGAGTGCCGTATGACGTTTATCTTTGCCTTTACTGTTGTAGTTCAATTTCCGAATGCATTTTCTTCACAAAACCGCAAATGAATATATAAACTACGATAAACGTGTCTTGTGGCAGTTACGGTAGTACTGCCAGATATTCCCCCAACAGGCGGTTTGGGTTACGGCGTAGTACTGTAGGACGGTATTTTATTGTTCGTGTGTGTTGTAACTTCTGAGCTACATTTTGAAGCCAGTTTTATGATGTTTGCTTTTCAACAGAATTATTTTTATTGATTATTGTAATATGTTTACATACATCTATGGTTGTTATCATATTCAAAGCCAAGTGACGGTTGCATTACCTTTAGCCGTCAGTTGTGAAATGCTTGCAGATGGAATTTGATAAATAAAGCTTGGTGCAGCCAGCCCCAGTAATTTACTCTTCGTGTTATCAATGCCGTACTGTCGTTAAGCTGTCTGTATAATATAATTACTGAATTAATTATTTTGAATGGACTAGATGCTGTGGATATGTTGCTCTTTGCCATGGCTTTGTTTGTGCTGGAACGAGGTGGAACGGCGTTCCGGAAAATATGAAGACTGGTTTAATTTTTTATTGCAACATTAAGTTAAAAAATAGAACGTTTGAACTATATCTAATTGCCGTCTCTTTCTCAATTTTCTTACGATACATTCTATTTTTATCGATGGTCGAAACAATTAGAATAATTTTACGGCCGCTATGGCGTGTTGACAACGAGCTGCCAACTATTGCGTTCCGGAAAATAATATTTTACAAGGAAAGCCCTGCTATTTGCAGTGACTTTGGCATTCTGTTTTTTCATTTACCAGTTCCGTTATTTTGATCCGTTTGCAAACTTTGTTTGCTGGCTTTTTGCCCGGGTCGTCCGGCGATCAATTGGCATTTTCTTTGACGTAGAAACAAGAGCAGCAGAATTCACGTCTATCGATCGACTGCTTTTCTGTTTAAGTGTATTATTATTGTGTCGTATTGTATGGCCGAATGTTTGCCTGTTAACCCCTTAACTGGGGAATAAATCTGTAACTCAATGTAAACTGGACGGCTCTGAGCCGTCGCGCCCGGTTAAGGGGTTAAGGAACAGTCGAGAGTTAGGCCAAGTTTCTACTTCCCATATGTTTGTGTATTTTATATTGTGCTCGTAGTTAGCAATTCACGTTGCAATTTGACGAAAGCCAACGCTATGCCAATGTACGCATGCCTTGAAAATTTCCTCTGCAGATAATTATAATTGATGGACTGAACATTTTTATATAATTCCAATGCCTTGTGAAATTGCCATCATTCGTTTCTGAATGCTTTAAATTCATTTTTATAATATTTATGCTTTTTTTGATGAGGCTTAAGGCCATGTTAAAATATGAAAAAGACGATACAATATTTTATTATCATGGTATTATTGTTGCTGTCATCGCACAATGCAAAATCTCTAAATGTACAAAACTAGCTTGTACTCAATATGATGAGAATATAATATAGGCCTAACTAGATTTAAAGTGGTTCATGATGGTCTGCTCTGTGTGAGAACCACTATGTTTTGCCCATCCGATCTAATGATGTATTAAACTGATTGGAACATGATGTTTGTCTGTAAATAAAGGTTTCATGTTTATGTTTTACTCGGCAGTTGTTTGTGTTTGACGTAGGCAATATGGTCTGTTTAGTTGCGTACAACTCTTTAACATGGCCAGGGGTACGAGGTCCTATTCGGACAGGTACCGGTCGTGGGATCTGTGCAAAACAGATTAGGAATTTTTCGGGGGGGGGGGGGAAAGGATGGTCAAATCTGATGTGCAAAAGCTCCAAAGGATTCAAAATTCTATTGCCAGTAGGCCTACTAAAAGTCGTAAGCTTGGCCACATTAAACCTCTTCTTCGAAAATTACACTGGCTGCCTGTTGAACAGAGAGCTTAGACCTATTTTCAAGACTTTGTCTCCTGGTTTATAAAACACTGCGGTCCGGCCAACCTCAATATTTGAAATCTATGCTAGACGACCCAAAACATTCTCATTCAGCAAGATTTGCTAATTCATTGTTAATTATAGGCCTACCTAGAACCAACATTGAAATTGATAAGAGAGCTTTCTCAGTTTCTAACTTTCTACTGTACTAGCCCAAAAACATGGAACTCACATCCCTCGGCTGTCTGATCTTCCAAAGAATTGAGTATTTTCTTATCTAGACTAAAATTCCATATCGCCTTAACTTAGCATATCCTCCATATCTTCGCCTCGCTGTTTCTCACTGACTGATTCCTGGAATGACCTGGTCTTTAGCTGGTGAATTTGAAGTATACCAGTGTGAGGCACCTGGCGGTCTGAGGGGCCCCGGCGGGGTAGGCCTAAAAACGTTTTTTCTAATGCCCAAAAAGTTGACGGAGAAAAAAGGTCATCGCGTTTTTTGTGCTTGATCTCTCTTTTAATTTATCCTCCAGCAGTATGATAAGCAAAAAGAGGTCCCTTATGGAGCGCGCGGGGACCCTTATATTCCCCGGACCCCCCGCACACTGCCCAATTTCAAACACATAAAGACTGGCCTGAGTATTATGAATGGCCCTATAAAAGTTCATACTACTAATAATTATTATTAATTTTGCGACTGGGGCTCTGCCCCAGACCCAGCTGAGGAAACTCGAGACGCCCCTCCAAACCCCTAGTCGGATGACCCCAAGTTCGGCGGTATACATGTACAGTGTTTATTCTAGCCACCTTGACATTGGGGGATTTTGAAATGTTTGGGGGGACAAGGTCTGAGTCTCCACACTTGGGGGGATTTCCATCCCCAGCCAACATATAGAAAATTGGGGGATTTTAAAACTTGGGGGAATTCCCCCCAGAGAAGGCCTAGAATAAACACTGATACATGTAGGTAATTGTGTCCTTTCGTATTCTGGAACCTTCTACGCCACTGGTGAAACTATTTTCGTTTGTCATTCAATAATTATTGTTTCGTTTGCCTCTACTCTAGTGTAGCCTATAATAGGCCTACAGCCCGATCAGCTAGATATTAGTTTTCTGCTTTTACATAGGCTTGTATATAGGAGACAAAATTACAGCAATCAGTGTAGGCCTAAGTTATTGCGCAGTTGGTGATGCAAGATTATAGTGTCACCGAATGGTCTCCGAGACATCGTGGTTCAGGTTTGGCCGAAGGTCTAAGTTAATTAAGCAGGCCCTACACGAAGTCTGAGGGGATTTCCATTGGGTGTTTCCACCTACCCTAGGGCAGAGCGCAAATCTTCGGTTCCCGCCCGTAGCAGAAATAGCCTTCGAGGAACCTGATTGACAGCAGCGTGACAGACAGGATAGCAGGATACTCAGAGACCAAGCTCAGAGACATAGAAGATTATACAATGGATGATAAATACGACCAGATAACCTTAGCGGAATGACCGATCCGGGACGTCTGGCATGAGATCCAGAACGTACTTTTCATTCGTTGTGATCTTTTATTGTTTACTTTAGCACTTTGCACGCATACCGGGAAAGAAAAGAAAACGTGAACTGTACTCTAAATGTTCGTTCAACAATAGAAAAGTTGTGAAGAATATTTGTGGCCGGAGGATAAATAATGAGATCACAGATCCGGCACCTCTGAAAAAGTAATTTAACAACTGCCTTAAAATCCCGTGTAACCTCACTCTTTGTGTCTGTGTGTGTGTGTGTGTCTGGATGTGTGTGTCTGTGCGTGTATGTGCTGTTGCCCGTTTAATTAAGTACCGAAAATAGTGGAAATGGTTAAATTGGCCATCTATGTGAAAAGCTTGAAAAACACCGATGTATGTACCTGCGTTCGCTACCATATTTTCAGTGTTGCAATAAATACTTCACTGAAGTATTGAAATACTTTCATAAATACAGTACTTGGTTCTCAGGTAGAATTTAAATAGTATTTAAATACCCAAATACCAGGGTAAGTATTTAAATACTGGTAAATAAGTGTTAAATACTTTTTAAAATACTTGATAATGTATTTGACACATGATTCGCCACAGCCGCTGAACATCTTTTAGTCATGACACCAGTGGCGGCTCCAGGATTTGGCAAGTGGAGGGGGGCCGTTGGGGTGGCAACTTCTAATCATTGGGGGGGGGCAACCATTTGTTGTTAGGTATGTAGTATTAAGTATAGGGTCCCAACAGGGGGGCCACTGGAGGGCCAGGAACTCAATAGGGGGCACGAGCACCCAGGGCCCTCCCTGTGGAGCCGCCACTGCATTAGGCCCTACACTCGTTATTGCACAAATCATTACTTCATGAGCAAGAAAAAAACATATCGCGGGTGCAATGCGTCTAACAGGCCGGACTGTTTATATTTGTCTTCTTCTTCCTCTTCTTTTTTAGGTGCCCTGTTTTACAACGTTGACGACCATGGACTTCTACTCCTCTCTGTCGTATGTCGCTTGTAGCAGTTCTACTTCTGATATTTTGTCTTTCGCGTAGCATAGCAGGTTTTCGATGAACGTCATTCTTTGTCTCCCTCTTGCTCTTTTCCCCATCACTTTACCTGTTGCGACTAAGTTTTCCAGGTCTTTTTTCTCATTATATGTCCGATGAATTCTAATTGTCTTTTCTTTATCGTCTTTAACAATTTCCTTATTGAATTTGCCTTTTGCAAAATTTCCTGGATATATATTTGTAGGCCTCTTCTATTTGACGCCCGACGAAATAGTAGGAAGTCTTGCGCGTGAAAATTGCAATAAATCAAAAGTACTTAGAATTTCTTAAATACGTCCAAATAGGCCTACTCTATGGTATTTAAATACTATTTAAATACTTAATTTTGAATGGGTATTTCAATACGTTCTTAAATGCCGGGAATAAATGAAAGAACTTGACACGCTGAAAAAGGGAAACTTCGAATCTGTGTTCTCAATTATTGAGTGTAAGACAAATGCACGCAGTTTGGGTATTGACACTAAAATTGTCAGCATTGATTAGATTGAAGACGTCAGTTACAAAAATGGACAAAACTAGGCATAGGCCTATATGTGGGACAAAAAAGGAAATATAGGAAAATAGGAGGGGAAAGCATATGGAGGGGATCGCAAGCGATCGCCTCCATATGGTGTGTAAAACTGTTAATATTTGGTAACTAGGCTACCATTTTTCGTTTTCATTTAATTTAACCCCAATAGAATAATAACGACTAATTGGTGGTTATAAGAAAGAAATATAGACCTCTATCCTTTTTCCTGAAACTGGTCATCAATAATAGGCCAATACCTAGTTCTGTTGTTGATTGTTGCTGGCAGTTAAAGCCTTGTGCCGGATCTTGAAAGACAAAGAGCGATTAAGGTTCGAGTTCAAAGATATCGCATTGGGTTGTTATGTGTCAGATAGGCCTATAGACTTACAGCCTATAGCAACTGTTATACGAGCATGGTACAGCAAACTACAAATTGTACGTTTCAATTTAGGCCTATGTAGAACTATATATACATGTGCAACTGCCAGTGGCGGTTCCGTCCGCGTGGGGGGGGGTGAGTGGGGATGCATCCCCCAACGGACTTACTTTTTTTGCTTGTGAAACCTATTTTGGGGTAAAAGTCCAGTTTAAACTACGGAGAAAAATAATTGCGGATGACCTTTTGCTTGTCAACCTATCAACCTATTTATCTCGGTAAAAGTGTAAAAGTGTAGTAAAATTAGGGATGAAATTTCCAGTTTTCGGAAAAAAATTATTGATTTTTCCTCAACTTCCTATGAATTCATTTCCCCCTCCCCCCATCAAGAAATCCTCGAACCGCCACTGGCAACTGCTATTAGACCGTTGTCTGAATATGTCATATTAACCACTTAACTGGGGATCCCGGATATATCCGTTCATTTTACATTGAGTTACAGTTAAATAAACGGTTAAGGGGTTAACCCCTTAACCGTTTATTTAACTGTAACTCAAAGGGGCTAACCCCTTAACCGTGTATTTAACTGTAACTCAATGTAAAATGGATGGATATATCTGGAGTTCCCAGTTAAGGGGTTAATTGAGCTTGCGGAAAACGACGTGAGGTGGAAACTGACTACAGAAGATTTCGTCGCCACATGTTTTCCAACGAAGGCCGACATTGGTCGTTGACTTGCGGCAGCGTTGTCGAGCGACCTTTAAGCTACATACTCGAAGATCCAACGGATGTCGACACGATAATCTGGTCGGCGGATTTCTGCGCAATTCCGGCGGTGAAAACGGTAGCGCCACGGCCGCAGCAGCAGCAGCAGCGTCGGTCCCTGAGAGTCCTGACGATGATCCCAGACGCCGCTAATCCGGGATTTGCCAGACTTCTCGAACGGAACGCGAGCAGCGATTTCTACCGTTGGCCGATCATTACCGATCGTTGTTCTAAAGCGCACGACGGACGTTACGAAAAGTACTCGAAGGGCCCATCGATCAGAAGCGTGACCTACATCAGAGGAACTTTAACACGGTTAATCGATAGACACCTCTTTGTGGATGTGCTTCGATTGGTCGAGAACGGAAGGCCGCTGGAATGTTTGGTTCCTAGAGTTAGTGGACGCCATTCGTTGCCCAGTTTGGCCGCCAGAGGCACGGGAGTGGATAACCAGGAGAAGACTTCACGCGGATGGCCCAGTAAGAGTGATATCGAGAAGGTTGTTAACAGCGGCTGCTATCTCGTCGGAAAGGCGCATCAGAATAATCCGAACGATACAACGCAGTGGAGACTGTCGTTTTCGAATTCGGAAATAATTCTGATCGACGGTTGGACCGACGTCCAAAAGTATATCTATCACGTTCTGCGCCTGATCAAGAACGAAGTGGTCAAGACGTACTGTGGCGGAGACGGTTCGAGTGTCATGTGCACTTATTACCTGAAGACTGCGATGCTCTGGGCGTGCGAAGAGAAACCGCCGGACTTCTGGGAAGAAAGCAACGTCGAAAGATCTGTCTCTGAATTGCTATGTCGGGTGATCATATGGCTGATCGATCGAAACTGTCCAAACTATTTCATTCCGAGTAATAATATGATCAATCATCTGTCGGATGGTTTCGATCTATCCGGCGAAATTACGTCAATTATCTCTCACATAAACAGCATCAGCTCCGTGTTAGAGAAAACGCCTAAGGCGTATTGTCCTCCAAAAAGTGTAGTTATTTCAGTTCCAGACAACGTCCTCTGCTATCTTCAATCGAGTGCTGTCTTCGAAAACTTTGTCGTTCCTTCACACCCGAAAATGGAGCGGCGTTTTTTGGAGCGTATGGTGAATTCGGACAGTTTTGTTCCAGAGTTGGAATTCCTCTATTTGGGCATTCGCTTGCAACTGGAATGTACGCGTGCGCAAGACGGAAACCGCCGAAGCAACGGCGAACCGACTGTTTCGTCGCAGGCACTGAGGTGTTTTGACATGGCTGCAGACAGATTCCGGACCGGATCATCTGAAATAGTTCTCTCGCTAAACGATTCAGCGTCTGCGTGCCTGAAAAAGTGGATGATAGGGATCGATGCGAATTCGTTCGTGCCTTCAGAAAATCGAAACAAATTTAAGAGTTCGCTGCTAATTGCATTCGCTGGACAGGTTTGGAAGGCATTGCTCGAAGTTTTGGAGCGAATTTACAGGAACCTTTGCGTCTTATCTCGTCCGTCTACGCAGTTAACTTCCTGTACACGACAACGTTGGATTACCATTCAGCCGTCAGATGTTGTGACGGAACTCTAAAATGGTTTGACGCACTGATGGAAATCACAAACGTTAACTATTTGAACAGGTTTTTTCCTATTTTAGTAACCAGTGAATGGTCGGGACTATTCGACAGATACATTCAAACAGTGTTTGGCTTCGTTACTTTGTATCGAACGGACGACGTTGCCAAGAAGGATCGCCGTTTTCTTGTGGGACCGCCGATGGAGTTCTTCGATTGCCCCCGTTAGAACTGTTGAGCTACATCAGATACCAGTGTCTACGGAAACTCGGACATGGCGAGATATCCTTTCGGAGATATAACCGTAGCTACATCCCAGATGGTCGTTCTTTCTATATTTACCGCGATGACGAGAAATTTTCGCACCTTTTCCTCTGCGCGGCGGTCGAGATAAGTCCTAAGAAAAGAACGCTTGATTACAATCGATCACAGTTTAGTTTAGTTTGGTTCATTTCAACTCAACTCAAAAGCGGTTTTGTACATCACGCGAACATTTTGTTCGTTCGCGTGTGCGCTCAAAAGTCGATTCTCCAGTTGATTTTGATTTTACTATTTTAGTGATTTCGTCAGTGTGCTATTTGTGTGGGACAGTGTTTATTCTAGCCACCTTGACATTGGGGGGGGGAGTTTGAAATGTTTGGGGGGACAAGATTTGTCTCTCCGCGCTTGGGGGGGATTTCCATCTCCCAAGCCAACATATACAAATTTGGGGAGCTTAAACTTTGGGGGAATTCCCCCCCCCCAAAAAAAACAGGCCTAGAATAAACACTGTGTGTGGGACGACGTGAGATTTCCCGGTCACTATACTTACTGATTATCACCCGCTGGTCCACTCCATACTTGACAAGGAGAAATTTTCATGCTGCTATTTAATTAACTTATTTGTCATAATGAAATAATTGCGATTTCATATCACACTGGTCCGGTTCTTTCTCCCCACCCGCACCGCTGGTCTAAAATTGCTCATAGATTCCATTCTGGATTTAGTAGGATGGTGTCTTATGAAACTGCAGAATTTGTGTTTGTTGTAATAAATTTGAGCTGAGCTCTCCCAAATGTATCGTGTTTAGGCCCTACGTCCGAATCTAGTAGGCCTGTATATATATATATATATATATATATATATATATATATATATATATATATATATATATGTTACTTTTTGATTTGATATATATATATATACTGTATATATATATATGCAGTACATACGTATATATAATGGAGAGAGAGAGGGGTAAGTTACGGGTAACGGACGTTATCGACTTATGGGTCTTTTTCGTAAAATGTCATTTCAAATCGGAAAGATTATACCTCTCGACAGTGGCGGTTCCAGGATTTCTTGGTGGGGGATGAAAAGAATTCACAGGAAGTTGGTAGGGGATGAAAGGAGAGTGATAAATCAATAAACTTTGCCGAAAAAGAAAAAGTCTGACAAGCAAAAAGGCAATTTTTCCGAGTTTTACTAGACTTTTACCGAAAAATAGTCCGGTGGGGAGATGCATCCCCACTCATCCCGCACGTGGAACCGCCCCTGCGCCTATCGAATTCTAAAGAATTTCCTTTTAGGCGGGTTTTTAATTTAAAGTCTGATTCTTATGCATTGAGATTTTGGAGAACATATTTTAGGAATGTCAGAAACTTAATAAGCGAAAGTGAACCACTCGTGTATGGACTGCTACGAGCACAGAATCTCATTTGAATGGGGTGGGGTGGGAGTTGCTTTCACTAGCAGTGCTTGGCCATCGTTCTAATTAGCATTTCTTTTGCCCCTTTGGGAAAGGAGTCTGTGTGCCTGTGCATCGTTGACCACCTTGAATAAAATTGCAGTATGTGGTGCGCGTAATAATAATACTGATAATAATGGGCCTACTGATGATGATGATAATAATAATAATAATAATAATAATAATAATAATAATAATAATAATAATAATAATAATAATAATAATAATAATAAGAGAAGGAGGAAGAAGAAGAAAAAGAAGAAGAAGAAAAAGAGGAGGTAAAAGAAGAAGATATCAAAACTTAGCGAATAGATATGTCTAAACTGGTCGAATGTCAAAATTAATCACAGAACAGATGAAAATGATAAACACTGAGGACTATTAATTATCTGTTGACGTCTTCTCGTACTGAAAGGTGTTCTAGGCGTGCATATACGATTCGATATATTCAAAGAACAGCATCAACATGTTGCCCTAAACTCATCTTTGTCCGGAGACAATTAATTGCCTGTTTTCGCTCCAGCGTGTGATTAGCGCTGTCGTGGCGATAACGTTCTGGTCCACTTGGACCAGTCTCATCATCTCTTTTAACTTCTATAGCGCCACTTTAGTAATGTCCCTGACATCACTCGATGGTCGTTCCTTCATTTAAATCGTAATAGCCTATTCTGTAACGCTTTGGTCCATTATTTAGATCATTCTGACCTAGGGGCCGTCCATAAATGACCCGCTGAAATGGGTAAATAATGATATAGGCCTATATATAATATTATATATATAAATATAATATATATACAGTATATATATATATATATAATTGTATAGTGTATGACTTCAAATGACCAGATATAATCGTATTTATGCACAAGTAAGATCGATAATTAGTAAGCGAAATGGCGCCAAAATTTATATAATTTATATATTCATATTGACATCGCGGTCTAAAAATCAATTTGCTTCTGCTTCCGTCTTAAGTGAGTAACTAATTTCTGGCCCAAATATCGGAGGTCACGAGTCCAGAATACGGCCCTGGTTCGGTGCTCCAGATTAGCTTAATATGTGCAGAATGTTTACCGCGGAAATATGCTGCTTAGTATCGGTGATATCGATCCAGCTCTGTTACTTTTAGGCAGGGTCGGTGTCGTGGGCCCGCAAAATCCTCACGTGCGGAGATAGGGCCTACCCAGTGTTTACTCTAGCCACCTTGACATTGGGGGGGGGAGTTTGAAATGTTTGGGAGGGGACAAGATTTGTCTCTCCACGCTTTGGGGAGGGGCGAATTTCCATCCCCCAAGCCAACATATACAAATTTGGGCGGGGAGAATTGTAAAACTTTGGGGAGGAATTCCAATTTCCTCCCCCCCCCAAAAAAAAGGCCTAGAATAAACACTGGGCCTACCGGCGGTCACGGGGTCTCGTTTTTGCATTTAAAGTTATGGCCTTTGAAAATAAACTAATAGGGCCCATCCTTATTCTGCAGGAGACCCAGCCCCCGGGCCTTGGTTTTATGAGTTGGTAGG
>CM030837.1:3706974-3731974 GCA_018105865.1 Metaphire vulgaris | reverse complement strand
AGGGCACCACTGAATGCGCCCAGCAATGCTGAATAGTCACTCTTCAAAACTTAACGGTGACAAAACTGATTTGTACCATACTATAAATGGTGTCTAAACAATCAACTTAACTGTGGAGATATGTAAGATCTTCTCAAGAAAAGAAATAGTTAGGCCTATATCTCCAACGTACAAGAAGTTACAAGTCTCCGATTTAAGATCACAAAACAAGAGAAATCAATAGCAATAGTAGTTTATAATCGCACAGTGAGAGTTGAGAATACGTAACGTTATAACTTTAACTTAGACCACGTGTTTTCTTTTACATCAGCTGCAGTCGAGCTCTTCGCGTTTTTCTCGGCATACAGCAGAGATCCCGTTGTGCTCAGTAGTCAGTACCTTACAGTGAAAAAACCAGTGACCTTTCTAACCGGGTCATAAATTCACATTTCAGTCATTTTTGCGGTTCACTCTTGACCGGTTCGCAAATTGATCTTCGGCCCGCCAAAGGCTTCAGAACCGTGGCGTAGCCAGGATTCCAGAATAGGGGCACGGCGACACCCCCCCCCCACAAAGTCTTGAGGAGCAAAAAGGGTCGTTGACTCGTCGTCTCAAGGGCTTTAAAGTCTGGTGCATTCTCCCCAACTTCTTGCCGATTTTTGTACGAATCTCGCGACCGGACCGACCAAAATAGGGGCGCCCCTCCCCCGTGCCATCCTCCCGTGGTGGCTACACCAACTTCTTCGAAGCAACGGAACACAGACTTCCTAGTCAGAATCGACGTTCATATTCCGAAAATTCACGCAATAGTAATAACAGCAACAGCTTCAGTGAAACGATGCGAAATTCGTGGCATCACTTCTCGGCCGTATACGTTGACGTTGGTTGATGGGGCTTCTTGAAGACGTCTTCGTACGAAGGAGGGTAGAGTAATGCGGGGGGTAGACTGGGAGCAAACGGTGCGGAGAAGGAGGAGGCAGTTGGCGTCGTAGAGGACGAGAGAGGAGTCGTTACGGCGCTGACGCTAAGAGAGACGTCTCTGTAGTAGACAGGAACTTCGCTGCAGACGCAGGAAATCGTATTGCGGCCTAAATGGAGAAATATTCAAATACAAGACCACTCTGATGTACTGTATTCATGCATTCAAGTTGTTTTTCTGCTAGTAGTAGTAGTAGTAGTAGTAGTAGTAGTAGTAGCAGTAGCAGTAGCAGCAGCAGCAGCAGCAGCAGCAGCAGTAGCAGCAGCAGCAGCAGCAGCAGCAGCAGCAGCAGTGGTGGTGGTGGTGGTGGCAGCAGCAGCAGCAGCAGCAGCAGCAGCAGCAGCAGCAGCAGCAGCAGCAGCAGCAGTGGTGGTGCAGCAGCAGCAGCAGCAGCAGCAGCAGCAGCAGCAGCAGCAGCAGCAGCAGCAGCAGCAGCAGCAGCAGCAGCAGCAGCAGCAGCAGCAGCAGCAGCAGTAGTAGTAGTAGTAGCAGTAAGAGAAGTAGTAGTAGTAGTCACTATAATTAATATTTAAAGCCCACCTCCCCACCCCTTGGCCACCGTTTCTCTGATTCGATAAGTAAGAAAGATGGCAATGACTACTTCATTCTTAGGCGACGTCGTTTCTGTTTTCGCCCTCTGACCTTGACCCTTTGACCCGTGAACCCACGGTCATTGCGTCCGGTCACTCCGTTGCCCAAAGACGCTGGCGCAGCTGTAAATCACCACTCGGACGTAACAGAATATGAAACGTTTTAACCCCTTAACTGGGGACCCCGGATATATCCGTCCATTTTACATTGAGTTACAGTTAAATACACGGTTAAGGGGTTAAACCGCTTGTGTGTATATATATGTGTATATATATGAATATTATATATATATATATATATATATAGAGAGAGAGAGAGAGAGAGAGAGAGAGAGAAGCGGGCCGTTGAGAGAAATTCCCGGCCCCTGGACAGAACAGTCACGGGCCCCTAGAAAGTTCGAAAGTTTATAATATTTATATAGAAAGTTTGTCTTCAAAAAATTTTCAACAGTTTTATTCGGGTCAAGTGTGAAAAAGTGGCGATGACGTTAAAATGGTCCGTGTAATGTGTCAGGTTTCGCTGTGCCTTGACACGTCCGCGGCTTTAGACAGCGAATCGGACAGTAACTGTCTATACCAAGATGGGTCACCGTGATAACTGCCTGACAAAGCAGCCGCACACAATCATCAAAACACCCACAACAACCGGATGATCCCCGGAACACAAGACAGAAAGGGACTGCTTTTGACGGAAAACGCTAATAATGCAATAAATAACAAATGTACAATAAATACCTGATAAATACACACACATTCGGACTTCACTAGCAATATGGAAATTGACGTGAATATATAATAAATTATTAATACATTACATTTACATCGCATCGAGTAATGACAGCACAGTCAGTGGCGGCTTCACAGTAAACCCGAGGGGCCGTGCCCCTATTGAATACTTGGCCCCCAGTTGGGCCCCATACTTTACCTACGTTGGCCCCATGTTTAGGGGTTGTCACCCAACGGCCGCCGCCTCCCCCCCCCCCACTTGTCAAATCCTGGAGCCGCCACTGACAGCAGCACACCTCCGCGAAGTCTCCTCTGGTTTCCGACGTAAGACTGGCGTTGTTGTTGTTGTTGTTGTTGTTGTGACCGAGGCGGAAGTTGAATCTTGCGCATGCGCACAACGAACCAAAGGACTGCGATCCAGAAGAGACAGACGGCAAATCCGATAGGAACGAACAGAGTCCAGACGTCTTTGGCGGCCGCCGCCGCCGCCGCAGCACCCTGCTCCTCTTGACCCCCTCCCCAGGGCGCCGTCTCTTCTACCCCTTTCGAACGACTGACGTTACCCGCGATCAAACGCTCCGGAATTTCTGCTGAAAAACGTTCTCAAGATAAAAGATAAATTGAAAATGTGTGTGTGGGGGGGGAGCAGAAAGTGCAAATCTTCCGTATGGATCTCACATGACGCTGTGAAATCGAGCAAAAATATAGAAGCGACAATTTAATTACGGGCATTTTTTTAAAATTAAAAATGCTGTTACCATTCCGGGTCGGTTATAAACGTTGGCATAAAGAACAGTGAAGGAACGTTAGAAGACTATTTCATATCTCCTCATTTTCCAATTGAGTTGCATTTGTTGCGCCTCTCTTAGAACGCAACGCACTGCATCAAATTCGTCGACCGTTTAAAATACGACGAAATCGCAAAAGAGACGAAAGAACTTTAAACTCCAGAGATCCTAGACATTCTAGGGCTCCATGGCTCCCAGTGGTGTAACCGGGGGCTCTTGGTGGTCAGTACGGTCCCCCACCCCCATGCAATTCGAACTCGAACTGATCTCCGTTATGTTTCTGGGGGAAAGAGCTCCTGCGCTAAAAGTCCCATATATTTTGTTTTATTAGCGCTGATGGATATAATACAAATGGGTCGTCGCCGACCACAAAATGGGTTTAACTTGTTGACTCGGCCGCCGGGGCGACGCTCCTGTCGCTCGTCAGAACCCAGATATAGAAATCTCTCGATGTAAGAGATAAACACGAAGACTGGACTCAGCGTGCAGAAGATAAGACAATAAACCAGAGGATTGAAGACAGTGCACGAAAGAACGGCAAAGAGGAGGAGGAGGAGGAGGAGCGACAGAGGAATCAGATATAATAATAATAATAATAATAATAATAATAATAATAATAATAATAATAATAATAATGCGATTTAAGGTGGCTTAGGAGGCTAAGTAAGCCTGTGTGAAAACCACTGTAATAACCAGTCATCCGTGTAATAATAATAATTTAATAAATAATAATTATGCACTTCTATAGCACCAGTTCCAATACCAATGGGTATCAATCGATGGTACTTTAAATCCATCCGCAAAAGACCAGGTTCATTCCAGAGATCAGTCAGAGGGAGAGAGCAAGACCGACTAGCTATGGAGGAAAAGCTAATTGAAAGAGATGTGTTTTAAGTCTGGATCTGAAAATATCCAAGCAATTAGAAATCTGACAGCCAGAGGGAGAGATTTCCAGATTTTTGGCCCAGAAATAGAAAAAGCTCTCTTACCAATTTCAGTGTTGGTTCCAGGTACATTTAACAATGAATCAGCAAACCTTGCTGAATAACGATGTTTCGAGTGGCTTAACATACATAGATTTTAAATATTAAGGTTGGCCAGATTGCAGTATTTTAAAACCCAGACCAGTTTTGAATACAATTCTCTGTTCTACCGGCGGCCAGTGTAATTAAACGATTACCTAAATTGATTGATAAGTGCGTGGTATCAGTAGCAGTGCATCTGCATTCTCATTTTGCATTCTTCTCAAGGGCAGATTGTCGTAAGCTGATTCCCAAAGGAGGGCGGGTGACAGTGGAGCGATCGAGCGGCCTAACATCGAGGTCCGTATGGCTAACCCGAGGCTCTGCCTGCCTTGAGTTCTGACCGGTGACAGCAGCGCATAAATAATAACCCTGCGCTATATAAAACTGTCTCTATGATGCAGACACCTGTTTCCGGGGGCGGGCTGGTCATTCATTAGTCAGGCGTCGTTTATTTCTCCATCCGGTCTCTGCATCGATTTCTTGTTCCCATTTGAGCATTTGGGCATTTGTCAGTTTTCTACCAGTTACTAACTTTAGCAACTAAACATAGTTCATATTTTTACGAACGCTTCCTAATCCTAGCATGGCATCGTCTAAGCACTTTGGATTTCGAAAGAAAACCGTAAACGATTTCATTCGGGATATAATTTTGCAGAAGTACGCCAATTTTATCATGCATTTTGGCCCTATTTAGTGTAAAATCTTTTTACTATGAAACAGGGTGATATCGTTTTTTTGCCCACCCGGTATGCTTTCGAAGTTTTCTTTCGCGTTGCATTGTGACAGACGACGACATTCTGAAAGCTCTGTAAATTAATACAGTCCGGTCGTAAAAACGCTCCGTGGATGGAGAAATCTTCCGGTGTTGAAAAATTAATCCTCCCCCATACGGAGTCTTCGCACGGTGGATTCATTTTAAAATAAATTCGCCTATAGGCAGTGGCGTAGCTAGGCAAAGTGCCGCCTGGGGCGAAAATAAAAAGTGCCGCCTTTTCGCGGCGGAAAAATTTCAAACTTTTCTGGAAAAAACCTTACCAATCAATTCTCCGAAAAAAGTCTGACAGGCAAAAAAACGTTATCGAGTCTCTAAAAAAAGTCTGACAAGCAAAAAACTCTAATAAAGGCTAATAATTATAACAAAAATTAAAAAATCTCGAAAATGCCGCCCCTAGGGCAAATGCCGCCTAGGGCGCTTCGCCCCTCTGCCCCCCTCGCTACGCCACTGTCTATAGGGGAGAAAAACGAAATCTCTCCTATATTTAAATGAAACTTCCGCTGCCCGTAAAATAATTCCACCCCAAAATAAACTCACCTCATTGATTAAAAGTCAAAGATACCGAAAGGGATTCAAGTGAAATATTCCAAGTGTCAACTGCAAAAACCACGGATTAAATATATATCGCTTCTAATTCATGTTTTATAGCGCACGCTTTTCCGTTACTCCATGTTCTTGTCCGCTTCCGTCGAGTTCCCACTTTTAAATTTAACAGTTAACATTATTAGAGCGCTATCGGCGCATATAACTGACATTAACCCATATTATTCCATTGCAAGAAATAAGGATTTATTTCACCTAATTAGTTTGTTCTGTATTAGAAGACACGGAAATAAACATTATTAGCCTATATTTTTTTCTCAAAGTAGTTTTGCCCGTCAAAAGAAAGGGAACGTAAAAGGTAAAAGGGGAGGTGATGTTCTAAATAAGGCGATTTCATTTTAAGACAGATAATTCTCCGAGGCATAGACTAATTTGTTAATTTATTTTCAAATAAAACTTCCGGCGGAGGCTTTATTTGAGGGAGACTTTATTGAGTGACACCGGCTCCATTACAATTCGACGTTTGAGGAATGGAACTTATTTAGTGCGCTTTGTCGAGGCAAAAACAGCTCTCTGTCTCTGTCTCTGTCTGTCTCTGTCTGTCTCTGTCTGTCTCCCTCTGTCTCTGTCTGTCTGCCTGTTTGTCTGTCTGTCTCTCTCTTCTTTTTCTCTCTCTCTGTGCATGTGGAAATTAGAATTCTTGACAATGAATGGGCGCAGAGGCGGCATTTCAGAATAGAAACATTAGCACGAGAAAGGCCGATTCATTTACCAGACACCTGCACACATCTTTATCCTCTGTCCATCTGCTACTCTCTCTCTCTCTCTCTCTCTCTCTCTCTCTCTCGCAGAGGAACAAGGTGAAGCAGTGGAGCCGAAGGCTAAACGCCGTTTCAGCGAGGCGCCACATAAATTCCAAGGCATATATACTGTGTTATAGTCACCTGAGCACGACCAACGACTCCAGAGATTGGCACAAGATGGCGTCGTGCAGACCACGTGACGTTCAACGCAGACGACAGCCGAACAGCAGACTATTTGTTGTTCAGACGATATATCGTCCGAAGAGGATGCGGTTCTCGATGACGTCATCGCTGAAGGCGGCGTCACGTGACCCGGTTGCAGCGACGTAAATGAAACGTCAGTCGCGAGACGAGAGACTAGGCGAAGTGAAATGGCAGAACGGTTGCTAGGGAACACGCTGTAACGACTAACGATTGAATAGATTTTGTATATTAATAGTATAGTCACAGAATAGCTTATGAACTCTTGATTCAATATCTGTTTGTCGATCGATGCGAGAAGCAAGTCGCCAGTATAATCTAGCAAAACACTGACGAATTCTATGATGGGTACATGTAAGCATTCCACCACAACTCTTATTTTTGACAACTTCGAGAAATAATTTTGAAATTCATATTGACAAAACACTCCTAAACCTAGAGCCTTATCGACATTTCGACCACATTTTCATGCAATAGAAGAATTTTCTTTCAGAAAAATTTAACAGACTTCCAGACAACTAAAATTACCTTAACATCCTGAGTTAATTATTCTTCAATTCTACCGAAGCTTGCTGTTACTTCGTTCCACTGTAGACTCAAGCTTTTATACACGTCGTAGTTATGGATCACAGCTTTACGCAAAAACTTTTTACAATTTCCTCGGGCTAGTTTGCTTAATACCACGGTGAGCCGAATAAGTTTTTTTTCTTAATTCCGCGACTGTCCGCAGTGTTGCGTTTATTAAGCAAATTGAGAACTTTTAAGATCATTTAGTTACGAAAAACGTTCTACAGCAGATGTCGCTGCGTGACGCAAGTTTGTCAATCCAAACGTTGATTGATTTTTATGAAACAACAGCTTTTAAACGACGAAATCAAAGAATACACCAGAATCTTAATAATTGCTAAATAAACAATAAATGCGTCACTAATTTCGTCATTGATCACGTGGCCGATGGTATCACCAATCACCAGCCAGCGTCAAATTTCGCAAGATTCCGCGGTAGATTAGAAATTCCGCGGACACGGTCAAAGCCGCGGCTCAGCTCAAAATGCCGCGGTCCGCAGAAACCCGCGGCCCCCTATATAGTCGTGATGGCGAACATTGAGAATTTTATTACACCCAAATCTAGAACGAGAAATGGCGCTACAGAATCTTCTCACCCGAGTTCTTCTTGTCGTCGACTCTGTCGTCCAAACCGTAGCTGAACGCGAAGCTGTCGCCGGATCTTAACAGACCTCGAAGCCGGATGTAGAAATACTCGGCGAAGGCGAACGTCTCATTTCCGGCGACCGGAAGGAAAGATGCCTTACGTCCGACGGCGGCCAAGAACATCGATGCTGGAGTGGTCCTCGACACTTCCGGTCCGGCCCGAAGATCGCGGCGTTCGCGTATCCGGTGAAAGTCGCTTCCGTCGGCGCTGGAGTATGGAACCGTCTTTGGACAGACGGCGCCCGACAGGTCGGCTGCGTGAGCCAAGTTTGGGCCGCCAAACATTCATTGATTTCTTTAATAAACAACAGCTTTTAAACGTATCGATACGATGAACAGTTCTGAGCGTATATATCAGATCAATAATAATTATTGGCAGTCGAAGTATCTGACAGCGAAAGATCAATTAATTAGCGCTAGAAAAATGTTCGCAATTTCGAAGCGAAACAGCACAGACCGAGCTTATTGATTGTACTGTCGCCCAGATCTCACAATTTATGAGAGAAAGACTTGATTTTTACACCCAAATATAGGCCTAATGGCGCTGTCAAACCAAAGTTTTTTGTCGTCGACTCTGTCGTCCATCCTGTAGTGAAGAGCTGTCGCGGATCAGACCTCGAAGCCGGAAGACTCGGCGAAGGCGAACGTCTCATTTCTCAAATTTGATAATTATGAAATTTGAGCCGTCCTTTTCCGGTCCATTGTGGAAAATAAAGATTATCCGGTGCAGTCGTGCCTCGGCGCCGCAATTTTTAACATTGCCGTCGCCGCTTTATTTACGGCGATGAAGTTCACATATTACTGTGAATTTGTAAAATTCTGAACGGGCGACGTCGACGCCAAAACTGGTTGCGATGAACAGTTTCGTTTATAACCGTCAAAGGAGTTTTTCGTAGTCAGTGAATTTGACATGAAAGATCAATTAATTAGCGCTAGAAAAATGTTCGCAATTTCGACGCGAAACAGCTAAAATTGAAATCGATCTCTCTAACTATATTGCTTCAATTATAGAATGATTGATTTCACAGACAATTTAGGGACAAACATGGACTTGATCTTTGTGGCTTACTAGGCATTACTGCCTCTGTCAAACCAAAGTTTTAGAGATCTGGTTGGTTTGAACCATAAAGGCGGATTTTATTAAAACTAATCCTACCAAAAATAAAAAATTGTTTTTTTCCATCAAAATAAAGGTCTTTGCAGTAGTGCTGGATTTTTGGCAATTTTAACATTGCTTTTGCTTTATTTATCAGTGGTTCGCATATTAGGGGCGGGGTAAAATTCTGTTGCATCAACATCAAAAACTGGTTGCACCGAAGTTTCATTTTCGACCGTCAAAGTTAGTTTTTCGTTCAGTGGTTAACCATGACCCTTAAACTTAACCCCTAACTTTAGAAATGATGAAAATGATAGGTAAAATTTTTTCGCTCGTCTCTGAAACTCTGGGGCACCAATTAAAGAATGATTGATTTCACAGACAAGAGGGCATCACGCCATAGCCCCCAGACCCCATGAGGCAGCCTACCCAAATGAAAGCCACTAAATCCGCTAATGGTTTGAACCCGCTCCGTCAGCCTACTGCTCCAGCGCGTAACCCACTCTGCCATCGAACATACGGTCGCAGGCAGTGGCGTAGCTAGGGGTGCAGAGGACAGGCCGCTAAAACTAAAACTAAATCTAATTTTCATAAAATTGGCGCCTTTTTGAAAATTACTAAAATAAAAATTGAACTCGAATGAAAAACGTATCCATAGCGACGACATTTCGATCATTTGTTTATTCGTCAAGACTTTTCACCTTTCTTGGAAAACATACTCGATGTGCCCCCCTCCATTCCGGATTCTTGGCTGGATTGAAAACGTGACGCCTTTTATTATGATCGCCAACACCCACCCCCCCGGTGTTAAAACCTGGTTACGCATTCGCAGTGCAAAAATGCTTCGGCTCTCTTACCCTACTGGTGCAAAGAAATTAGAGGAGTTTTTGTAAGTCCGGTCGTCGTCAATAGTAATTGTTAATTGATTTTGAGCGGATACACCTGAAGCCTCTTATACCTGAAGAGATCGATAGATTGGTGACGGTCAATCGAAGTCTTCGATCGGCCGGACGAGGGACTAGCACCCAGAGACAGTCGTAGAAGAAGCCCCCCATCGACGGATCCTCCGTGTCTGCTGCTCCGGTGTTGAACTGCACCGAACCATCCAGAAGAACCGAGCGAAACTCCGGATAGCTTCCACAGTCTTAAAACAATGGATCGCCAAACACATCGCTTTCACAGCAAATGCCAAGACTAAAACTATAATTCTGATTCTACTACTACTACTACTACTACTACTACTACTACTACTACTACTACTACTACTACTACTACTACTACTACTACTACTACTACTACTACTACTACTACTACTGCTACTACTGCTACTACTACTACTACTACTACTACTACTACTACTACTACTACTACTACTACTACTACTAATAATAATAATAATAATAATAATAATAATAATAATAATAATAATAATAATAATAACATAGGGCCTTAAGCAGTGTGGTGTGTAAGAGTCAAAACCCAGTTTGAGAAGAATCAGACCCCTTTGAGGATAAAGAATTTTAGTCGTTTCATTTTGCTAAATACAGTATACGCTGTAAGTAAGTAAGTTAGTTAAATTAGTTGATGACAGCATGGCAGTTCCCTCGGAATGAAGATGCTTTGTTTCGGATGATGCTCACCTGTAGATGGAAGCGTGCAACTGTTCTTTGTTTGAGAGGATTCTGTTAACACAAAGTCATTCAAGAAAACAAATCTTTGCATTCTTCAGAAGAATTCCTTCTGAACATTAGGTTGAAATAATATTTTCATATGCGGTGATATAATATATTTTATATCGTTATATATATATATAAATATAGTATACGTCATTTAACACTTTTCTTAGTTAAATGATTTTTTTGAAATATTTGACAAATTTTCGGAATGAAGATGCTTTGTTTCGGCAAATTTTGCTCAACCTTTAGATTTTTTGGAATTTTTGCAAATTGTTTCTTTGTTTGAAAGGATTCAATTTTAACAAATTTTAAGTCATTCAAAAATTTACAAATTTTTGATATTTCTTTGCAATTTTTGCAATTTTTTGAACATAATACATTATAAAATAATATTTTCATATGCGGTGATATATATAAATATATATATATATAGTATATATATATATATACTTTTATATATATATATATATATTTTTATAAATATTTGAAAAAATATATATATGGGAACTAGCAAATTGTGAGCCAACAACAATGTAATTTTATAACATTTTTCCAATTTTTTGCAAATTGTTTTGCTTTTTTTAGTAAATTTTTTATTATTATTAAATTTTAGGGTTAAAGTTGGAAAATTTACAATTTTTGATATTTTTGCAATTATTATTATTTTATCATCATCATCATCATTATTATCCAATATTTTCATTTCGTTACTCTCGGCATAATCGGTCAAATGACAAAATTTGTGTATATATTGGGATTTAATATTTTTTTATGGGAATTTTGAGGTTTTGGGGAAACTTCCTGAGCCAACAACAATGTAGTAAAAACTGGTAATCGGTTATATCCGATAACGTGAAAGTTCTCTTAGGCGACTGCGTTATTAGTAAATTATTATTATTATTATTATTATTATTATTATTATTATTATTATTATTATTATTATTATTATCATCATCATCATCATCATCATCATTATCCAGCGGCTTTCATTCGTTACTCTCAACATAATCGGTCAGAATGCAAAATTTGTGTAAGTGTTGGGATTTATTTTTTTTTTTTTTTTGGGAATTTTGAGGTTTTGGGGAAATCTCCCTCCTAACAGGCCTGTATAAAACACTGGTAATCGGTTATATCGATAACGTGAAAGTTCCGTGGAAGGCGACTGCGTTATTATTATTATTATTATTATTATTATTATTATTATTATTATTATTATTATTATTATTATTATTATTATTATTATTATTATTGCTCCTTATATCTAATCGGGTGCACCCGACGAACTGTTATACTCCGTTACCTTTGAAATGAACCGTCGCCTGAAATCCGATGGATGGAATGGCTGAGTAGGTGGCGCCCTCTGAAGTGGAAAACAGCAGACTGACGACTCCGGCCATCGAAATGATCGGTCTTTTATCGTCGCCGCAGTGGCGTTCGACCGAACCGCAGTCGGTAAAGTCCTCGGCGTTACAGACCTTTAGCAACCCACCCAAAACCATTCGATCAAAACCTTGGCGGTGGGGTCAATCGTTGCGACACCCCCGCCACCCTTCGCCCCTTTCGATTCTCTATCCTGGGGGTCATGATACCGACCCTCAATCACTTGGAACCGTTAGACGGTCAAGAGAGGCGATAGAGAGAGAGAGAGAGAGAGAGAGAGAGAGAGAGAGACAGACAGACAGACAGACAGACAGACAGACAGACAGAGACAGAGACACAAGTAAATCATTTTACGATTTCAACTCAATAAGAATTTCAACGATGAATCATAACCGAGAATTTCACTTCTCGTTCCTCCTTGATAACTCTCAATCTTTCCTCTTCCATCAAACCAGTCATCCCTCAAAGTCTGAAATCGTGTTTTTTTCACATGCACGGCACCAGAACTCTGGGACTCGATCCCATAATCCCTCCTTCCCTCCTCCTCCTCCTCCTCCTCCTCCTCCTCCTCCTCAACTTACGCCACGGTCAAACAACAAATTCGGATATAATGACGGCGTCTATGCCAATTCTTGTCATATCAATATCTTCTCACTTCCTTAGATCAAAACCCAGAATTTTCTCTCTTCCAAAATCATTCCCTCAGTCTGGACTCTGGACTTAGCGCTTCGTTTAACCTGCAGCTATTTTAACGGTACGTTAAGTGTTGAAAGAATTAGCAGCTGCCAAGGTACGGCTTTTACGGGCGCCATATAAACCCGCGAGACTTGTATCCACTAATGCCTCGTTTAATTATCATTATAATCAACGGATCCTTGTTCAATTTTATCTCTATACATTTGAGCAGCCGAAGGAGGTGAAGATTTGCAACCTTTCAGGCTTTCACAAGCACCAAAGTGAGGAAATTGTCAACGTAAGCTGTGGATTGTCGCTTTCAGTGTATTGCCATAAAAACTGCACTGAAAACTACGACACGGAGAAAATAATCAACATAAACAAGCATCAAATCTACGCTACCAAGTCGGATGGACGTCAGCATGCAGCCAGGGGCGTAGCCAGAAATTTGATTTGGGAGGGTATAAATATTTTGGGTGGGTATAAATCTTAACTATAAACCACATAAAACCATAAACCATATTAGGCCTATAACCACGTGTAAATCACATAAAAACATTAAGGTAGACTGATTTTGGGGGTATATATACCGATATACCCCCGTCGCTACGCCCATGCATGCATGCAGCAGCAGCAGCTGTGGTACTGGTACTTACGTCTAGACAGCTAGTTCCCGTCATCATCCAGTCGTCGAAAACGATGACGATAAGTCCAGTGACGTCAGCGTGACGTAACAAGTACGTGACGCTGTCTCCGATCATGGCGTACCTCAGAGGAAAGTTCGGAGATCGAAGTACGAATTGGTAGCGCTGTTGGCCACTGTACGTCAGTTTCGCTTCTATAGCGCCATGCGATATAAAAGAAATACATACATGCGTGTACTATGTATTATTAGGCCAACGATATTTGCATTGATGACGCCTTGCTTCGAGGGAGGATGACGTCATGTTGGTTGCTTCTCGACAATATTCAAATGACTTTAGACGGCGAATGTAGAGAGAGAGAAGAGAGAGAGAGAGAGAGAGAGAGAGACAGACAGACAGACATACAGACAGAGACAGAGACAGACAGACAGAGACAGAGATAGAGAAAGAGAGATACAGAGGCAGAGACAGAGACAGAGAGGCAGAAAGACAAGAGAGAGAGAGAGAGAGAGAGAGAGAGAGAGAGAGAGAGGCATAAAGTATGCAACCGGTCGGTTAGCGGTGGCTTATCGGAGACAGGCGGGATCAGGATGGCGAGAGTGGATCGTCTGGATCTGAGGATACCGGAAAGCATCGCCGAAGAGAATACTGTAAGGCTCTACAAGACCAGCGTTAATTCCACTAACAACAACTAATGCCTCAAAACAAATTCACGCAGATATATATATATATATATATATATATATATATATATATATAATATACATACAGTATCATATTAAAATCGTTATTCTGTATGTCTGTTACCTTCAATGATTGGTTGACTATTGGTAGACGGTTTATACGTCGCGATGCGTTGCTAGGCGATGTTTAGACGATATAACAATTGTTCGTATTTACACGGTTTATATATATACATTATACGACGTTGCAATACATAATGATATACGCGTACAGCGTCACAAATGGTCACAGTTGCGTGAAAAAATTCATAGGCCTACGTGGCGCAGAACAGTGGCGTATGTACCATCCTGAAACGTTGTTCATGAATTCAATGATTGGGTCAATTTGCGAGCGAAGCGAGCGCGAGGGGGCAGTTAGAAAATCTGTCTTATAATTATATATATTGATTTGACGGGCTAATATATATAATGATATAGGGCCGCCGAGAAAAATTCCGGGCCCTTTACAGAGACAGTTGCCCTGGGACTTTCTTTGCTTGTCAATTTTTTCAGGGGGCAGTTAGAAGATCTGTCTTGTGCCTTGTTGACGGGCTAACCCTACCTGAACCCTATACAATATCGCCGGGCGCCTGGGAATCTGCGCCCTATCTATATATATATATATATATATATATATATATATATATATTCCAGTTAGTTTAACGAAAGAATAGATAACGTAATATAGGTCGGACCATAGTTATCATCAAAGGAAACTCTATCCGGAGTTTCAGTACAGCACCTTGCATGCCAATGCTATGGCGATGGCGATGTCTTTGATTAACCCCTTAACTGGGTATTTAACTGTAACTCAATGTAAAATGGACGGATATATCCGGGGTTCTCAGTTAAGGGGTTAATTGCTCTTAATATTATAATTATTGATGATGATCAGTGATGATTGCGTGTTTTGTTCTAAGCGTCTGTTTGAAGACTCTTCCGTTTCCAGGACGACGTATATGTCTGTGGCTCTTGTACTGTATTGCACGCGAAATTCAATATTTCGTTCACAGAGAAGGGAGTACAGAGCTTCGACACAATGAAGGATATAATGCGATTGGCTGTCGTCTCTCTTTGTGCCGATCGAGTTTCAGCTAAGACACCAGCCCCTCCCCTACTCCGCCGAAACCGACGCACTTGAGTTATCTCAAACCGATCCCCCCCTCTCTCTCTCTCTCTCTGTAGCAATATTATCGACGTCCATACATTCCAGCGTCCGGCGATTTTTTAAAGCCCAAATTACAGCGGCAGTCTATATATATATATATATATATATATATATATATATATATATATATATAATGCCCTCGGTCTTAATTCCGAAGGTCTTATCGTTATCTGTATGTCTCTCTGTCTGTTACCTCGTTCTGATTGGTTGACTCGGTTTAGACCGTTTAGTCTACGTCGCGATGCGTTGGTGGACGATGTTCGAAGACGACGTTGCTATTGGTAACAATTGTTCGTAGAATCGTAGTTTAACACGGTTTAGTCGAGTCATTGCAGCGTCAGAGGGCTGGGCGTGCGACGACGTTGCTATTGGTAACAATTGTTCGCAGCCTGAGGTAGTTGCGCAATTTTAACGTACATTTTAACGTACACAAAAATACGTGTACAGCGTCACAAATGGTCACAGTTGCGTGATTTTAACGTAATAGGCCTAAATTACGTGGCGCAGAGCTTGGCTAGGTGGCGATCATTGAAATGTTGTTCAGCATGAATTCAATGATTGGGTATTAGGTATAGGTATTGGATTAGTATTATGCATGCGAGCGAAGCGAGCGCGAGCGAAGCGAGCATCTTTCTAGTATATATATAGGTACTATATATATATATATATCGGATATATATAATATATATATATCGGATGGAGCTAACCTTTGACGGCGTAGGTAACAGCGCGACACGGGCCACCACTCTTCCTCCACAACAACGGCGACACTCTTCGACCGCCGACGCCTGAGCAGTCGACCCTCGCGATCACCCACGACGACAGCGAAGTGTACAGCGGCGGGGGTCGGTCGACCACCCCACCCGCCCCCTCCTCTTCCTCCTCATCCCTGGTTTCATCGTCGTCGTCGTCGTCGTCTGTTCTGCTGCGCAGGAGGTCGATGTCCGTTGAGATGTTGTACGCCGGTTCGTTGACGACCAGTCGTCGACCGATGTTGCTGCAGTATCTACGAACCCCGAGCAGTAATAATTATAAGACGGTGAATCGGTCACAAGAGCGAACACACGCAGATTCCGAGGTGCTGCGATTAAATGGTTTTCCGCATGGCTCAACATTAACCCACCAGGGTTTAATCTAGGCCGTTTCCGGGGAGGGAATTTGTCTTCCCCCCCCCCGGAAATTTCAAATCTCCCCGGAAATTTTGGCATCCCCTAGAAAAAGTTCGATGGTGACATTTCCTGGAATCTCGGCGCCCCATACCAGGAAGACGTTTTGTCGTTTATAGATTCTCAATGTTCGAATTCCTGGCGACCCTAGCCATGCATTGATCATTCGTTTTTCCCTGAGCGCAAACTAGCGAAAAATCGTCGAAAAGCAAAATCCGATGTTCTGCATCGTTAAGTATCTTGAAAGCAAGTCTGTTTCGTTCTATATTCTTCGTCCGAAGCGTTCATTAGTAAACAGTGGCGCAGCCAGTCAGGATTCCGGAAAAGGGGCACATAGACATTTTCGGGTATAAAGTCTCCGGGCGAGAAAAAGGCCGTCAAGGAGTGCTTTGCACATCCATTTATTATCTCCAATCATGCTACCTACCCCCTCCCTTTCGCCCCCACCCCACCCCTAATTTTTCAACGGTTTTGTGCAAATTTCATGACCGGTCTCACCCAGAATAGGAGGTAACCAGTGGCGGTTCCAGGAATTCTTGGTGGGGGGATGAAAAACATTATAGGAAGTTGGTGGGGAGATGCTGAATGAAGAAGACAAAAAGAAAGGAGAGAGAATAGGTAACTGTTAGTGTTTTTGCCCACTAAATGTTAATAAACCATGCCGGAAAAGGCTGACAAGCAAAAAACGTCATTTGCAGTATTTTTCAGTAGATTTTTTTATAAACTTACAGGAAAATAGGTTGACAAGCCAAAAAGGTCATCCGCGGTGTTAAATTCACCGAATTTAAAGATTTTAAAATCTTACGAAAAATATGTTGACCGCCAAAAAATCCGGTGGTGGGGTGCATCCCCAGTCATCAACACGGTGGAACCGCCATTGGAGGTATAACTACGCAACTATGTCAGTGTCAGTGGAAAGGTCAACTGTAATCACGTGTATAAGTGTTGTTTCAAATGGCTCACCATTTTTCGGGCCATTTCGAATGCTCTAGAATAAAATTGAGGCAGAATATATTGACAATTCTAGTACGGTTTGACTCAGCTAAGTTGGGGACACATGAAAATGTGATTTTAATTTTGTTTCTTCACTCTTCTGAATTTTGCATATCTATAGCGTACTGTAGCACTAATCCTTGCATTGTCCAATGTCAAACAGGGTATGAATTGTATAATATTTTTGTGGCCTATAGAATTTGTCATTCAAGAAACCAGCTCTCTTAAACCCCTTCTTTTCTCTAGTTCGATTTTTTAGACATTTGACAGAGAAAAGATTTCTGAAAGAAAGCTGAGAGGAGTCATGAATTATTTGAAGGCAGTTCCAAAGTGTTAACGAGTCAACACGAGATAGGTTGTGAGTTGGAGCGATGTGCCATGATGTGACGCCTTACTGACCTAATCTCCTTGTAAAAAAATCATCGCCGCAAAACTGCCTGGTCACAGGTTTGGTCAAAACTTCTTTGGGTTCTAATTCAGTTTTGCTTCATGAATATTCAGCAGCGTAAATGAAAACCATGAACATTCAACAGGGTTAATATGATCATGGTTGTCGTTTAGCAATGCCCAAGAGAAAATATGCTTCCGTAAAAGTTTAATGGTATGTTTGCGTGCCGTGGAAGTATACAATTTGCTGTTAAAGACAGACTTAGGCCTAAGTCATATGGATTGAACAACAATAACGCCTCTTCTTTACAAGCATCTACTAACTATGGAAATAATTTAAACTATCCCCGATATTTGTCAGAAGTGGCAAAAATCTATGGTCCAGACCGTGAACTCTCCATTGCTTTATCCAAATCGGTCACCGTTGACTGCACAGATAATCGTAAAATTTTGAAAAATCTATGTATAACTTTATGATATTAACTTAAATATTTAATTTCAAGACTGACTGAATGAATACCTTCAAATCACTCGCTGTATACTGTGCATAGCATTCATCAGTCTGCCTACACTAGACATCATCATTCAACAGGAACCGTCCTTGCCTACATTTATGACAGACTCTTTAACTGCAATTGGTCTCCGACAAGTTACCGGTCTTTGTCTCCTTTACCTCTCTGCTGCATTTGAGACCATAGAGCGCAAAAGTCTGCTTGAGCGACTCTCCTTCTGGTTTGGTATATCTGAAGAAAAAACTCACCACTGGTTTACATCTTTTCTCATATTTCGGTCTTTTCAAGTTTCCTGTCTTAACCAAATTTCTTTGCCCCATAGTGTAGATTATGGCGTGCCTCAAGGATCCGTCCTTGGACCTGTACCACTTTCATCTTTAATTAACTCCCTCGATTGAAAATAATCACCAACTCCATGCCAACGGCACTCAGTTGTTGCTTTCCTTGTCACCTTCTTCATTCCTTGTAACCTTCTTCATTTAACACATCATTCTATCATTGAGCAGACGGCGAATTTTGATTGACAGCGAATTAATTTAGCTAATACCGAATCTCTATATCTCCCGATCTAATAATGTCCATTCGGATGGCTTTACGAAGTCATCCGAATAGACAATATTAAAGGCGGACGATATGCGTCGACGATGACGATGACGATGACGACAGGTCCTGTGACAGTGACGAGACAAGATGGTCGCATATGCCGGAAATAATTTCTCGCAAAATCGGAAAAACCGAAAGATGTCAGTTTTGATCAACAACCGTGGTGTGACGACGACGACGACGACGACGACGGCTGTCAAAGTGCTTACCTCGTCCGATCCCGCCCCGTCTGTCCGTCTTCCCGAACGGTTATCTGGATACGACACGCATGACAGGTTCTTAACTCCACTCGACAGGTGCAAGATCCCTCGATCGCCGGAACCTGGGGTCGTCGGTGTGTCGTGGTGGTGGTGGCGGCGGCGGCGGCGGCGGCGGCGGTGTCCCACAGAAGTCCGGTATCGCCGAGGTTTAGCAGGCGCACCGCTCTCGAATGGTCGCAGCCGCCTATATAGAAGAGATTCGTTCCACGTTGGGTCGTGAAAAATGCACGTTCTCATTATTTTTAAAGGCAGTTCTTTCCTCCTAATCACCCGGAAAACGACACTGCCACCACGAGAACCCAGTAATGGATTTGCAATTTGTTTAGTAGACAGGTTCGGAATTAATTGCATAGGAGGAAGAACTATTAGTTTTAATATTTAATAGACGCGTGCGCATAATATTGCATAAATATTTACAGGGAAGTCATTATTTGCCGAGGACAGTTGAACAGTCTGTTGGTGTCCGAAAAGCAAGAAAAGAATTCACTCTCTCACACATAATAATATATAGCCAAGAGCAATACATTATTTAAATAATTTCTTAATCCAATTCGGCGTATACTTATGTTTGTGTCGCCGGCACACGCATGGATAGAGACTTCCGAATTTAGCGTTGCTATCGGGAGCTACTACATTCGCTTAATTTTGGATGACGTTTGATTGGCGCTTCAAAACCACGATAAAATCAGCATTCTCTAAACACACTTTTGTATGCTGCACATATTTAAATTCTATTCGAATTTGATTAAGAAATTGATTAATATATATATATATATATATCAGTCTTGGATAAGTTATTACGCTAATAATTTCGATTTGCGTCATTTTAACACATAAATATTTCCTGCATTTATGCACATTGATAGGCGAAAAATTCAAGGGTTTTTAAAGCCCGATACAAGTAATTAAAAGTTAAACCATCTATTTACCGAATATAACGATTTGAAATTTACTAAAATGAAATGAAATTAACTTAGAGATTGGGCAGGAAATTATCAAAATAGCATTGAGACTAATAAGGCATTTATAAAAATAAGCAGAGGTAAGTCAGTCAGATGATGATGATGATGGCAATTTAATAAAATAATAATAATAATAATAATAATAATAATAATAATAATAATAATAAGTAATAATAATAATAATATCAATAATAAGCAATCGCAATCTGCCTACACAGCCATATATTAGTATGCCTATTGTGGAATTCTAGTCTTGATAACGAATATAGTAGCCACTTGAAAGTTTAAATGGGTAGACAATGCGAAACTAAAAGACGCAGGAGATTCGCCAGGGACAATAGCGACGATGCAAGATGGCGATGACTTCTGAATATTGATGATTCCTGATAATTCAATATTGATAAGTTCGCGCAGGAGGTCACCTTCTCTGCTACCACGCGGGAAATGCATGTCGTCCGAAGAGCGCCTGCTGGTACCGATGTATCCTCGGCAGAGCAGAAGAAGCGGGAAAAGCACCCGTATCCAGACGATCGCAACCTGACCGAACGAAGTCATCAATACGAATATTCTACACGGTGTCGAATGTCAAGGCCGGCGGCCATTACTCTTCGGTCTGTCCGTCTAAAAAATATATCATGCGTTTATACTTTACAGCCTGTATACATTGTATATGTCCATTACAAAGGCATCTGTTACTGTATATATATATATATATATATATATATATATATATATATATTCGCGTGCTGATTTCCAGAACCCTTGCTGCCTGAAATGAGGCCTGCAATATATAACGCTGTTATGCGTTGTTGTGATGTCGAAGTCTTCGGATTCGCTGTTCGTCGCCCTAGCGCATAGGCAGGGTGTCGCAAAGGGGCGGCGGGGGGCCGATTACGACGACGACGGCGAGTGGTCGTTAGGATGCAACAACGACGGAAACGATGACGACGACGACGACGGCGACGAAATTGACGTTTATGCCGATGGGAATGGCGACGTAAGTGATCGATGTTGCAGTCAACAAAGCCTCTTTCAAATGCTGCATGATGCAAGGAGGGTCGGGAAGACCAATAGACCATGCGAAGACTTATGGGGTCGCAAGATAGGCTATCTGCGCTTTCTTATAAAGTTTTGTAAATTTTCTCATCTCCTTCGAAAACTGTCTTTAGGGCTTTGGCGTAGCCACGGCGGAAGGGGGACGAAGGCCCGGCCCCTCTATTCGGACTGGGACCGGTCGTGAGATTTGCGTTGTGTTGAGTGATTATTTTTTTAAAAATAATTTGGAGGATAGGTAGTATGTCCGAAGAGAAGAATATATGCGAAAGTTCAAAAACCATGCGGCGCTCTGCGGACCATTTTTATTGTTCGTCGGAGACTTTTTCACTCAAAAATGCCGATGTGGCTCTCCCACCCCATTCCGAAATCCTGGCTACGCCACTGCGTTAGGGCGAAGAATATACTTTTCGATAAGAATTATCTTCAAGAAATTTATTCCAGCAACGAAGCGAAGAGAGAGAGAGAGAAAGTTTACCTTGAAAGATGGACGAACGCATTTCAGGTCAAGAGGATCCGGTAGATTAGGAATTTACAGTACATCCATATACCTGGAAACCATGGCGACCGTCAAAGAATACTCCACTCCTCCTGGAATGGAATTCCTTTCCATCTCTTCCAGGCGCCGCCGACTGAGCGTCCCTTTGTACAGCGGTCATTCATCGTGCTACAACGGCGTCTTGTTGCTTAGGGGGAAAGAACGTAGGCCAGCCAGTCAGTCAGTCAGTCGGTCAGTCAGTCAGTCAGTCAGTCACGTGAGCGCAGGAATGGACATCTCCCTTCGTCACGCCACTGCCCCGTCACTTCGGCTTTTAGGCGGGCGTCATGCCTAAAACATGCTTTCAGAGGACAGCTGCAGGATGGCGAAACATTGAGTTCGCCGTGAAAGCATCTCTAATTCATTTAAGAATCGACGACGACGACGACGACGACGGCGGCCATCGAGACCGGAAGTCGTCTGCTGGTTTTGGCCAGTGCGCATGCGCGCGCCGCCGCCGCCGCCGACGACGACGTCCGCCGCGGAGTAGGCCTAATCGTCGTCTGGGGCCTAATTAGAGGTTGATCTTCGTCGACAAAAACGACGACGACGACGACGACGGCCCAGGAATTGAAGAGTTATTACACGATGATGCGGTTGGGAAGGGGGAGGGGAGAGGGGGAGATGACGGCGGAGCTTTGAAAGCCTCGGGACGTCGTGGAGCAGTATAACCGCCGCTCCTCCTGTATATTTAATTCATTCGAGCGTGTCGTGCATGCAGAGCACCCTTCATGCGACCTCTAAATTACTCGGGATCCATCCACGCAGCCTCTACGCCTGACGATTAGACTGGTTTTACGTGGTATCACAGCGCAGACTTTAAAACACCGATCCGAAGAAGACAGATTATGTCTATTACGGCGGTCCAGCAGCCAATAGCTTCTCCTCGAATCTTTCAAATCTTTCGAGACAGAGAGAGAGAGAGACAGAGAGAGACAGAGAGAGACAGACAGACAGACAGACAGAAACAGATACAGAGCAGAGACAGAGAGAGAGAAACAGAGAGAGACAGAGAAACAGAGAGAGACAGAGACAGACAGAGACAGACAGAGACAGACAGAGACAGACAGACAGAGACAGACAGAGACAGACAGAGAGAGACAGACAGAGACAGACAGACAGACAGACAGACAGAGAAAGAGAGAGAGACAGAGAGACAGAGACAGAGAGACAGAGAAGAGAGGGAGGAAGTGGGAGCAAACTTTTTATGCTATTTTTTTGCTCTCTTCATCAACCGAACTTTAGCCTGCTCAAAATGCAATTAGGAAATCTAACTCCGTATCTCACCTCGCGGGGTTATTTCTAAGGTCATAAATTTGAGGGGTGTCGGTATATTTTGGGGGTCCATCCTTGCCGAAAAAGCATGACAAGCAAGAAAAAGGTCATCACAGGCTGAGATTGGGGGCTGTTGGGGGGTGTCAGTCTTAAATTGAGGGAGTGTTGGGGGTTGTTAGGAGGGTGTAAAAATATCCCTGTCGTCCCCGTGAAGGTTTTGTCCGTTTTGTAGCAGAATACGTATGATTATAATCGCCCGACGAGTTTTTGAGTGTAGAGGTTTGGACAGGACGGAGGGGGTGCGGCGGAGAAGGGGATGGGATGGAGTGGGGATGGCCCCTCGCCGCGCCGCTGTCCGGAAGCCGATGTAAAGCCCGTGATTGATCGATCGTCTGTTTCAGTCGGTGCCCCCCCCGCGTCAAGGTCTTCGAGGCGCTGTATAGCTACGGTCTCTTCCGGTTTCCTTCCGGACGTGAATCTTTTTCTCTCTCTCTCCCCGACCCCTCCCACCCCCACCCTCCGCCCTGCCTGGAAAGTCTTCTTTCCTCGGTTGTCATCGTCGGTCGGTCGGTCGGGTCGGTCGGTGGCAGTGACCGAGTGTCTGGCTTCCTCGGCCACCGTGTCTGTTTGGCGCGGTGGCAACGGTTCCGACGAGACGTCTTCGGTTCGATTCCTGATCTACAACCGGTTCGTGTTGAGCGGCGTCTTCTGATCTGAGGCGAAGGAGGAGGAATGGGGGGGAAGGAGAGATAGTAGGGCAGGAGATAAGAGGACTGAGATGGAAGAGAAAGAAAAGCGATGAAGAAAAAAGGGATTGGGGAAAATCAGGGGACAAAAGCATACATACACAGTTTGGAAACTATATAGGCTATAAGATATATACTATTATATAGGCAATGTCAAAAACAAAAAGGTTTATTTACTCCATAGGTATACGCCATAGGCCAGCGTGGGCCCGTCAGAGAACCAAAAGGTTGGCGCCTTAAGTCTTACATGGCAACGGCTGAATGAAAGCGGTTTGCCAGCCTTTCCCTCGCCGCCTTTCCTTCCACCGAGTTGCATAACACCCGATGTAGGCCTACTCATTCACAGTTGAGTCGGCTGGGGGCGCTTTAGACAGAAACAACCGAAAAGTTTCTGCCGCCCATGTATAAGCAACGTCCAGCTGGCAGCTATAGGCAATTATGAACGACATAATCAAGCTCCGCCCATTATGAAATCGAAGTTGCCAATAGCAACGATTAGAAAATGACAGCAGCGCGCTGTTTCTAATGGCAGATACGGAAAGAAAGCTACAGATTTTATTAGACCGAGTGACAGAAGAGAGTGAACAGAAAGGACTAAGAATAAATACAAAAAGACGTACTGTATGGTAATAATAAAAAAAGAAATAAATTCCGAGGTGTAGAGTACAATTCAGAGGGATTGAACTAAAACAGGGAGAACATTTCAAACTTCTATTGAACAGTTTTACAAGCGATGGACTGAGTGATAAGGACATTGAAACCAGAATAGGAATGGCAGACAATTTTCACACAACTTAAAAAGACCCTCACAAACAAACACAGTACATTACAACAACAACAACAACAACAACAACAACAACAACAACAACAACAACAACAACACGGCTCAGAATTATTAAAAGCTATGTTTGGGCAGTTCTTACGAATGGATCAGAAATATGGACGTTTACAAAACAACGGAAATTAAACTGGAAGCTGCAGAGAGACGTGGTTTCTCAGACGTATGCAAAAAATTAATGGACAGAAAAATATCCAACGAGGATGTACTAAAAGCCTTTGGTGCAAACAGAAAATGGCTAAAAACCATAAGAAAGCAACAGTTGGAATTTTTTGGACATCTAATAATACGAATATTCGGGGTGGGAGTAGGCCTATGCCTAATCAAACATCAGACCGCCGCTGCTCTTTTAGAAAAATCTTCTAAGACGCTTGGACTCCTTGGATTAGTTCTTTCAATCGACTTTGGCATCAAAATTGAGAGCAGGCTGCTGCTGCTGATGCTGATGCTGAATGCCTGGATGCAATGTCTTGTCAATTGACCGATGGGCCATTGATTGGCCTCCGTGTCAATTATCATGCGCTATTCATCACCTGCGCATCTACCAGTATCTACCTGTTTTTGATGCACTGAGAAGATGCGCTCGCGTCTAATGGTCAGTACAACTGACAGCTGCTGGATCTTGTTCCTAGTTCATCCAGATTATACAGAAGATCAACCAGTACTTATCGATAATAGTTTCCGA
>CM030837.1:3696974-3704474 GCA_018105865.1 Metaphire vulgaris | reverse complement strand
GTTTTTCTTACCAGATTATGAGTATTTTTAGAATCAATTTTTACCCATTGCTGTAGTCTAATGGCCTAATCTTCTATCGATTATAAGCTAAAATGGATTTTGATTTCTCTAAGATTTCAATTTTTAAAATTTAGAATGTTGTGAAGTTGCAACTGCATTGTGCATTCCATTCTCCTGTTTAGTAGTAGGCTAAGCTACGGTTGGGGGCAAATGTTAAGACGCCATGAAACTATTACAGGGGCCCCGACATACCTAGAACCTGACTGAAGGCATTTAATCTTTTCAGACATAGACTTTATCAGTGTTTATTCTAGGCCTGTTTGGGGGGAGGAATTTATGTTTTTAAAAATCCCCCCAAATTTGTATATGTTGGCTTGGAGGATGGAAATTTTCCCCTCCCCCAAAAGCGTGGAGAGACAAATCTTGTCCCCCTAAACATTTCAAACTCCCCCCAATGTCAAGGTGGCTAGAATAAGCACTGGACTTTAATATCGTAATAATAATGAATTTATGTTTTTAGATCTCATTTATTGCATATCCGCCTTAGCCTGGAATCTGGAAGTACGGACTGACCTCTGGAATACAACCTCGATTCACAACGGACAAGATCACGACTACGATTACTTACTGAAGCGACTATCGACTGATGCAGATGTACTACAACAATGGCGCTAAAGAAGTCTACTATTACTACCACTACTACTACTACTACTACTACTACTACTACTACTACTACTACTACTACTACTACTACCAGGGGCGCCCACAGATGGGAGAAAGGAAGCAAATGCTTCCTAAAAAAGCTAGGGTGAGGAAATTCTCTCCTGAGTTTTGGTATCACGTTAGAGTAGCACAGGGAAGGGGAAGCTGCTTCCAGCAGCCAGGGGGATGGGCGCCCCTGATTATTATTATTATTATTACTACTACTACTACTACTACTACTGCTACTACTACTACTACTACTACTACTACTACTACTACTACTACTACTACTACTACTACTACTACTTATGTTCGTCAGGTTCCTACCTAAACTCTTCCTCCGCTTTATTCGCTAGATGGACACGACACACGATGAATCGGTTTCTGCTAGATACCTGCTTCCATTCCTGCGTCTATTTCTAGGTGCTACATAGGTGCAAGTAGCGTATTAATTACGTCGACATTCAGGTGTTTTCTAAAATCTAAATCCCAAAGAGCAAGATAAGACGAAACGTGTGGTGCAAACCAAGTAAAAAAGTCAGTACGAGTATTAAAGAAAACCAAAACAAACGGCTGTTTAATTAACAGACATAATTCGTATCCTTTTACAACGTCATACAATTAATTCTCAATTTCGGATGCCCCTCACTTGGGGTCCTCTCAGTCTCATTTGGAGCGCCCTCACTTGGGGTGCTCTCAGCCTTTCACTATGGGTGCCCTCACTTAGAGCGCCTTCGCTCAATTCGGATGCCTACGCACGGGCTGCTCTCGTTTGGGTGCCCTCACTTGGGGTGCCTTCATTTGGAGGGGGTCCTCATCCTGTGGCGCTCCCTTATGTTATTTAAGATTATTAAAAGAACCAAAAATATTTGCATCTGTCAAGTGATGGAAGACATTACGCAAGGCGTTAAAGAAGTCGACCAAGAACTAGAGAAAGTGCAGTCGCGTTCAACGTGGGACAGTGTTTATTCTAGGCCTGTTTTTTTTTGGGGGGGGGGAAATTCCTCCCCAAGTTTTAAAATTCCCTCCAAAACAATTTGTATATGTTGGCTTGGGGGAGGGAAATTCCCCTGCCCCACCACCCCAAAGCGTGGAGAGACAAATCTTGTCCCAAAACATTTCAAACTCCCCTCCCCTCAATGTCAAGGTGGCTAGAATAAACACTGTACGTGGAATAAAATCTTATAACGGTTTACACACGCAGACAATGGATTATTGAGTCCGGTTTCTGTGGAAAGACGCACAAAAGATTGAAAACCGCGCCTTAAAATAGCGTGCTGTTGCTATTTAGACACGTGCAATGTGCATTCAAAAACGGACAGACTCAATAGACATAGGCACCGGTCTCTCAATGAAGAATCCGTCTCATAGTCATGCGACGGTGCGTTTAGATACTACAGTATACTGGCGTTACCCTGCCACGCGTTGCGCAATGGTCGAGTCTACTTAAATGGAAAATGCATTTTTTGGTCAAGCGCTACCTCTCCATCTCCCCCAATTTTTACAAAACCTTCCGTTCGATTACGATATTCTTTTTATATATTATATATATACACGTATATATGAACTCCATCATCATCACCATCATCATCATCATCATCATCATAATCATCATTGCTCTCTGTCAACTCATTAGTGGCAATAGCTAGTCAGAAAACATTTCCAGGCCTTTTTGTTCAAAGTTAATTTTCCTTCTTCTGCAGTTGTCAGCTGTCTTTCTTTAAAATCTTCTTTTATGATGTCTATCCATTTTTTCTGGGCCTGCCTCTTCCTTTTTTAACCTTCCTTGTATATGTGTAGAGTGCTTTTTTGGGAAGTCTCGAGTCTTCCACCCTGTTTACATGTCCATAGTCCATACCATGTAAGCCTCCTTTTTCTGAGTTTGTCCACGATGGACTCCGTGCATTTCGCAAATTTCTCGCTTTGTATGGCGCTTTGCAATATAGTTCACTGGGCGTCAGCAATGCCAATGTTCGTTCAAACTCAGTGAACACTTGAACATGCTTGGCTTAAGAAAGCAGCAGGAAGAAAGGAAGGCTGCTGTCTGGCAATTAAGGAGTGCGTGATTACAGTAACCAGTGACGCTGAAACAATGTCAATTCCGTCATTTCCTTTCTTCCTCGGTGCTTAACCTTCGTGTCACTCTTGACTCCGAGTTGACCATCTCTTAGCATATATATATATATATATATATATATATATATATATATATACACGACTTATAGTATATACTGTGTATATATATACACGTGTGTGCGTACATGTGTATAAAGAAATACTGTATATAGGCCTACAGAGTATATCGTATTTTTAAATTGAGTACATGGAGACTGTTCTGACTTTTAAACAAAAGGATCAACAGTGAAAAATCTTGTAAATTTACCCGAAAGTCAGTTTTTGTTTATCGGCTTTTTAAAATACGCACCTTTTCACGAATTGAACCCCAAACTCTTCTGAAATTGTCCACAGCGTTGAGCAGTGACGTAGCCAGGATTCCGGAATAAATGGGGGCGGGAGGGGGGGCGGGCGGTGCACATCAACATTTTCAGGTTTTTTGGTGAGAATAAACCGTGACGACCAAAAAGCGTCGTCGTGTTAAGCTTCGGCGCTTCGAACTTCTTTCGTTCATTCTCATCATACTACCTCTGCCCCCCCCCCACAACTACTCAGCGATTTTTCACAAATTCTACGACCGGTTTCAGTCCTAAAAAGGGGGTCGGGTCCCTCGTGCCCCCTCCCTCCCCGCCGAGGATACGCCGATGGCGTTGAGTTTAAGTGCTCGGTCGGTCAGAAACTCGCGGAGAGCGAAGCGTTTGGCTGATGCAAATGATGCAATCAGTGAAACGGCACTTCTCCATTAATCTTGTTCCGCCGCCGCCGCCGCCGCCGCCGCCGCCGCCGCCGCCGCCGCTGCAGTGCGACTGGCACGAGCAGTTAGCCTTTATCTTGAAGTATTTCAATATTTCGGGAGCCGTGTTCTGGAAGGGCGCAAGAAAACTTGTCAGCCAGGTAGAGGTGTCCATGAAACGAAACAAAATCTGTTTCCATGCAAACGAATAATACGAATAATAAGTTGCACACGACACCGAGAGAGAGAGAGAGAGACAGACAGACAGAGACAGAGGCAGAGGCAGAGACAGAGAGAGACAGAGAGAGACAGAGAGAGACAGAGAGACAGATAGACAGAGACAGAGACAGACAGAGTCTGACAGACAGACAACAGACAGAGAAAGACAGACAGACAGAGAGGACATTGAAGACAGAGACAGAGAGGGCGAAAGAGAGCTGGAGGGGAGGGCGAGAGAGAGACAGAGACAGAGACAGAGACAGAGAAACAGAGACAGAGAGACAGAGACAGAGACAGAGAGAGGAAATTGTTGTTTATGAGCGTAACATTCTAGCTGCGTCGTGTATGGATGCTGCTCATTAATGACATGTCAGCGTATAACGTGTCATTGCTTTGAGACCCGCATATATATATAGCAAAAGAAAAAGAAAAGGCGTACTGTCATGTCTGTTTATAGTGCGCTTTTTCTGTATCGTCGTGTAGTCTCTTACAATGACCATTCATCTGATGTCTCTACTCAACATCTTCTTGAAAACACACGCACACCCACTCACCCACCCACGTACACGTATAAATATATGTATATATATAACTTAGTTAGATAAATATAATTATTATAAGATGAAAAACCCAACGTGTTAAATATATACAATATATATATTGTATATATATAACATGTAGCTTTTTTATATACATTTGTATATATATACAATACATATACATACCTGTGTGCTATCTATTGAGCTGTACAGTGTATTGTGTGTTTAGGTCTGTATCGCATGAATGCCCGTTCAACATGAGACTATTCCAATGCTTTGAATACATTTTCTCTGCAATTACAGCGTGTGTGTATTTCTCGTCGACTTTGAAACAAGCGTGTCGCTGACAGCAGGCGTCTGTGTGTATGTGTGTGTGTGTGTGTGTGATACAGCATCTATGGATGCGTGTTTGCAGTAGTTTTTTCGTCGAGTCGATAAAGTGCATTGAAAGGAGGTGGGTGGGTGGGGTGGGGGTGAGAAGGGCTAATGTCACTCGGTCGAGTGATTCTTAGGTTGCGTTTGACGTGAAAACTGTTTCTGAGGCGAAACAGGGTCTAAATGGCTAAACAGCATTCGTCGACGATGATGATGATGATTCCGTTATTAATCCGTCGGGAGATCCGTCACTGCGTTCCTCGCTTTTGGTCGTTTGAATGTTTGATCAGATATTCGGATTTATTAACGATTTATTCGATTTGCCCTGTTATCTTTTGTGCACATAACTACTAGATACAATGCCGCGTAATGCCTAACAAGAAAGAGCCTCAAATAATAATAATAATAATAATAATAATAATATTAATATTAATATTAATATTAATATTAATATTAATATTAATATTAATATTAATATTAATAATAATAATAAAACCAAAAACAATACCATTAATAACGACAATAATTATAGGTAGGCCTAATAATTTTAAAAATAATAATAATAATAATCTGGAGATTTAACGCAGTCGCCTTCTTCGAAACTTTCGCAAATATAATAATAATAATAATAATAATAATAATAATAATAATAATAATAATAATAATAATAATGCACCTCTATTGCGACAGTTAAATACACGAAGGTATCAATCGGTGGCATTCCAAATCCGTCTTCAAAAGATGAGGTCAAGAACTCTCGGAATTATAAGACAGATTGAGGAACAGTGAGACAGACTATTACTCTTATTATTATTATAAGTATTAAGACCCGGTTATGTGGCCTTCGCGTGGTCAAAATTCCGGGGTTAAGCGGCCGTGTCAGGATTGTGGCCGTTCTAGCGGCCACCTAACTTTTAGCTACCAACTGAACCAAGAATACAGGAAATTAACTGCAATTGAAATATACCAACGTGCTTAGTGATCCTCGAAGTTGAATAGGGAACTGTGTTTTTTTGAAAAAAATGTCAATATTGTAAGAAATAAATAAGGAAAAATTGAGAAATTATTATTGAATTATACTAGAATTTATTAAAAAGCGGGATTAAAGGGCCTTCCACAAAATGTCTTTTTCTTGACGAAAATGAAATTATGTCTTAAATTTTACTATTGATACTAAATTAATGCATGAACATGCGTCGAATTTGATAAAAATTTACTGCGGCACGCATCGATTTCCGACGAAATCGATATATGCATAAAAATAACCGCTTTCCGAAATGATAACATAAAGTATAACTCCTTAGCAGCTCCGCCCCAAAGGCCGGAATATAAAGGTGGAGGCCTGTGCAGCCCGGCCGGCTTAGAGCACATTCTACCGTGCCCAATAAACTCCGCCCACCAGCTGAGATAAATATTCCTTCCATCAGTTAATAGTCACTATTAGTCAGTCAGTCAGTCAGTCACTGTAAATAGAAAGACAGAGAGAGACAGAAAAACGCGCACAGAGAGAGCCAGACAGAAAGACAGAAAAACAGAGAGGGTTGGAAAAGTAGACAGACTGAGACTGAGAGAGATACAGACAGAGAGCGAGAGAAAGAGAGAGAGAGAGAGAGAGAGAGAGAGAGGCGAAGAGAAAAAGATACAGACAGAGAGAGAGACTCAGAGATGGAGAGAGACAGACAGACGTGGCTAGACAGACAGACATACAGAGAGACAGATAAACAGAGATGGAGAGAAAGAGGGAGAGAGTGATTGGATGACAGAGATGAAGAAAGAGAGAGAGAGAGAAAGACAGAGAAGGGGAGATGGAAAGAAGGATAGAGAGACAGAGAGGCATAACAGAGAAAGGAGACGGGACACAGAGGAATAGACAGAGAGGAATAGACAGAAAAAGAGAGAGAGAGAGAGAGAGAGAGGGAGACAGACAGACAGACCTTTGAGAGAATGACAGGGAGAGAGTGAGAGAGGAAAGATACACTGAGATAAAGAGCTACAGTCAGAGATAGACCGACAGACAGGCAGACAGACAGAAAGATAGACTGACTGCTGACTCACTGACTGACCGACCGAGCGGCTGGATGGCTGGCTGCGAAATGAAGAGGGACACCAACCCATAGACCGACATAAAAACAGGCAGTCTAATATACAAACAGAAGTTTGAAAGCATTCAATTTAACACTTCTTATGTGCGTGTTTGGGTGCATACATGTGTGTGGCTTCTTCCTTTTTCAACCCGGGCGGAAGTGCCTTCGTAAGCCTATTTCATATAAAATTTAGGAGTAACGGCAGCTAGGGAATAACGTGGACGATTTGACGAATAATTGGAAAGTTATAGTCTAAGTTATAGCTGCATCAAGGCTGCCAATTAAGACATGGCTTGAACAAAGGGTAATTTACATGCTTGGGCTTCAACACCTTGCCCGCGTTTATTAGTAATCCTCTTTAACTTGAATGTGACTGACAGGAGAGATAAACAGAGATACAGAGACAGACAGACAGATTGCATTGAATTGAACTGGCTTCCTTCAACCTTAGTCGACCGTCATATTATTTGTTATCCTCTTTAACTTGAAATTGACTGACAGGAGAGATAAACAGAGATACAGAGACAGACAGACAGATTGCATTGAATTGAACTGGCTTCCTTCAACCTTAGTCGACCGTCATATTATTTGTTATCCTCTTTAACTTGAAATTGACTGACAGGAGAGATAAACAGAGATACAGAGACAGACAGACAGATTGCATTGAATTGAACTGGCTTCCTTCAACCTTAGTCGACCGTCATATTATTTGTTATCCTCTTTAACTTGAAAT
>CM030837.1:3689474-3694474 GCA_018105865.1 Metaphire vulgaris | reverse complement strand
CTTTGACCCTGAAATATGTTAATGTCACTGGGTCTATCCAATTGGGGTTCATCCATAGAATACGTACAATACAGCAATCTGCAAACACACAACCTTCATACTTTGACTTTTGAAATAATTCAGAGAAAATTAAAACCCTCGTTTGCGAAACTTTTCCTTCATATAGTTTTTTCCTTCATATAGTTTTTGCAATTATGCAAAAATAACCAAAGTCTCAAAAAATAATCCCATTTGTAGAGCGCTTTCGAATCTTTTTCCATAGGCGCTATGGAAAAACCTCTCGTCTTTCTTTATTGAAAGATCGATCGATGCACATACATAGATCGTTTGAACGATTAATCGATTGATTATTTTAATAAATTTTTCATGGCTTGGTTTGTTTATTGCATATTATGATACGCGCACCGTTTTGCAAATATTTCAACCAGCACATTTCGGATAATGCTGGTCTACCACAGACATGCAACGAACTTTTTCCAGACACCACGACCATCGGAGCGGATTTTTCGTAGACTAACATCTTACGTTCTGCATTGACTTGTCAACGTTGTTGGCAGCACCTTTGACTTTGGCCTTGGCCATGATGCGGCGCTATAGAAAATGTCAAGAACGATTACGATAACGATGGACATGGGCTGGGTCCACCCATGGGTTGGGTCGGGTTTGGTTGAGTTGGGTCACAGTTTTTAATTTTTGGTGGGTTGGATTGGGTTGGGTTAATGTATTGGTGGGTTTGGTTGGGTTGTAACAAGCAACCCAACATGAACTTGGGGGCCGTCCATAACTGACGTCACGCGATTTTGGACCATTTTTGACCCCCTCCCCCTCGTCACACTTCGTCACAAAAGCCAGACCTCCCTCAAAAAAGACGTCACAAAGCGCTGACCCCCCTATGTTCCATGTTAAAATTACACAATCTTTGAAATTTTAAAATCGTATATTGTTTAAAACAACTTAGCAACGTTTAAAATCTTATAAAGTTTACAAATCTTAGAAGAAATGTTTTAAATGGTGTACGGACATAAGCCCCTGGACATAAGTCCCCTGGACATTATTCCCGGACATTAGCCCCCCAGACATAAGCCCTCCCAAAGCAAAGGGTTAGTAGAATTAACGAAACTGTATGATATCTATCTAAACTATCCCGACTATATCATTTTGGATATCTATCAATAATAATAATAAATTTATCCTGTGTCGGTTAGGTTAGTGCACCCGCCTTTAGGGTTATCAAATGGGTTAAGAACATACTAAACGGTATTATATCTATCTAAAGTATCATAACGAAAGTATTCCGACTGGGGTACGGACATAAGCCCCCTGGACATAAGCCCCCGGACAAAAGCCCCCGGACATTAGCCCCGGACATAAGCCCTCCCAAAGCAAAGGGTTAGTAGAATTAACGAAACTGTATTATATCTATCTAAACTAACCCGACTACAGTTTGATATCTATCAATTTTTATCCTGTGTCGGTTAGGTTAGTGCACCCGCCTCTAGGGTTATCAAATGGGTTAAGAACATACTAAACGGTATGATATCTATCGAAAGTATCATAACGAAAGTATCCCGACTATATAATTTATGGACGTCATTTATGGACGGCCCTTGACATTGTGTTACTCAAACAACCCTGCTTGTATTTCAGCCAGCTCAGCTCAGTCTGAGCGAGACTTTTAGTCTGTTGAACGTTTCTTCACTTACTGCTTACGATCAAATACGTTTTTAACAAATTTTAATGCATGGGTTTGGTTGAATTTGACTAGTGATGGGTTGGCTTGCGTTGTCATGTAGCCCAGTTTCCGTGGGTTGGGTTGGGTTTGAAAAGTGATGGGTTGGATTGCGTCAGATATTTTCAATTTTACGTGGGTTGGGTTTGGTTGATGTTTTTTGGGTTGGGTTTTAAAAAATGAACCCAAGTCCATGTCTGGTCTACCATGCAAGAAAGATAATTTGCGATTCCAACAACGTCATCCCGATATCGCACATTAATGGGCAGTATTCAGAACGAAAGTTCTTACTGAGCAGAAAGCATTCGCAGAAAGGCCAAAAAAATTCGCCTTAACGAAATTTCTAGGCAATAGCGACTATCACAATTAGTTGTAACTGTTTTGGCGTAAATACCGAGATTAAAAATTAAAAATTGTCTGTCCATTAACTTCGCTAAAACCTTGTAGGCCTACATGATATATAGCGTTCATTGTGTTGCAAATCTGCCTCACGTTGCCTGTAACAAACTGCATCAGGAACATATAGGTAGGCAGTTAAGAAGGTAGATTAGTGCAGTGGCGTAGGCAGGTCAAGTTCCAACGAGGTGCGGAAATATGAAAGTGCCGCCAGTGCGGCCCGTGTTAAAGTAAAAAAATTAGATTGCTAATGTCTCCAATAGTTCCGCCCCTCGGAGGAATGCATGCAACATTTCAACCTGTAACATGATGCCTATTGGTATCTAAACAGTAATTTGAAACGCATAATAATAATAATTATTCACTCTCTCTCTCTATCCGTCACTAAATCTGTATTTTTTGTCAGTTTTATTCTCTCTGTCTCTGTCTTTATCTGTTTTTCTCTTTCTCTGTCTGTCTCTCTCTTTCTGTTTGTCAATATTTTCATCGACACATATCGGAAAACGCTGGTCTACCTTGTAAGAAAGATATTCTGCGTTTCAAGGAGCGGCACGCAGATATCGTACATGACTGGACAGTCATACGAACCAAAGTTCTTAACGAGCAAAAAGCCTTTGCAAAAAGGAAACAAATTCGCCTTGACGAGTTCTCGATGCAATAGTTAATCTGACAGTTAGTGGTTATAGTTTCGGCCCAATAATAATAAATAACAACAATGTTTACAGTGGTTCAGAAGGGTATCCCCTGTTTCAGTAGCGGATCTAGCGGGGTAGGGGCAGCTGACCCCCTGACGTGATTTTTGAAGGAAAGTGGCCTGTTTTCAGAAATAATAATGTAATATTGTTTTGGTAAATAAACAGGGCAATGTGCAGCGACGCCAGTGAAAAAGCAAAAAAAAGGTCGTCACTACGTTCGTTTTTAGAGTTGCAACTTCGAAATTTTGTGCGGAGAGCAAAAAAAAAGGTCGTCAGGAAATTTTGGCCTGAATTTCTCAAAATTTGACCCCCCTGGTCCAAAATCCTGGATCCGCCACTGCCCTGTTTTGGAACCACTATATTTAGCCCATCCAATCTAGTATACTATAGTACCAAGGTTTATTTTGAAATCATCCACACTAGATACCATTACTACCTTCTCATCCAACTCATTACATCTGTCCAACGCTCTCGCACTAAGCAAATTCTTTTTGTATCTCCCAATCCGCTTCTTAAACAGTTTCATGCTGCATTCTCGGTACCATCATATTGTTTAGTTGTAAATAACCTTCTCTTGGTACATCCACTTTGTTTGTTAGTGTTTTGTAGTCTCAATTAGATCCCCTCTTGTTCTTTTTTTCCAAAGTTGTCAATCCACAGCGTTTTAGTCTTTCTTAGTAGTTTATTATCGTGATGAGTTGTTTGTAGATTACATGATCGGTAATTTGCTGTTGCTAACCAGTGTCAAGTCAAAGGTGATTTGTTTCGGTAAGGTAACAAGGTGGTTGTTATGCATTGAAGGTCATTTGAATCAAATATATATGACCTTGGATTCTATGTGTAAAAGGGGGTGAAAGATTTTGTAGAATTGTATTTGATAAGGGAAGTTTTATGTTCTATTTGTTATTTGGATTTATGGATTGCACTTTTGGATTAAAAATTGCATGATGATTTTGTGGATCGTTCTAAGTAGTGTTTTGGGTTAGTGTGAATAATTATTTTTTGTGTGTGTTGATCTGCAGTGACATTGATTGGCTGCTTATTGAAATTGGTTAATGTTTTGTGTTAGTGCGGAGATTAGTTTGTGCTGCTGTGTGTTAGTAGGCAATGACATTGTTTTGCTGTTTCTTTTGTTTATTGGTAAACAAAGAAATTGATTTGATTTAGAGTGAGGACAAGGAACATTAGTTATGGAATTATATTTTCATTGATTATAAAAAGATCCTTATGTGCATTGTGCAATAGTTGTTTTTGAGAGATGTCTCATGTTTCTGTTTGGGTTTGATCATTAAGGAATGGAGATGAGAAAATAGTAAATTTGTTGTGTGTTATGATTTTTTCAGATTTTATTGGGTGTGTTTTCTAGATTAGCGGCAAATATTAAATAATATTTGGAGAGAACCAGTATATTTGTTGTGTGTTATTGTTCAAGCATAAAAAGCATTAGTACGTACAGTTGTTTATCCGAGATCTGATGAATACTATGGACAATACATTAATCATTAGATTTGATTTATTTCGTAGTATTATTTGTTTTGACAATGAATAAATATACTGTTTAGATATCTTTTCCAATGCCAGTAAGAGCTCATGTTTTGATGTCTTGAATAAAGTTGCTACGGTTGGGTGTATTTCTGTGTTTTACTGTCAGAATACTTATTGGTTTTGTTAAGTAAGGCAGTTATTTAGATTGCTTTGATTTATTGTTTTTGTGTATAGGTTAACAGAAGCTGCTTAGTGCTTTTTTGATTTAATTGACAGGGGAAAATGAACCTTGTAAAGTGAAATGTCAATTGAGTATGAAAAGTCTTGTTTAAAGGACTTATTGTGCTCATGACGTCACGTTTTATATGTCTTAATAATGATTATAATTGGAAAGAGTTGTCTTTCGTAATGTAATCGATCACGGCGCTATATAGCTAATTTAGGCCTAGATGGAGGCGGTTTGACGCGAACAGTTTCTTTTATGGAAAAATACCTTACCGATAAACAAGTCCCAGTATTTTGATGATAGGGCGGCTTTTGGGCTACTTTGTCGACCAATGGTTCAGTTCCTATGGTTGGGATTGTCATGATTAGTTCAATTACCTTTAATACTAAATTAATTAATTAATTAGATATACAGTATACTTACTTACTTATATATAGTATCTACAAATGTTTGTACTAACAACCTCTGG
>CM030837.1:3676974-3681974 GCA_018105865.1 Metaphire vulgaris | reverse complement strand
AGACGCAATGTGATAATGGCGTTGATTTTTTTTTTGTACAGCGCAGACATGAACGCGGATTTAATTTTTTAAAAGCCGACCCGTTGTGCTTCAGACCCGACCCAACCCAACCAACGAAAGCAATAGGGTTACTCGACCCAACCAAACCCACCGTATTGCATCACAATTTTCTTGCCCAACCAACCCAACATAATAAACATGAAAATTTCTGACCCAAACCAATCCAACCCAACCCACGAGTGGACCTAACGCATGTTTATTTCTGTTCTAAAGGTATTTGCCAAGTAAAAAATCCTCCTTCGCGTAGCATATTCTCAGTCAACAAATCATGTATCCGAATGAATGCAAATTATCTCAGCAATTAATTGATTGAAGTGATCCAGCGTATTTCCTCGTTCGTAATTTATTGAAGAGCGTGACTGTCAGGAAGGACACTGCACTGCAGTTATGATATGATTGATATCTAGATGGCAGAAGCTCCAGGTGCAATTACAAATGATGTAACGTAAAACATTTTATGCGGCGCCGCATTGAAACCTCTCCGTATATTAAAGTCAAAATCAGTTTTTTCTTCCATAGGAAATTGAGGAAAGGTGGGTTCTAATAATGGACAGACGAAACTATTCTACTCTAGTCCAGCAATCACGTTTCTCTATTTAAGTCACAGCAAATGCAAAAATTCAGGCACGAAACTAGTATTAACCCCTTAACCGTGTATTTAACTGTAACTCAATGTAAAATGGACGGATATATCCGGGATCCCCAGTTAACAGGTTAAGGATAACCATCAAATAACCATCAACGGTCATCATATTATATATTGGGTCTGTAATTTTCTTAAAGTAGGCCTACTTGGATTTGATTAAATTCCACCATAGCAAAAATTTCTCTTCTCCTACTATCCTAGCATTCTATTAGCTTAAGCCTTAAGGCCTCAATCTCAGTCTATGGTATACTGTACATTATTATAATTAGGTCAGTGGCGATTCCACGTGGGGGGATGAGTGGAGATGCATCCCCCAACCGGACTTTCGGAGTTACTTTTTTTGCTTGTGAAAACCTATTTTTGGGTTAAAGTCAGGTAAAACTAACTGGGGATTATCTCATTTTTGTTTGTTTTTGTTTGTTTTGCTTGTCGACATATTTTCGGTAAAAGCGTAGTAAAATTAGAGCTAAAATTCTCTTTTTTCAGCCTTTTCGGCAAAGTTTATCGATTTTTTCCTTCTATTTTCATCCCCCCACCAACATTCTATGAATTCATTCATCCCCCACCAAGAAATCCTGGAACCGCCACTGAATTAGATTGAGATTTTATATTGAGACAGTGATTCTCACAAATGGGAGACCCTCCTGAACCACTTTAAGACCTTATTATTATTATTATTATTATTATTATTATTATTATTATTATTATTATTATTATTATTATTATCACTACTGCTGCTACTACTACTACTACTACTACTACTACTACTACTACTACTACTACTACTACTACTACTACTACTACTACTAGTAGTAGTAGTAGTACTACTATTATTATTATTATTATTATTATTATTATTATTATTATTATTATTATTATTATTATCATCATCATCATCATCATCATCATCATACAGCATATATGCGTATTTATCTAAGCGTATTTATTTATAGTGGATAGAAACATCGCACTATTTAATTAAGACGGATATAATAAACTTTCACTGTGTTGACTGTTGTTCAGCGACCATTTAGCCTCTGCCCCAGGAAATCGTCAAACAGCATATTTAATGCTAACAGCATAACAGCATAACAGCATAACAGCATATTTAATGCTAACTCTAAACAGTTAGGTCTGCATCCCATCTAACACTGACGTCACCAGTAAGCGATACATGTATATATAGCTACGTACTACAGTAGAACTCCCAATCCCTCGTAATAAACAGCCGATGGTCAAACTCAGATATGAATATAGCTTAACGAAACATCAAAAACCAGTGGCGTATAGACTGTGTTTCCCGAAGGGGGTACTTCGGAAAGTTCAGACAAGTGAAAAAAGGTCGTCAGCTGTTATTTTGCTTGATTGAGTGAATAATATAGGCACATGAGCGCAGACAACTATATTGGTACGCAATAAAAAATTTTTGGTCGGACAGCCATTGGGGGGGTTAACCCCAAATCCCTCTCCTTGGCTACGCCACTGATCAAAACTATCTAATAATAATAATATTCTGAGTTAGATGCGCAATTCTCATATGAAGCATTGGATAAGGGGAAGGGCTGGAGATGAAGCGGAGGCGGAGGGAGGGAAGAACCCACCCAAATATTCAACTGAAGTATTCAAACGACTGCTGGCGCTACATAATCTCGGCTCCTAATGAAAGTGACTACAATCTAATTATTCGTCTTGTTTAAAACCCTCCATTCTGACTAATACTATCAAGGCACCCTAGAACTCTGACTAGGCCTAAACTCACCTTCCTATCCCTTACTCAAACCCTCGGCACTAAATGTGTTGCACTGAATTAGTTAACCAGTTGCCCATCACTGGTTCTTCCCCCTCCCTCCTCCATTTTTCCTGTTATGACTAGGTTTTCCAAACCATCCTTTCTAACTAGATGTCGGAAAAAATCCAACTGTGGAATTCTGAGAACTGCGGGCTCGCCATCACTAAATTCAGGTAGAATTGTAGGTCTAGCGATTATCTTAATCCGCGGAAAAATTATGTTCCATTACAAACGTTGAGTGATTAATACAGTCTGAAACCGTGAAACGGTTTACGTTAAGACCAAACGTCAAGTAGCGCTTTTGCGTGCAATTTGCTAATCGACTGATCAGAACGACCTTTGCCCTTCAAATATCAAGGTCATGTCACGAAAGCTAATAGTCGACTTTCGGTCGTCGTTGTCTCGAACTCGTTATTACAGTCCATCCACTTAAGTCCGCGCAGAAATCCAGTTCATCAGAATCGCATAATATATTTCAGCTGAAAACAAAATCCGAGCACATAAAGCAACAAAGTGCGTCATGTACTATACAGCATACGCGTGTACTGTATACTGTACTGTACAGTATTTGCTACGTGACGCTTTTCCGCATATTATTTATACCGACATTACGTCTGGTCATTAAGTAAGAATCGGGATTTTGAACGGACGGAGGAGGAGGAGGAGGAGGAGGAGGACGACGACGAAATGGAACCGCGGATATAGTTTAGATCCGCCTAAATCCACTCATGTCGTCGACATTCGCTAGGCGGCGCCCGGCGTCGGGCGCCGCCTAGCGAATGCCGGCGACATGAGTGGATGTCGTCTCCTAAAAATGCAGGATGATCTTTGCCTGAGTCGATTATGCGACGCCCGTTCTGGCCCCCTCACCTCCCCTCCCCTTCGGCTGTCGCGTTCCTCGTCGGCCGGGAAAATGGGATGATTATCTAGCGCCAGACTGTTTGCCGTCGTCCGGCAAATACGATCGGAGTCTATGAAGTGGAAAACGCTTCGATAAGGATCATGAACGGTTCAAAATCCGTTGTCAGCGGTTCTGATAAGGATCTCTCTCTCTCGGTTCAAAATCTCTCTCTCTCTTGTCTCTCTCGGTTCTGATCCTCTCTGTCTCTGTCTCTGTCTCTCTCTCTCTCTCTCTCTCTCTCTGTCTCTCTCTCTGTCTCTGTCTCTGTCTCTGTCTCTCTCTGTCTCTCTCTCTCTCTCTCTCTCTCTCTCTCTCTCTCTCTCTCTCTCTCTCTCTCTCTCTCTCTCTCTGTCTCTCTCTCTCTCTCTCTCTCTCTCTCTCTCTGTCTCTCTGTCTCTCTCTGTCTCTCTGTCTCTGTCTCTCTGTCTCTCTGTCTCTGTCTCTGTCTCTGTCTCTGTCTCTGTCTCTGTCTCTCTCTCTGTCTCTCTCTCTCTCTCTCTCTCTCTCTCTCTCTCTCTCTATATATATATATATATATATATATATATATATATATATAAGCAATTTTATCGGCGATTTAGCCATTTGGCAGTCATAGACTGTAGCGTTCGCATGGTCGTCCGCAGAAATTTTTCCTTTCCAGGGGGATGCAAAACAGGGTCTTGTGACGAAAGAAATTTAAAAATTTCCCGGGGTGCAAAACAAGGTTTTCGTGACGAAAGAAAAAAGTAATTTTGCTTGTTCATAACTCCACAATTTTTCCAGGGGGGGCTGCAATTGCACCCTCTTGCACCTCCCTCCGGACGCCCATGAGCGTTCGCATTATTTGACATGCTCAAATGTAATTAATATTCTATGGACTCTAATTAGAATTTAAATTAATAAGTAAGTAAGTTAAATTTTGAATTTTCTACAGACGTCGATTGTATTTCGGATCATTCTAAGTAGTTTAGGAAGTAATAATTAAGAACCAGGGGAGGTTCTAGAGACTAGGGTGGAGCTGGGTGGGAAGGGGGAGTTGCCCTGCCCACCAGATTTTAGCTTTTTTTTTTTTGTTCGTCGGTTATTTTCAGGAGTTGTTTAACGGAGCCGTGTGTTGTTCATAGGACGTGTGGAGAGTGGGGGGGGGTATGGAGACCAATCAATCACATTTGTTATTTGTTGATTATTATTCTGTTTACTTATCCACTAATCAACATCGGAGGATTTGCTTTTTTCGCTTGAAACCCTAAGTTCATAATGGCGTGTATACGCTATTTAATTAATCGCGCTGGCAGAAAGCCTTTCCAAGTAAAATCTAAGCCGATGCTTTAAAAAAATGACGGAAAACGAAGCTGTCTGTGATCATGCTTCTTAGAATGTCCAAACCATTGGGCGGTCGGAAGCAAATCTCGCCTCATATAGAAGCTCTTCAGGGTAAAAATAGAACATCCTCTCTTTTGAGCGATGCAGCGAAAGTGATAACAATCTATATCGATAAGTAATTGCCAGTAAAAAAATTTCGTCTTCAACTTGTGATATTTTATAAGAAATGAAAGAGTTCCAGGGACAGTGGCGGTTCCAGGATTTCTTGGTGGGGGTGTGAAATGAATTCATAAGAAGTT